>CM039308.1:15672746-16263247 GCA_022316695.1 Camellia oleifera | reverse complement strand
TTGTCATGCTCAAAGTCCGGCGTTGGCGCCATTCAAAAGAAACATCACGCATCATGTGCATTTCAAAAACAAAAAGAAAACATGCATTGTCATGCATTGCATCCCGGTCTAGAGACTTTAAATCCTCTGAAGGTGCAATTCCTTTGGTGTTTGTCGTGCCCGAACGATTTCCGGTGGTCTGGTAAAGCCACCAACCTGTGTTTGCGGTGAGTTCCTAGGAGACCAATGGGGACGGTGAAAACTAGAGTTTGAACGCTCATGCCTAGAACGCAAAGGTTCGGGATTTCCGAGACTAAAGTCTGGTTTAAATACCCAGAGGGTACCCTTGGCTTGAAATCTGTATGGAAGCCCCATAGGTTGAGGCGCGTGTCTACGCCTCAGTTCTGGATACCGAACCAACCTAGTATATCGCCCTGTTGGGAGAATAGGGAAAACTACAATCGCAGCCATTGCATATATGCATTGTCATGCATCATTAATACTATTGCATATGTCATGCATTTCAAAAACAAAAACAAGCAAATATTGCATTGTCATGCATCATTGTAAATATTGCATATGTCATGCATTTCAAAAATCCAAAACAAAAAAAAACCATGCATATGTCATGCATTTCATTGTAATATAGTGCATATCACGCATCCTTTATAACATCCATTCCATTGCATATTGTACATATTGCATTTTAGTTATATGCATCCACTGCATCATCTTCCATCTATGGCTTGCACCTTTCCTTGTAGCTTGGTCTAGTATGTGCCCTTACTTTTCACGTTGAAGCACAGTTCTGCATGTGTACGCGCCTATTCCTTGATGAACTTGGTTTGAGGGTGGCGGCACCTTTTTTGTGTTAGACATGGCTTGTACGTGTACATGCCTTTCCTAGGCAAAATACGGTTTTGGCTACAGGCCATATCCATTTCTATTACATTGTAGTGTAATTATTGCATCCAGCATTAGGATCATTATTTTTCCTCAGCGGGTTGTCACCCCACTTATGTCATTCCACCCAATACTTGTTCTTGTGTCCGTCTACATCACTCATAGTTCAGACATCGTTCTATGGTAGATGGACTCGTTACTTCCATCAATCTATTTGACATATGTGTGGTTTCGAACCGCTCATGATTGAATCATGATTCAATTGCTCTGCATTTAGTTTGCATTGTTTCAATTGCATTGCATTATCATTTGCATTGTTTATACTTATGTATATATTGCATATCATTTTGCATTTGTCATTGCATTGTCATGCATATTGCTAACGATATTGTACCTGTTAAGTTTACTTTCTTTTCAGGCACGTATTGTATGTACGGTTCATTTGAGGCTGGTGCAACCGGATGAGCCGCACAGGTATTGTATCCTCCGCGTGAGACGTTTTGAGAATTGCATAATTCTCTTACATCCTTTCTACATTGTAGTGTAGATTGGCATATGCTAGCTTACAACTGTTGCATGCGTGCTTCATTATAGCTTTCTTTGCATGATCATTAAGTTATGCTCGGCTTCGTGCATTTTCAGTTGCATTTTGCCCCTGCCTTCGGGCGCATATCTTGCTTGTCTTGCATGTTTGTCTAAGTCTTCGGCCTGGTCAAAAATGGGTCGTCTCTGGGCTTTGACATTCACTCCCGTCATTGTTATGACTTCCGAGTTCTGTCAAAGAGGGGCAACTGTAGACACCCCATTTTTGACCGTCCTCAAGACCTGGACGTCACCTCTTGAACACTCGGTGATTATCCATGTTCGTGTTCGTTTGGAGTTCCCGGAGTTCTCGGCCATGTGCCTTGCCTCAGGACCTCCGAACTTGACCGTTTTGTGTCTGGTTTTTGCACCAAACACTTGTGCTTTGCCTTGGAGGGGTAGGGAATGCCTTATGAGGCATCCCCACACACCACCGGCAGTGGCTAGAGGCCACTGCTGGTTGGTGTTGCCATCGGCACTATATTCTGCCGGTCGGCACTCTTTTGTGCCAGTCGGCAGTCAATTTTGTCAAAATGACAATTTTGCCCTGCCGACTACTGTTCAGTTGCTTTTGAGATATTTTGAAGCAGCTGTATAGCATTTGTTTCCCCTCCATACACGTGTATGGAGGGATGAGCCTTTGGTTTGCTTAGCTTGTAAGCTTTGTTGCCTATAAGAGAGGGCTCTCTTCTCTTGGCTCAAGGGTTAGGAGAGTTAGACATTTTTAGAGAGAAAAGACAGAGAAGAAGCTCTGGTTCTAGTTAGAACTTGTGTATCTATCCTATCTCTCTTTTCCTCTCTTTTTCTACACTAGGTGCTTTAATCCATATTATTGCACACAAGCACCTAGTGTTTCACCTTCCTTCGGTTACTGAGGTTCTAAGGGCTGGTTCTTGGAAGTTTTTGGCTGGATTAGAGCTTAAGGAAGCCACAACCTCATCTTTGGTGAAGAGGTCTACAAGGGTAAAACACTAGTCCTCTTTTTACCCCATTCTTGCACTCCATTTTTACCCTATCTTTGAACTGTTTTTGTGCTTGGTGTTTAATACAAAAAAGTTCTGTTTTTTAGTCCTCTTGATTGTTTGTTAAGAGTGTTTTGTGGTTGGGGAAGTTTGGCCCCTCTTAGGCCTTGAAAGGCCTCATTTTGTGCTATTTTGGTGAGATCCGGGATTTTGGGTTTGGGTCTCTTCACCACTGAAATCTTGAGGGATTTTAGTGGTGAACATGATGCCTTGAAGTCCCAAGAAGGAGAGGGCCACCCCCTCCCCTTGTTGTCCTTGAAAAGGACAAGTTTTGGCCTCTTGAGAAGCCTATGTTCAAGTGTGTGTTGAGCATGCCATGACTGTTTTCATGCTTATTATACCATGATATAACATGATTTTAAGTTGGTTTGGTCCCTTATGCATGCTTTGCATAGTTTCCATGTAATGCCTTGCGATCCCTTAACATGCCTTAGGTTGTTAGCCCTAATTTGAGCATGCTTTAGGCTTAGATTCATGAAGATTTTGTGCCTATCTTGACATGTTTTAGGTCTGTCCATAAGTGTTGGGTTGATCTTGCATGCATTATATAGCCTCTTTGCATTTTAGGCTTGTTAGCCTTGAGCATGAAAGTATAGCATGCCTTGCTTGCATTATTTTCAATGGTTTGGAACCATTTAGCATGCTATTTCAGTCCCTTAGACATGCTTGAATGATTGCCTTGCATGCCTCTTTGAAGTTTTGAAAGCATATGTTGTATGCCTAATGATTCGGTCATTGTGTGCGCCTTGCTCTAGAGCCACTTAGATGCCATCTAGGAGGTCCCTTTTGTATGGTCTAGGTCTGCCTTAGACCTGTTTTAAGCCTTCTTGGCCTTGTGAGACTTGGTTGGCTTAACCATGGTTTAGGTCTCCTTTGGCTTGCCTTGGATGCTTGGACCATTTGTTGCATGCTTAGTCTATTTTGTTGCTTGGTTTGGCACCATGTCCAACATGATTTTAAAACTTATATATGCATGTTAATATGTCCATGTTAGCTTCTTTTAAGTGTTCTTAAGAGTTGCTTGTTTATGCCCAAGTGTTGGATTATGTATGCTTGCATGTGCGCATGTATTGCATATATCTTAGCCTTCACTTCTATGGCATTTGGCCACTGATTTTAGGCTTATTTAGAGCTGCCTAACCTATGTGCAAGTCCATCCTCTTGTTGCTTGCATATGCTCCTTGAGTGTTGTAATGTATTGGTAAGTAAATGCATGTTAGGACTAACATGATTGAATGAAGTCACATGCTTGTTGGCATGCTTGGACACCCACATTAAACCTTGCATACTTGATGGTTGACATTGGTGTTTCATGCCTTGTATGTTTGTTAGCTTGTATGCTCCTTTGCATTGGCATGATTGCATACTAGTTGACATGTTTAGGATTGCATTACATCAATGCACATGCTTGGCCTCTTGAGATGAGCATGATAGAGGTTTGCCACCCTTTTATGTTTGTTTGGTTTGCATGCTTTTGAAATAGAAGTTGCACATTTGGTTCTTTGGGCCATCATGCATGGAAATGCGTGATTGGTGGCCCAAGAATCGAGGCACATGCCCCTTTGAGTCACAAATATGATAAGGGGCATGATTGGTGCACACATTGTTGGAATTACATTGCCATGCAAGTTTTTGCCCTCTGCTGCTGTGAGTTGCAGGTTCTGCAGACATTCATTGCCGGCCGGCAGTATTTAGTGCCGACCGGCAGTCTATTGATGGCCGATGGATGAATTTTGTGCCGGTGACCTCATGCTGATGTCGGTGGAAGTCCTACTCAGCCGATGATGTCCCTCAGTGTCCTGGGAGGCACTCCTGAGACTTTGGCAGTCTTCTGGTTTTAAACTTTCTATTACTTGTTGCTGTTGTTATTATTATGATTATGATTATTATTGTTATTATTATTATGCACAAAAATTTTGGAGGTTAAGAGAAGTTATGAAGATTCAATGGCTGAAGGAGACATGACAGTATAAGAAGATGGAAGTTATGAGTAGCTATTTAGTTGTGGGTGGTTAGTAATAGCTTTTTCCTATATTTTTCTAGAAATTGCCATTCATGGTTCTATTGTAAAGATCTTCAACAAATGAAATGCATAACTTGATTTCTAATTGTGTTTTTTGTCTTTTTTCTATCTGTGGGTGTTGATTTTTGACCTTAAAACCAAACTAGATATCTTTCGCCAAGATCCTAGGAACTCAGCTATAGAGCACACGAAAGAATAATCTAAGCCCAACACTTGCACACAAGAAAACAAGTAACACCACGGTGGCTCATCCACCCGGGGATACTTTGGTGATCAAGTCGGTCAACTTATCTCTCAAAGATATCAGTACAGAATAACACTAGTTCAAAACATGCCTTAGACCCACGTGAGTGCCCTCTTTATATAATGATCAGTGTCTAACTTCTCCTGGAAGTCATACTTCATGAGACTCTATCCTTTCCAAGGATATCACTTATCCAAGACTCCTCTTATTTAGATTAGGATCAACTCTCCTAAGAGTCCAACCTTTCCCAAATAAGTAGTCTAATATCTTTTAGGACTTTTGTCCTCTATCCGAATATCTCAGATTCCGATATGATCGCATCATACCTCAGGATTCTTAGATTCCCCACGTCAACAACCTAGGCCATGTGGACGACCTTAAAAATATGTCCCCACAAATACCCCTAGGTTCTATTACCTTAGCAACTTGAGGTGATTGAACCTACATTGTCTGACCTCCTAACATGTTAGCTAAACAACATGATGAAAGGAATTCCTCTAACCGAGATTATGACTTGTCGTCTTCATGAAACAAGGACTTGCATGTGACTACTTGTCAAAAACCAAGAACTAAATGTTCTTTCTCATCCAAGTCTAACATCTTAACCAAGATCGCACTACTAGTTGATATTGTGACTCGTTAGTGCAAGAACATCAAGATTCAAAATTATCATCTGAAAACAAACTCAACCGTCATACCAACATCATGACATGTCACCTCCTCATTGGTTATATCCTCTCTGACTCAATCTCCTTGTCTGATATTGGCTATCTATTCTTAGTAACTTCTCACAGATGACACCAAGTTGTGGGTGTCGATTTTTGACCTCACAACCAAACTAGATCTCTTCGCCGAGATCCTAGGAACTTAGCTGTAGCACACATAGAAGAATAGTTTAAGGCCAACACTTGTACACAAGAAAACAAGTAACACCACGATGGCTCGTTCATCTGAGGGCACTCCAATGACTAAGTTAGCAACTTATCTCGCAAGATATCAACTCAAGTATACGATTGACAATCAAAAGCCTACCTTAGACCCATGGGGTGCCTTACTTTTATAGCCGACAGTGCCCTCGTCCCCTAGAAGTCTTACTTTAGGGGACTCTATCCTTTACAAGGATATCACTTATCCAAGACTCCTCTTATTTCGATTGGATAAACTCTTTTAAGAGTCCAACCTTAACATCTTCTAGGAGTCTTGTCCTTTTATCTCGAATTTCGATATGATTGCATCATACCTCGCATCCCTAGATTATGTGCATGTCAGCTAACGACCTAGGTCATGTGGACAACCCTAAAAATATGTCCCCATATCTTTGAGAGATAAGTTGACTGACTTGATCATCAAAGTGCCCCTAGGTGGATGAGCCACCATGATGTTACTTGTTTTCTTGTGTGCAGGTGTTGGGCTTAAACTATTCTTCTGTGTGCTCTATAGTTAAGTTCCTAGGATCTCGACGAAGAGATCTAGTTTGGTTGGGAGGTCAAAAATCAACACCCATACTATCCTAGGGATGGGGCCTCAGCCCTGCCTTGGGGTGCGCGAACGATGCATGCTCGATCCGATTTGCCCGGAAAATCCGTGTCATGGCATTGCTGCTTCTGTTTTTACTGTCCTGCTTCTCCAAAAATTCCCAAAGTTTCAGGAAACCTCCCAAATGATCTGAGATACCCCACCGGCTGGGGGAAGAGCTCATCGGCTGCTGAGATTGATCACCGGCTGCATGTGGATTTTATCGGCATAAAAACAGTGCCGATCGGCACAATAAACTGCCGGCCGGCAGAAAATCCCTGCAGCAGACAGATTGACAGCAGCAGCAAGACAGCAATGCATGGCATGGGTTTTGGGGGACATGTAAGCATGGTCATTGCCTCCTATCATACTTGGGGACTCAAGGAGGTAAGACTCTTGGTTCTTGGGCCACCAATGGTGCACTTTGATGCATGATAGCCCTAAGAACTAAGATTGCATTTTAATGTAAATGCATGCAACACAAACAAATGAAATCCAAAGCCTTATCATGTGTTGGTCCAAGGCCTTGGTGACCAAGAATTGAGGTGAGTTGCACCACTTGAAGTGTGAACTCCTCTCAATCCTATGCTTGGCTTGACAATCCCCAAGCCAAACCATGGAATGCATGAATACAACAAGGCTCAAATGCAATGCAACTTATCATGTTAAGCATGCAAAGAGCTAAAGTATGCAAGGCACAAATGTCATGCAACATGGACCAATTAAGCATGGAACTAGCATACATTCAAAGGCCTCATTGATCAAACATGCAACAACCGAGATACAAACATGCAATAATGGACTTAAGCCATAGAGGGCAGCCCTCAAACTCCCCTAAAACAGTGGCAAATCATGCCTCAAAACAAGAGTAAGATGCCACACAAGCATGCAAGCCATAAGGCATAAGGCTAAGGCACAAAGTGGGACATTGAACCACCACTTAATAAGACTAGACATGGCACATGTTAGGCAACCAAAACAGGTTTTTATCACGCAAAAAGGCACCCAAATCCCTCATGTGGCAGCCCCAAAACAGTCCCAAAAGCATGAATGCACACAATGCACATTTTCAAGCATAAAGGACACACCTTTAAAGGATGAAGAGAGATAACAAATCTAGACATGTGAGCATGGATTAAGGTCTGAAATAGCATGCCAAATGATCCCAAATCCTCTAAATAGGCTAACCAATGTATACACATGGACTATATGCTTGAGGCCAACAAACCATCATGCAAAGTGGCCATACTAATCATGCCAAATATAATCAAAACAGTGGCTCACAGCCCTAGAACATGGCAAATCAAGGCTAAATGCTCCACCATGCTAAGCCAAAACATGGAGATATAGGGGACTAAACATATGGCACAATTCTAGGCCAAATGAGGCATTACAAAGCAAGTGTAAGAAGCATGCTAAGGACCATTAAACCCACATTAGACAGAGGTTAAACATGACTTAAAACACTCAAGAAAGCTCTGAAATGAGGCCAAATGCAAGCAAGCATACATACTAGAGCTTTATACAAACAAAGCTTACAAGCCAAAATGCAAGACAACCAAACCAAGCATGCCAAATGGGTCCAAAACAGTGGCTCACAGCCCTTATACATGGCAAGATGATGCTATTATCTCCATGAAATCAAACCAAAATATGCAAAGAACATGGCTCGAATGCATGGCACACTTTTAAGCATAAAAAGAGCATTTCAAAGCAAGTATGAGAGACATGCTAAGGACCATAAATCCGACCAAAAACAGAGATATAACATGTCATATTGAGCACAAATATACTCTGAAATGAAGCCAAAACTCACCATACATTCATGCTATTCTTTAAGCCCAAAACAAAGGCAAACAAAGAGCCAAGGGGAGAGGGGTGTCTCTCCCCTATATGTGACCTAAAATCATCTTCCCCACCACTGAAAACCCACTGGTTTTCAGTGGTGAGAAGGCCAAAAACACCAAGCCAACAAGGTCTAAGATAAAGGTCACCAAAATAGCCAAATAAGGCCTAAAAGGGTGAGCCTTTGTTCAAACCACAAAATGACCTTAATGAAGATTCAAGAACAAGTAAAAACAAGAGTTTTTTTAATCTTAAACACAAACTCAAAAACACAAAGCAAAGAGGGTAGAAAGAGGTTGCAAGAATGGGGAATATAAAGTAAAGTGTTTACCCTTGAAGATCCCTTGAAGAACAAAGGTTCCAGCCACCCTCTAGTGATCAAAACCAACTCAAGATCACACAAAACAAACCTCCAAGCCTCTCAATCTCGAGCTAAGGTGTAAAGGTGTGTGTAAAGGAGCAAAAGTGAGGTAAAACTACACTTTTTGGCCTAAAATCACACACACAAGAGGAAAGAGATGGAGATATAGATATATGGCAGAGATATATGTATATGAACTCTGGTTTTTGTCTCCAAAAACTCTAACCCTAAACCAAGAGGAAGAGTCTTCCTCTTATAGAACTTGTAAAACTTACAAGCTAAGCAAACAAGGGCTCATCCCTCCATACACGTGTATGGAGGGGAGCAAAACACTTTACAGCTGCAAGAAAATATCTGATAAAGCAAGTGTACAGTGCTCGGCCGGCAAAGAGTACCAAATGTCAAAATTTAGTGCCGGTCGGCACAAAATAGTGCCGGCCGGCACAATAAAGTGCCGAAGGACAAATAAGCCAGCCGATGGCCTCCAGTCCCAGCCGGTGATGTGTAGGGATGCCTCAAAAGGCATTCCCTGCCCTCCCAAGGCAAAACACAAGCGTTTGGTGCAAAACCAAACACAAACGGTCGAGTTCGGAGGTCCTGAGGCAGGGCGCGCGCAGCCGAGAACTCTGGGAACTCCAAACGAACACAAACATAGATAATCACCGAGTGTTCCAATGGTGACGTCCAAGTCTTGAGGACGGTCAAAAATGGGGTGTCTACAGTTGCCCCTCTTTGACAGAACTCGGAAGTCATAACAATGACGGGAGTGAATGTCAAAGCCCAGAGACGACCCATTTTTGACAAGGCCGAAGACTTAGACAATCATGCAAAACAAGTAAGATATGCGCCCGAAGGCAGGGGCAAAATGCAACTGAAAATGCAAGAAGCCGGGCATAACTTACGATCATGCAAAGAAAGCTGTAATGAAGCACACATGCGACAGTTATAAGCTAACATCCACCAATCTACACTACAATGCAGAAAGGATGTAAGAGAATTATGCAATTCTCAAAGCGTCTCACACGGAGGATACAATACCTGTGCGGCTCGTCCGGTTGCACCGGCCTCAAATGAACCGTACATACAATATCGTGCCTGTAACGAAAGCAAACTTAACAGGTACAATATTGTTAGCAATATGCATGTTGCACGATTGGAGGTGTGTGGCAGATGCAACGTGTATAGGCAGTTATAATTGAACACATGTGAGTAAAGCAGAGCACGCATACAATGCAATGTGTATAAAGAAAGGAACTTGAACACATGTAAGTAAAGCAAAGCACGCATACAATGCAATGTGTATAAAGAAAATTGAACACATATCAGTAAAGCAATGCACGCATACAATGCAATGTGTATAATAAAAAGGAACTTGAACACATATCAGTAAAGCAAAGCACGCATACAATGCAATGTGTATAGAGAAAATTGAACACATAAAGCAATGCACGCATACAATGCAATGTGTATAATAAAAAGGAACTTGAACACATATCAGTAAAGCAAAGCACGCATACAATGCAATGTGTATAGAAAAAGGAACTTGAACACATGTAAGTAAAGCAAAGCACGCATACAATGCAATGTGTATAAAGAAAATTGAACACATATCAGTAAAGCAATGCACGCATACAATGCAATGTGTATAATAAAAAGGAACTTGAACACATATCAGTAAAGCAAAGCACGCATACAATGCAATGTGTATAGAGAAAATTGAACACATATCAGTAAAGCAATGCACGCATACAATGCAATGTGTATAATAAAAAAGGAACTTGAACACATATCAGTAAAGCAAAGCACGCATACAATGCAATGTGTATAGAGAAAATTGAACACATATCAGTAAAGCAAAGCACGCATACAATGCAATGTGTATAAAGAAAATTGAACACATATCAGTAAAGCAATGCACGCATACAATGCAATGTGTATAATGAAAGGAACTTGAACACATGTAAGTAAAGCAAAGCACGCATACAATGCAATGTGTATAGAGAGAGGAACTTGAAATTGAACATGGTAAAACATGATGTTGAAATGCAACGTACTGCAACACAGTATAATTGAAACAATTTCTTTTGAAATTCACGAGACATAAAAGGATACGAGAAGGGACATCCTTCGCGCGTTCTGAGCATCGCTCACAAAAGTTGTAGTACGAGGTCAACTCGAAGCTCCGCTTATATTCTGAGGGCGCCATTTCTTGGACTGCCTTAAGCGATGAAGATACCAAATCACATGACTGACCCGAACAAGGGCGCAAAAGGTACGATGGCCGAAAGGAGGAGGTTACCAATGTCAAACTCAGCACCCCGCTACCCTGTTATTTTCTTGCTTTACTTTCCTTTTTACTAGGAGTTTAAGCACATTGCACTGCCTTAGGCAGGTTTTATTTCTCAAAATCGTGTGTTTTCGCAAAACATATGATGGAGATGAAACAACTATCCGCTTGAAAAGGTATTGTACTTGTGTGCATCGCATCACAAGGCATCACATAACAATGTGAATGAAATTGAAACTATTTTTTTTTTTTTAAAACAAAGCATCGCATCGTAATAATCAGGTAGTGGACCGACTTACAACTCGATAAGCAAATCAAAGACTCGACAGACTAGCCAAGTGCAAGCACAACTTGATAGACACAGCAAAGACTTAAAGTGAGTGACATACAACTCGATAAGCAAATATACAACAACTCGATAAACAAATGCACGACTCGGTGGGAATCAAATCACCGAAGAGTGCTGTAAGTGGTGGAATTCCCCAATATTCAGCATGAACAGCTTAGAAAACACATGGGGAAGACCATCGACTGGACACAAGGATCATCGGCCGGGGAGGATGGTCATCGGCACATAATTTGGTCGGTCGGCACTATTTACTGCCGGTCGGCTGTAGACTGTCTGCACCAACAGAATGTTGACATGTGTCCTCCACTCAACCTTATCCTCTTCAAAAAGGGTCTCAGCTTCGTGGTTCTCTTCATTTCCACACTGATTTGCTCCAAATGGAAGAATTTCTTGCCCAAAATTTCGCAACTTGGATTAACAACTTGGATGGCTCGGAAAAGCTGAACTTCCGGGCTTTCGGCATTAACGCACTATTCACTTTGCGCCGCACCCCACTGCATTTTCCGTTCCTCCATGCCGCGGCAAGGTTCTGGAACCCGGTAACACATGTCTTTAGCTTTGGTGGGCAAGAGGTGTGCCCCACTTTCGAAGATTTCCAAGTTCTAATGGAATCTGGGCGTAATGAGGAAATCCTACCCCAATTTCATTTTGGCCATGCTCAAGCCTTAGGACAAATGTGTGGGCTCTCAATACCCGATGCTCGTTCTCTGATTTGTGACGGGACATTAGATGTTCCGAGCTTGGTCTGTCGTTTTTCTGAGACTGGTGATCGTGGCGACCATCACTGGCAAGGCTTTCGGCGGCACGCCCTCTGTCTATGCATGCTATCTCATTTTCTGTTCGTCTCCGGTTCCGAAGAAGCCAATGTCCGGTTGATTGAAGTTGCCCAAGGCTTGAAAGAGGGCAAAAGCTGCATTGCCATGGTCCTGGCTGAGACACTGCTGGGCTTGGACGCCTTTTATCGTCGAGAGACGATCAGATTAGCAGGGAGTCCACTATTACTGCAAGTAATGTTTCCCACCCCATCTCACTTTTATATTTGCTCACGTCACTCGGCCCTCAGGCTCGGTTTTTCTCACAAAAACCCCTTTTCTTACTTTTTCTCTCATCGTACTTCTCTCTATTCTTTATTCTCTCATTTTTCATCCCTCCCCAGGTGTGGTTGATGGATAAATTGAAGGTTGTGGACTCTTGCCCAGCATATTCAGCGCGCGGCTATTTCTTCTGGCAACGCCTAGTTGACGCCCTTGATGAGGGTTGGTGGTTTGAATGGATGTGCAGTTTGTCTGCAGATCGTATTGCTTGGCGATGCCCTTGGCTCAATCTCCCAATGATGAGTTACAGCATGACCCGTCAACCCGGGATCCAATTGGTTGGCTTGACTCACTGTGTCTTCTACTTCCCATTCCGTATCCTGCGCCAGTTTGGTCATGATCAGACTTGTCCGCTGGAGGGGATAGAGTACCCGGCTGCATTCCTAATCCGAGGCTCACAGCTGGCCAGGTATGCCGCAGCATGGAGGACGAGAGAGCTCCTGGCCCCCGCTCCCGCTTTCAGTTGCACTTTGTCTGATGAGTGCTTGGATTGGCTTAATGAAGAGGCACAGGAGGGGCCCACTTTGGCATCAGAGGCTTCGACCGGCTCTGAGAGGGGGCGCAGGGACATTTGACTTGACCATGCCCCAAATTTATTGCTTTATTAGTACTTTCAAATTTTCTTTATGAATGTAAAATAAAAGCAACTTCGATTGTATGCAAGAGCAAGAGAACTCTATTTGAAATCAATGAAATTGAAGGTTGTGGTACTGAAAATTTTCCGTTTTGGTCCAGAAATGGTCTTAGTTGTAAAAAGATTTATTTGAACAAAGTCATCTTTATTAAAACTTTTCAAAACCATTTTCGATATGGATCAGAACTGGACATGCCTGAAATTTGTCACTGAGATGCACAACCCCGGATTCCTGCAATTGGAAAATTGCCCCTAGTTTGAATGGTACCGCGGCACTGCATGGCAACGGAAAGTTGCCCCTAGTCTGAATAGCACTGCACCAGAGGTTGAGATGAATACCGATGGACAAAGATGACTAAGCTGATCAAACGGACAAAGCTGATCGGGGAAAATGTTTATGGCTGAACTTCAGGACGAAGCTGCCTACGTATCCCAAGGATGGAAATCAAGCCTTACGTAGTTCAGGCTTGGGTTCACTCGAGTATTTTCACTCTCCTTTTGCGCTCTAATTTTTGCCAAGGCCGCCCTTTGCGGGTTTTTAACCTTGCGAGCTCAGTTTTTATATTTTCTAATTTTTTCGTGCTCTAATTTTGCCTAGGTCGCCCTTCCGGGTTTTCGGCCTAGCGAGCCTCTCAGGGGTAATATTTCTTCAGCTTGTCCATGTTGATCGGTTGGGAGAACTCTAGGCCATCTAGGTCCATCAGAACCACAGGTCCACCTGACCAGATAGACTTGATGATATAAGGACCCATCCAATTAGGTCTGAACTTGCCCCTTGGGTCGTGGATGGGGGTTCGATTGTCCTTGAGCACCAAATCCCCTTCCTTCAAATTTCTGGACTTAACTTTCTTGTTGAAAGCCCGGGTGATTCTGCGCTGATACCCTTGGACATGGTACAGTGCTTTCAATCTCCTTTCATCGAAGAGCATGAGTTCCTCGAATCTGCTCTGCTGCCAATCTGCCTCAGCTATCTGACACTCAGCCAGCACTCGCAATGACGGAACCTCAATCTCAATCGGTAGAACGGCTTCCATCCCATAGACCAGCGAATAAGGGGTTGCTCCAGTCGAAGTTCTAATTGAAGTCCGGTAGCCCCATAGAGCGAATGGCAACTTATCTGGCCAGTCCCGATAGGTTTCCACCATCTTCTGCAGTATGTGTTTGATGTTCTTGTTGGCGGCCTCAACTGCTCCGTTGGTCTGCGGCCGATACGTGGATGACTTATGAAAAGCCACATTATACTTCTCCAGCAAATCGATCACCTCCTTCTTGAAGTGAGAACCATTGTCCGAGATGATCTCATTCGGAACCCCATAACGACAGATAATGTTGTTTCGGATAAACTTCGCGACGTGCGCAGCCTTCAACACGGCATAAGATTGGGCCTCGACCCACTTTGTGAAATAGTCTATTGCTACCAAGATAAACTCATGCCCATTCGACCCCTTCGGGGTAACAGCTCCGATCACATCGATTCCCCAAACTGAGAACGGCCATGGTGATGTCATGTTGTATAACTTTGATGGCGGGATGTTCATGCGGTTTGCGTGAATCTGGCATTTGTGGCATCGCCGAACAAAACCGATACAATCTTCCTCCATGGTAGACTAGTAGTAGCCTTGTCTGAGAATTTTTCGTGCCAGCATCACCCCATTCATGTGTGCCCCACATTCTCCTCCATGGATGGCCTCCATCAGGCGCTTCGACTCTTCGGCTTCCACATACAGCTTGTGCATTCCCAGATGACCTCTTTTGTACAACTTACCCCCGCAGATGATAAACTGGACAGCTATTCTCCTAATGGCCCTCTTGTCCTTGGCATTTGCCCCTAGTGGATATGCCTCCTTTTCCAAGAAGTTCCATATGTCATGATACCAAGGGTTGTTGTCCTGTACTTCATCTATGGCAGAGATTGATTCGTAGGCGGGTGCAAATTTCAGGTCAATAATGACTGGACGCATCCGGACTCCCGACGGGATGTCTATCATAGAAGATAGAGTTGCTAGCGAATCTGCAAACCTGTTGTTCTCTCTCACTAGGTGAGTGAAATTTAGCTTTTCAAACCGAGGAATTAACAAATCCAAGGTCTGGTGGTAAGTGATCATCTTTTCCTCTTTTACTTTCCAGTCTCCTTTAGCTCGAGACACAACTAGGTTCGAATCTCCAATGACATCCAATCGCCTTGCCCCTAGTTCTAGGGCAGCTTCCAGACCGGCAATACAAGCCTCATACTCTGCCTCATTGTTCGAGACCTTGAACTGAAGCTTGAATGCTAAAGGGATACGGGACTCGTCAGGCGCTATCAGCAACACCCCTATCCCATAGCCGTATTGATTCGACGCTCCGTCAAAGTACATCGTCCAAGTTTCATCTTCGATGTGCAGAATAGCTTCATCTGGGAATAGGTACTCAACCGTTTCATCCCCTTCAACCGGGTGGTCAGCAAGGAACTCTGCCACCGCTCTCCCTTTTACGGACTTGCGTGTCACATATTTGAGGTCAAATTCTGAGAGCAAAAGCAACCAACGAGCTAGCCTACCCGTAAGTGCTGGTTTCTCGAAAAGATATTTGATGGGATCAAGTCGTGAAACCAACATTACAGAGTGAGCTAACAGGTAGTGCCGCAGCTTCCTAGTAGCCCATACCAAGGCCAGACATGCCTTCTCCAGCGGAGTGTAGCGGGTCTCGTAATCGAGCATCTTCTTGCTCAGATAGTAGATGGCCCTTTCCACTTTATCTTCCGATTCTTGTGCGAGCATATAGCCCATCGTAGTCTCAGTCACTGACAGATACAATATCAACGGCTTCCCCGGCTTTGGTGGTGACAACACGGGCGGATTCTGTAGATACTCTTTAATCTGTTCAAATGCGGCTTGGCATCGGCCGTCCCATTGGAACTTCTTTCCTTTCTTCAAGAGACCAAAAAGTGGTTCACAAGTCAAGGTTAGTTTTGAGATAAACCGCCTTATGAATTGCACTTTACCTAGAAAGCCTCGCACCTCCTTTTCAGTCATTGGTGGTGGCATTTCTAAGATGGCCTTGATTTTGGAAGGGTCGACTTCAATGCCCCTTTGTGTAATCAGAAATCCCAGCATTTTTCCCGCTATAACACCAAACGTACATTTCTGAGGATTCAACCGCAGCCGAAATTCCCTGATCCTTTGGAAAAACTTTTGCATGGCGGTGTAGTGGCCCTCTCTTTCTTTGGACTTGACAATCATGTCGTCCACATACACCTCGACCTCTTTATGGATCATGTCATGTAATATTGTAGTTGCAGCCCGTTGATATGTAGCCCCAGCGTTCTTTAGCCCAAATGGCATCACTCTGTAGCAATATGTACCCCACGGGGTGGTAAAAGCGGTCTTCTCCCGATCCTCGGGTGCCATTACTATCTGATTATAGCCTAAGAAGCCATCCATGAATGAGAGCAAAGCATGCCCTGCTGTGAAATCTACCAACTCATCGATATGCGGCAAGGGAAAGTCATCCTTCGGACTGGCTCTGTTCAAATCCCTGAAATCCACACATACCCGGATTCTGCCATCCTTCTTCGGCACGGGAACAATGTTGGCCAGCCAAGTCGGGTATTCAGATACCAGCAGGAAGCCTGCGTCAATCTGCTTGGTGACCTCTTCCTTGATCTTAATGGCCCAATCGGGGTGGATCCTCCTGAGTTTCTGTTTGACAGGTCGGGCCTCGGGGTCAAGAGGGATCCGGTGCTGTACGATCTCAGGATCGATTCCAGGCATGTCTTCGTAGGACCACGCGAAAACATCTTTGAAATCTTTTAATAAAGCGACTAAGCGCTCGCGTTCCTCCGAAGACGACGTGGACCCAATCTGGACCAGCCGCGGGTCCTTCTCAGTACCAATGTTCACGGTAGTGATTTCATCCATTAAGGGTTTAACAAACCTCTCTTGCTCTTGTTCAATTAATCGTTGCAAAACCGGAGGAATTTCGTCCTCGTCGTTTTCATCAAAATTTTGAAAGTCCTGATTTAAGCAATAAACCAAAGGCACAGAAAAGTACTCGGAAACCACAGTTACCTCATTCTCATTAGATACTTCCAAACCGTCCGATTCTTCTGTTACAACAGACTCAAAAGAGAAAGAAAAAGACGACCTGGACAGGACTGTGGCATCCGGGTTATCACTCCCAGGAATACCGGACTCAGACTCAGACGAGCTGGAACCTGATTCCGACTCGCAAGACTCAGTGGAATCAGATTCCGGCTCACTACCTGACCCGGTGCTGCTTGATAAAAATCCTTCCTCGTACTGCCAGATGAGGGAGGGTGCGATGGATGCATCCAAAATAGCCGCTGGTTGGCCTACAGCCGTTTCATCTCTAATCATGGACACCGAGGAGTCATCCCCCAAGCACAACTGGTTGATCAAAGGATCTGAAAGTAGACATGCCAGTGCTACCCCCATTTCAAACTCTGTGTCCGCAGACTCCAATTCCTTGCTATGTTCAGCCTCAACTGTCGGGTCTGTCTGCTCTTCAGCAACATCATCCCCAGATAACTGCAAGTCGAAGAAAATTTCAAATCCCGGCATGCGTTTCTTCTCTTTATTCAGCCATGGCTCCGGAAAACCACAGAATGGGAAGTCTTCCCCTTCCCGGACGAAATGTCCGTTCAAGGTACCCCGGATGGGCTGGTGCATCAATTCAAAAGGTTTCCCCATCTGTTTTGCTTTGGCTCTTCCTGCCATCTCTTTTCCTCTTCTTACCCAATCTTCCTTGGTGGGCAGGCAACCCAAGCCGAAGGTGTGAGGGTTGTGCGGCACTTCGGCCAACGTTGCGATGCCCTTACGGCCGCTCTTCCCTAATCCCATCCCGGGGATGTATTGGAGTTTGTTCATGAGGTACACTGCTTGGGCACTAACATATATCCCTTCGTTAGCGGCCATGACGTTCTGTACAACCTGAGCCTCAGCCAAGGTAAAACCTGATATGAACACGTCCTCCAGGCCATGCTCTATCTCCAGAACAGGCGTGGATATTTCCGGTGGTGGATGAATCGATGAATTCCCGAAGATGATGGCTACTCCCTTCCCATAGGGGTATTTCACCATTTGGTGCAAAGTAGATGATACTGCCTTCACCTGATGCAGCCACGGCCGCCTCAACAACAAATTGAAAGTTGCCGGTACTTCCAAGACATGAAAATCTATCTCCTGCTGTCCCGGCCCAACCTTGGTCTGGATTTTAACGGTTCCCATCACCTCTCGGCTTGTATTGTCATATGCCCTGATGACCTGGACTGTTGGTATAAAGTCTGCGACTTTCAGACCAATCGCGTAAGCTGTCCTCGCCGGGCAGACGTTGATGGCGGACCCTGTATCAACAAGGACTACCGGTATCCATTTGTCCCTACACTCCACGGAGATGTAGAGTGGCTTGTTGTGATTTGTGCCTTCAGGCGGTAATTCCTTATCAGCAAACGTCAACATCGGGGCAGCTCCTCCCGGAAAGACTAGCCCCACTAGCTGTTCTGGTGTTGTTTCTATTGAAAGCTTTGCCTTATCCATGGCTGATAAAACAGCCTCCCTATGCACTCGAGAAGCCATAAGCAGTCCCCAGATGGAGATGTCTGCTTGTATCTTTTTCAATTGTCTCAAAACGGCCTCTTCCTCGAGCGGTTTTTCTTATGTTTTTCAGCCTCTCTATCCTTTCCAGACGTCTCTGGCTGATCGAGGTGCGGAGGCTTGAAATACCGTCCACTCCTAGTCATATGGTCAATTTCCCCCAGGTACCAGGTACCGTCAGGTTGATCATTTCCCCAGTCTTCGTCTGTATGGGCAAGACAAAGATCCTCATCTTCCCACCACATCCCATCAGCAACTGACAAACGTCTGTCGGGCTCTGGCATGGCTGTTCTCGTACTCGCGGCACTTTCCATTCTCATACTCGTAGCATTATCCGTCTCTGTGCACACAGCGGTTTCAGTCCCCACTTGGGCCTTTGCCTTCCTGACTCTCTCAGATCCCTCAAACATTTCCTGTTCTGACTGTGCCGATACATCCGGCTGTTCAACAATTCCTGTGGTCAAGATGCTCCACTCTCGAGCGAAATTCTTCGTGCCGGCGCTCCCCGGCAATGCACTCTGTTTTTCAACCTTTCTGGCTGTTACTGATGTTCTTGCCCCTGCTGGGCTCCCTTCTGGCTGAAATTCTGCTATCACATCTGGGTGATCGTCCAACCACCCAATGGCCTCCGCTGTTTCCCCATAATCGAACCAGTTGACTGCTGGGTCCTCTGGATCTTGGTTGTAGTAAAACCGGAGGTTGGCAAAGTCCTCTCCCACGGCTGTTACACTATCCATTTCCTGTCCCAGACTATCTCCTTGGATTACACATAGTTCTCCTCTGGCTGGAAGCTTCACCACTGGCACATCCTGGCCCACCGGTAAAATGTAGTCACTCGGACTATACGTTTTCTCAGTACAAATTCCAAATCTCGCAGATTTTGGCTCAACAACTCGTTCTTGCTTTGGGTCCCCCTGTTCCCTGTTCTTGGCAATTACCGCGACTGGCTTGGGTTGGGTCATGGAGATGTCCATCATGCACAAGTCAGTGCACTCGGGGAGGAACACCTCCGGTTTAGGCAAGCGGGTGGGTGTGATATAGACACTAGGGTCATAAGACATGGCCCCGGTATGGATGAAATTAAGTCTTTTAGGTGGTGGAGCTTGGTTATGTGCAGGGAGGGGATTTGTAGTAACATTGGGCTTCTCGGGAGGCAAAATCACCCCGTTATCAATGAGATCTTGAATCTCATGACGTAACCGGAAGCACTGATCGGTATCGTGACCGTGCTGTTGGTGAAATGCACAATATTTGGTCGGGTTATGGGTAGGAGGGAGTTTTTCTGGTAGGGGCCGCGGCTCCAGGGGTCTCAGGTGCCCTTTCTTGATCAACACCCCCAGAGCTTTGGATAGGGGCATATAGAGTGGAGCGAAAGTTCTGGAGTTTCTGGGTGGGTATTTGGTTGTTTGTGGGTTGCTTCCGGATGCACCGGAGAATGGCGAAGCTGCCGCATTTCTTTGTGGGGGGTTAGTAGTGACCATGCTCACTTCGGAGGCTCTCGTAGCAGATGTACCACTCGGGCCTGTATTAGTGTTGCGGTTGAAGGTCCTTCGGGGTTGCTCCCGATCATTATCAATCCAGCCTTGTTTCAAGGCGTCCTCAATCTGCACCCCCATTTCATGTAGGCCAGAAAAGGTGGGAAATGGGACTACTATCATCTTTTGCATCAATTTCGGCTGTAGATTGCGCACAATCATCCGAATCTGGTCTTTGTCCGTAGGCCTCAAGGCCATCATCGAAGCCTTGGCCCTCCATCTGGTTACGAACTCTGAAAAACTCTCCTTAGGCTCTTGTCTGGTTGTCTCGAGATCACGGGTGGTGATCTCAATCTGTGTGTTATATGAATACTGCATGATGAAGGCCTCAGCCATTTCGTCCCAATTTCTCTTAACGTCATCATCTAACTTAGCATACCATGCAGACGCTACACCTGACAGGGTCCGACCAAATAGAGACAACTTCTGGAGCCTACTGAGGCCCATTGGCCTTAGAACGTCCGAAAACAGTCTTAAGTGTACCATGGGGTCTCCAGACCCATCGAATCGATCAATATGAGGCATTTTGAATCTGTCGGGCAGCGTCACAGCTGCGTCAGTGTAACCATCTTCAATATCGGGGATAGTCTTGACCCCTTGGGATCTCTTGAATAACTTTTCAAGCTTGCTTAATTTGAGTGCGGTGGGATCAGTTTCGAACTCAAAGGGAGAGTCCGGTAGATTGGTGGGTGTTTTTGATAGTTGAGGTTGAATTTGGGGTAGGGTTGGAGGCGGGGGTGGTCCTGTGGGTAGCTCTGTATTAGTCTGAACATTGGCTGTCTCCCCGACGTTGGGAACTCCTGGTGGGGGAGGAACTTGGTGCGAAGCAGATGCTCCGGTTTGCTATTCCAGTCTGGCAATGGTCTCTGCCTGTTCTCTCACAACTGTGGCCTGTTGCCTGGCGAAATCCGCCTGATGGACGGCATCCTGCTGCATTGCTTTCATGCTTTCTTGAAGGTGGCGCACCATCTCCTCCAAACTGGCCATACTATCCTGTTCTGGTTGGATTACTGGTATAAATTCCCTCTCTGTTGGTAACACAAAACCCCGATCTCTACTGAGCACAGGTGGGGTAGACAAAGCCCTCTGAACTGACTGTTGTACTGATGTCCTCTACCTCACTGACTTCCGTTTAGTAACCGGGGGTAGCGAGTAGTACACTGGTTGTCCGTCTATCAGATCCTCAGATCGAAGGAGTCGACGGCCTCTGACCCAGGGTGCTTGGGGGATATCTATCGGGTCGGTAGCAATCGTGCTCAACTACCTAATAAAAAGATAAATAAGGCGTGTAAATAAGCAGAAAATTGGACAGCATAACGGCATAAAATAAATAAACATACAACACACGGTTGGGACTTATAATGATCAGTGTCTAACTTCTCCTGGAAGTCATACTTCATGAGACTCTATCCTTTCCAAGGATATCACTTATCCAAGACTCCTCTTATTTAGATTAGGATCAACTCTCCTAAGAGTCCAACCTTTCCCAAATAAGTAGTCTAATATCTTTTAGGACTTTTGTCCTCTATCCGAATATCTCAGATTCCGATATGATCGCATCATACCTCAGGATTCTTAGATTCCCCACGTCAACAACCTAGGCCATGTGGACGACCTTAAAAATATGTCCCCACAAATACCCCTAGGTTCTATTACCTTAGCAACTTGAGGTGATTGAACCTACATTGTCTGACCTCCTAACATGTTAGCTAAACAACATGATGAAAGGAATTCCTCTAACCGAGATTATGACTTGTCGTCTTCATGAAACAAGGACTTGCATGTGACTACTTGTCAAAAACCAAGAACTAAAATGTTCTTTCTCATCCAAGTCTAACATCTTAACCAAGATCGCACTACTAGTTGATATTGTGACTCGTTAGTGCAAGAACATCAAGATTCAAAATTTATCATCTGAAAACAAACTCAACCGTCATACCAACATCATGACATGTCACCTCCTCATTGGTTATATCATCTCTGACTCAATCTCCTTGTCTGATATTGGCTATCTATTCTTAGTAACTTCTCACAGATGACACCAAGTTGTGGGTGTCGATTTTTGACCTCACAACCAAACTAGATCTCTTCGCCGAGATCCTAGGAACTTAGCTGTAGCACACATAGAAGAATAGTTTAAGGCCAACACTTGTACACAAGAAAACAAGTAACACCACGATGGCTCGTTCATCTGAGGGCACTCCAATGACTAAGTTAGCAACTTATCTCGCAAGATATCAACTCAAGTATACGATTGACAATCAAAAGCCTACCTTAGACCCATGGGGTGCCTTACTTTTATAGCCGACAGTGCCCTCGTCCCCTAGAAGTCTTACTTTAGGGGACTCTATCCTTTACAAGGATATCACTTATCCAAGACTCCTCTTATTTCGATTTGGATAAACTCTTTTAAGAGTCCAACCTTAACATCTTCTAGGAGTCTTGTCCTTTTATCTCGAATTTCGATATGATTGCATCATACCTCGGCATCCCTAGATTATGTGGCATGTCAGCTAACGACCTAGGTCATGTGGACAACCCTAAAAATATGTCCCCATATCTTTGAGAGATAAGTTGACTGACTTGATCATCAAAGTGCCCCTAGGTGGATGAGCCACCATGATGTTACTTGTTTTCTTGTGTGCAGGTGTTGGGCTTAAACTATTCTTCTGTGTGCTCTATAGTTAAGTTCCTAGGATCTCGACGAAGAGATCTAGTTTGGTTGGGAGGTCAAAAATCAACACCCATACTATCCTAGGGATGGGGCCTCAGCCCTGCCTTGGGGTGCGCGAACGATGCATGCTCGATCCGATTTGCCCGGAAAATCCGTGTCATGGCATTGCTGCTTCTGTTTTTACTGTCCTGCTTCTCCAAAAATTCCCAAAGTTTCAGGAAACCTCCCAAATGATCTGAGATACCCCACCGGCTGGGGGAAGAGCTCATCGGCTGCTGAGATTGATCACCGGCTGCATGTGGATTTTATCGGCATAAAAACAGTGCCGATCGGCACAATAAACTGCCGGCCGGCAGAAAATCCCTGCAGCAGACAGATTGACAGCAGCAGCAAGACAGCAATGCATGGCATGGGTTTTGGGGGACATGTAAGCATGGTCATTGCCTCCTATCATACTTGGGGACTCAAGGAGGTAAGACTCTTGGTTCTTGGGCCACCAATGGTGCACTTTGATGCATGATAGCCCTAAGAACTAAGATTGCATTTTAATGTAAATGCATGCAACACAAAGAAATGAAATCCAAAGCCTTATCATGTGTTGGTCCAAGGCCTTGGTGACCAAGAATTGAGGTGAGTTGCACCACTTGAAGTGTGAACTCCTCTCAATCCTATGCTTGGCTTGACAATCCCCAAGCCAAACCATGGAATGCATGAATACAACAAGGCTCAAATGCAATGCAACTTATCATGTTAAGCATGCAAAGAGCTAAAGTATGCAAGGCACAAATGTCATGCAACATGGACCAATGAAGCATGGAACTAGCATACATTCAAAGGCCTCATTGATCAAACATGCAACAACCGAGATACAAACATGCAATAATGGACTTAAGCCATAGAGGGCAGCCCTCAAACTCCCCTAAAACAGTGGCAAATCATGCCTCAAAACAAGAGTAAGATGCCACACAAGCATGCAAGCCATAAGGCATAAGGCTAAGGCACAAAGTGGGACATTGAACCACCACTTAATAAGACTAGACATGGCACATGTTAGGCAACCAAAACAGGTTTTTATCACGCAAAAAGGCACCCAAATCCCTCATGTGGCAGCCCCAAAACAGTCCCAAAAGCATGAATGCACACAATGCACATTTTCAAGCATAAAGGACACACCTTTAAAGGATGAAGAGAGATAACAAATCTAGACATGTGAGCATGGATTAAGGTCTGAAATAGCATGCCAAATGATCCCAAATCCTCTAAATAGGCTAACCAATGTATACACATGGACTATATGCTTGAGGCCAACAAACCATCATGCAAAGTGGCCATACTAATCATGCCAAATATAATCAAAACAGTGGCTCACAGCCCTAGAACATGGCAAATCAAGGCTAAATGCTCCACCATGCTAAGCCAAAACATGGAGATATAGGGGACTAAACATATGGCACAATTCTAGGCCAAATGAGGCATTACAAAGCAAGTGTAAGAAGCATGCTAAGGACCATTAAACCCACATTAGACAGAGGTTAAACATGACTTAAAACACTCAAGAAAGCTCTGAAATGAGGCCAAATGCAAGCAAGCATACATACTAGAGCTTTATACAAACAAAGCTTACAAGCCAAAATGCAAGACAACCAAACCAAGCATGCCAAATGGGTCCAAAACAGTGGCTCACAGCCCTTATACATGGCAAGATGATGCTATTATCTCCATGAAATCAAACCAAAATATGCAAAGAACATGGCTCGAATGCATGGCACACTTTTAAGCATAAAAAGAGCATTTCAAAGCAAGTATGAGAGACATGCTAAGGACCATAAATCCGACCAAAAACAGAGATATAACATGTCATATTGAGCACAAATATACTCTGAAATGAAGCCAAAACTCACCATACATTCATGCTATTCTTTAAGCCCAAAACAAAGGCAAACAAAGAGCCAAGGGGAGAGGGGTGTCTCTCCCCTATATGTGACCTAAAATCATCTTCCCCACCACTGAAAACCCACTAGTTTTCAGTGGTGAGAAGGCCAAAAACACCAAGCCAACAAGGTCTAAGATAAAGGTCACCAAAATAGCCAAATAAGGCCTAAAAGGGTGAGCCTTTGTTCAAACCACAAAATGACCTTAATGAAGATTCAAGAACAAGTAAAAACAAGAGTTTTTTTTAATCTTAAACACAAACTCAAAAACACAAAGCAAAGAGGGTAGAAAGAGGTTGCAAGAATGGGGAATATAAAGTAAAGTGTTTACCCTTGAAGATCCCTTGAAGAACAAAGGTTCCAGCCACCCTCTAGTGATCAAAACCAACTCAAGATCACACAAAACAAACCTCCAAGCCTCTCAATCTCGAGCTAAGGTGTAAAGGTGTGTGTAAAGGAGCAAAAGTGAGGTAAAACTACACTTTTTGGCCTAAAATCACACACACAAGAGGAAAGAGATGGAGATATAGATATATGGCAGAGATATATGTATATGAGCTCTGGTTTTTGTCTCTAAAAACTCTAACCCTAAAACCAAGAGGAAGAGTCTTCCTCTTATAGAACTTGTAAAACTTACAAGCTAAGCAAACAAGGGCTCATCCCTCCATACACGTGTATGGAGGGGAGCAAAACACTTTACAGCTGCAAGAAAATATATGATAAAGCAAGTGTACAGTGCTCGGCCGGCAAAGAGTACCAAATGTCAAAATTTAGTGCCGGTCGGCACAAAATAGTGCCGGCCGGCACAATAAAGTGCCGATGGACAAATAAGCCAGCCGATGGCCTCTAGTCCCAGCCGGTGGTGTGTAGGGATGCCTCAAAAGGCATTCCCTGCCCTCCCAAGGCAAAACACAAGCGTTTGGTGCAAAACCAAACACAAACGGTCGAGTTCGGAGGTCCTAAGGCAGGGCGCGCGCAGCCGAGAACTCCGGGAACTCCAAACGAACACAAACATAGATAATCACCGAGTGTTCCAATGGTGATGTCCAAGTCTTGAGGATGGTCAAAAATGGGGTGTCTACATGTGCGTGAGTGGATGTATGTCTTCCAACCCCCATTTCTTTCTAACCCTTTTATTTATCCGCTTTCAATGGTAGATTAGGGCATGTTTATCTTAGCATACATTATGCAATGCATGTGTGCATTCATGCATTTGTTTACATGCACCGGGCTCAGTACATCATACAAACTGCATTGCAATTCTCAATTCAAAATTGAATACGTGCTATTCGCGCATTCCACATGCCATGTTTAGGGTTAGCCGAGCCTACTCTAGATTGCATTTCTGCCTGTGTCGCATTAGCCACTTAACATGAACTAGGTCATGCATGTTTGCTAATCAGTTTACTGTTTTGGCACGGAGTACGATGTAAGTTTTTATGGCTTTAGCATATCGCATGCGTGTGAATGTTTACCATGACAGTATGCTTACCATGAGGCTAAGTGCTTACATGATAAACTGTTTGAATGCCTGTGGGTGGAGGTTGGATTGCCTGAGTTGGAACAACTCGTTGAAATCTGAATTTTAGCCTACTTGCGAGTAGCAAAAGAAAACGACACGTTTTTTGAGATAAAACGGATATGCAATGTTTAATTTCCAAATTAGGCAATCTAGTCTATACTTGTTTGTTGTGCGCATAATATAGTAATTCTAGGCTAATAATTGGAATAAGAGCATGTAATGTTTTCAAAAT
Source organism: Camellia oleifera (assembly GCA_022316695.1). Classification (NCBI taxonomy): domain Eukaryota; kingdom Viridiplantae; phylum Streptophyta; class Magnoliopsida; order Ericales; family Theaceae; genus Camellia; species Camellia oleifera. The sequence goes on along the minus strand of CM039308.1, from coordinate 16,236,921 downwards.
TGAATATCACGGTTAGTAGAGGCCGGTCTTCGGACCGGGCGAAAGGGGGTGCTCATAGCTGACCTTCCCCGATTGTACCCAAGCTCCCGAGCCAAGACCACTTTGGTGATGACGGACATGTGGCCTTCGGCACTGAGTCAGGGTTTCCTAAATTTCCCAATTAAAAAATATTTAGGTGGCGACTCTGTAATCTAGCAAAGCAGCCCATGTTTGGCACTACTTTTTCAAAAAAATCTGTTTTCTCAAACGATTTGCCGGATTTGGACTCTTTGGTTCAGATTTAGAACCGACACACAAATCGAGTCCGAACTATAGAGTGAAGCCCCGCGGGCGCGTCTACAGTTTCTGGCGACTCTGCTGGGGAGTTTAGTGAGCTTGACTCGAACTCATGATATCCTGTTTTGACTACACTTATGTGTTTCTTTGCATTGCATGTGCATTGGTGCGCCTAGGACATCGTGTTGGCCATCTGCTATTCCTGAGCGGTTTGCTGGAGGCTTGTCTTGTCAAGGCATGACCATAAGGCTGACCGGTTGCGGGCTCTGCCAGTATGGGAACACAAACCCCGGTTTTACCAGGGCACCCTTTTCGACCATTCGACCTAGTGCATATCGAAATCCGGAGTGACCATTCCAAGCTAGGACAGGTTGCTCACCCGATCATAGGTTGTTTGAAGCCGCTCTGTGCGTAGTAAAACCCTAGCTCCTGACAAAATAGGACAGGGAAACCCTACCCCAACATAGGGGTGTATTGGCTCTCATTTACATGCTATGTGCTTTTAGAGTGTGTCTCTACAGGGAATGCGCATATCAGTTTGCAAAATTTGGGTATCAGGCCTGAGGGCACCAGTATCAGTGTTGTTGTGAATCAGTTATATCTGCGGATGTCAGATTCAGATTTGGGACAGTGACTTCGGGGAACAGTGTTCAGTAGTAGAGTGCAGTTGTTCGACTACACCCGTGTTTGATCTATTTGGGGCTGAAATACTGCTTGTTTTCCGTTTCAGTTCAGAGATTCAGAGAGTCGAGTCAGAATAGCTAGTGTCTTCTCTTTGCTGAGGCAAGACCGAACATGACGCAGAACTCAGAAGAAATTGTGGTCATGACGGCCGCAATGAGTCAAGGAACCACCCCACAAGCTGAAGCTACTGTTGATATGCCGCACCCACCTAGGTCGCCCGCTGCACACCCAATCTGGACCCCTCAATTCTATCAGGCTCGCGAGCCCACTACATTTGAGTTAATGGGGATGATAGGTGATCTCCAGAGGTCCATGGCGGATCTCGCTTACGGAATGTCAACCTCGCCACCGGTTGCACCGTATGCCGGAAATTTTGAACCCCAGGAGCCCCCGCTACTGGGGCGGATTGTGATCGAGCTCAATCAGTCGGAGATGACCTCCACCCACAACAGTGATGTACCAGTACCGACCCAAACCTCTCATCAGGCTGAGGCCAGAGGCAAAGACAAAGTGAAGGCAGATGCCGACCCCGTGGAACAACTGCTGTGGGCAGTCCAGGCTTTGAAAGCCGGAGGAATGAGCAAACAACAGATATCCGCGATTGTAACCAAAATTGTGGACGATGTTTTCCCCACTCTACCCGAGGGTAGTCCAAGTCGGTCAGAAAATCGGGACAGGCCCCGCCATGCCAGAGTAGCTCCTCTCATTCCCAATCCTACACCAGGAAAGGATCAAAAACCCAAGCCCGCGCCTGCCGATCCGTTCGCCAGTGCGTCAAGCAAGAACATTCAGAATTCCAAATACCAACCTCGGGGGCATAGGGCCTTTCATGCTCTCTACATGCCACTATCTAGGGCACTTCTCATTTTGACCAAGAAGGGGCATCTTACCCCTCTGGAGTCGCGACCTCTACCAAAGAATCTCCCGGCAGGCCATGACGCTACTCAGTACTGCGCGTACCATCAGCAGACTGGCGATGCCACTGATAATTGCTTCTGCCTCCGTCATGAGGTACAGGATTTGATTGCTAACAAGGTCATCCTCCCGCCTACCTCGGCCAAATCAGTCACTACAGAGTTCTTGGATTGTGAGGACACAGATATCGAGGACACCGATACTGCGAGTATATAATTGGGATTCAACTGCCTGCGGGCAATATCTGGTACATTTTTGGATGTGGCGTTTGGCACGCATTTTTGAGCACCTGCCAATGCTAATTTTGTAAATCCTGACTCGAGTGTCGAGACGGTCTTTTGTTTTGTTTTGAGTCTGTCTCTCTGTATTGAGTCAGTCTTTTGTTTACAAGGTCTATCTTGTTGTAATGAGTCAGTCCCTTTTGTATAGTATACCAGGTGATTTTGGGGTTGTTGCCTCAAACACCGTTTTGTCTTTCAATTAGTTGCTTTTGTTGTTTGAGTTTGTTTCTACCGAGGAGCCAGTTAAGCCAACAAATTTGAATGAAACAGCTGTGGCTATCACGTCCCGTATCTGTTACTATTCGAACCAACCGTGCCAGAGATGTGAATGGGATGATAGTACTTTTCGCCTACTCTCTCGTGCTTTGAACATTGTCACAATGACCTAAGTTTTTCAAAATCTTTTTGAACACTGCAGTGATAAAAACAAAGACGGAGGAATCTCTCGGGTTTTCGCAAAATTTTGACCATTCTGAGAGAAAGAGAGGCATGCTAAGCACTTAATGAATGAAATCATGCTTGTTAGTGTGAGTACTGAGAAGGACCCTGGCTTTGATCCAGATTGATCCTACACTGTCTTCAGCGTGAGCGATTTGTCGCTTTCTTAAAAACTTTCAAAAAAAAATGTTTTGCCCGGTCCTGCGAAGACATGTGTGGAATCGCTCTTGAGATTGTGCAGCTTAGGATTGCTCTCAGCCTCGAGACTCGCCCCCCCCCTTTTGCTTTCAAACCTTAGACGTGCATTCAGAATGTTCAACGGTCGACCACAATGCAAGGCCTGTGGGGCCAGATTTGAAGCAGCCCTCGAACAAGAGGCACCGAAGTCAGATCAAGAGGATCAGATGTCGTCAAAAGAAACTTGCAAAGCTAGATCAGAAGCACCCCTCGAACTAGGCGCAAAAAATATCCGATGTGCTCGGAGAGCCAAAGTTGGATCTTTCTGCAAATCAATACAACAGCCATTCTCCTGGATTCAGATGACTTCAGGATCTCAAAACCATTTGGCATGGACAAAGCTACACTTTTACCCTTTGAGAGGCTCGCTGGGCCAAAAACCCGGAACGGCGACCCAGGCAAAAGTTAGAGCAAAGAAAAGAATGAAAAAAAAAAAGAAGAAAAAAATTCAAAGATACACAAATGCAAAAAGAAAAAAAAAATGCAAAAAAAAAGAAGAAGAAGAAAGAGGAAAGAAAAGAACAGAAAAAAGAAAAAAGAACAAAGCTCGCAAGGTCGAAAACCTGCAATAGGCGCCTTGGCAAAAGTTAGAGCATAAAAAGGAGAGGTTAAATACCCGAGTGTACCTTAACCTGAAACTACGTAAGGCTTGATTCCCATGTTTGGGATACGTAGGCAACTTCATCCTGAAGTCCAGCCCCCAACGCTTCCATAGCGTCTCAGGCCATGTCATGGTTTTTGATCACTTTTGCCCTCTCCGAATCCAATGTCTCGATCGCAGCAATCCGGAACTACGTGAGTAACTTCCTCTTGAAGCCAAACCACCAACACCTTCCAGGTGACTGTGTCCACATATTGATTCAAACCGTCTTCGACTCCTCCGCGTCCGAGGGTCTGATTGCCATCAACAAGGACTGACTCACAAAAAAAAAAATGCCGTGGCATCATCCAAACAAGGGGCAACTTTCCGTTGCCATGCATCGCCATAAGTTGCCTCGAGTTACCGTTCAAACCAGGGGCAACTTTCCGTTGCCTTCATCCCCTTTTTAAGCCAGGGGCAATTTTCCATTGCCTCCGATCCGAGTTTGCATATCTCGAGGGTAAGTTCCGCGCTCATTGAGCATTGATTGTCTGCAAAAATGGTTTTTGAAAATTTTTACTGAGGTTGACTTATTTTCCCGAAAAATGTTTCGTTTTTAAAAATCGGACCATGTTTGGACCTAAAAAGGAGAATTTTCAGTGCTTACAGCCTGATTCGCATGATTTTCAAATCAAAAATCGAATAAGTGTGTTAATCCAACTCTCATTTTGGCCAAAACTGTTTTAGGAAGAAAACAAAAATGGTCGAAATGATGAACTAAGGGCACGATTGAGTCGGGTCCTCTGTCTTCTCCCCGTTAATATGCTTTCCAATAGGGCGCTCTATCCGCCAGAAGGAATAGCCGTGAGCTAACAGCGTTGGATATGAACCCGCGACTTCCTATTCGTCTGTCATTCACCCTGGGGAGGGATGCAAAATGAGAGAATAAAGAATAGAGAGGAGTAAGTTGAGCGAAAAGTGAGAAAAGGTTTTTTTTGAGAGAAAAACCGAGCCTGAGGGCCGAGCGATGCGAGTATCACAAATCAGAAAGGGTGGGAGGTATACCCGGAGGAACTAGCTCCTCGAAATTTGAGGTCTCTTCTTTTAAACACGTCTGTGTGTCGTGTCTTTTGATTTGTCGGTCTCAATTTTGGCTTTGCGTCTTTTCTAAGTATGTCTTGTTGTGTTAGGTCGTGTGCCTTTTGTTTCTTTGATTGAGTCTGTCTCGCCGTGTTCTGCGGTAGGCTCGACACCCCGGCTGAAAACCCGTCTTCTTCCAAAAAGGTAATCGCTTGTGCTCAGAATGCTTTGCCATTCTCTACATCCGTGCAAAGCAAGAGAAGGAAGGGAAAAATTTGGGACTTCCGAGTGTGTTTCAACTGCAACCATATCAGTTTTGTGATCCGTCTTGTCAGATTGGGGCTATTTGTTCAGGGTTTGCTGGGTGCAGAATGAACCAAATGCTGTGTTATGGGCTGTATGCAAATCAATCTCCAGCAGATTAGTCCCTAGCAGAGTATGGGTTGTGAACCCAGTTTTGAGCGGTGGTTTGTATGAGCTGTTTTGCTGTCTAATTGGTTGGTTATTTGATTATTACAGTGCCAGTGTTCAATTGTCAGACAACAGATCAATGTCATTTACATTTGAGGTGTAATATGATGCAATGCAGTGCGAAGTATGAAATATGCATACATATACAAATGTAACATTCTTTTCAAACAAAAGTTTGTTTCATATCATCTTTTTCGAATACATAGTTTGAGAAAAGCAAAAACCTGCCTGCGGCAGTACATAGTACTCTATCTACCAAAAACAGAAAAGTACAAGAAAAGAAATAAAGAAAAGAAGCAGCAAAATCATCATCATCAGCAGTAGGCCTCATGCCTAAGGATCAGTCCTCGCCCTCTTCCTGGGCAAAAGCACAAAAGCATCGTCGGAGCTGTCACTGTCGGAGCCCGAGCCCGAGCTATCCCCGGCCTCCTCCGCAAATGACTCCGTCCCCGCCTCCGACTCACCATCTCCTGGAACTGGAGCTCGTGAGCTGCTCCCCACGTGACCACGTCCCCCTCTAGTATGAGGGAATATCCTGCCATCCCGAGTAGAGAGGGGAGGCCCAGCTGGAGCAGCGCCACCCACTGGAGGGATCGGGAAAGGAGGCTGAAAATACAAAGAACAAACACATCAGAAAACTGTGAGCAGTTTATCAGTACAGAATGCAGTTTATTAGTACAGAATGCAGTGTATGAGTACAGTGTGCGAATGCCGTGAGCAGTTTATTAGTACAGATGCAGTGTATGAGTACAGTGTATGAAAGCCGTGAGCAGTTTATCAGATTTTTGTGCAGTGTAGCAGATTGTGCGAAACAGAGTATGGTTTGAGACTGTGGTCAGTAGAACATACCGGCAGGCTGTAGATGGCCAAAGCGTCGAGAGTCCGCTGCAGCATCCCCATCAGGGAGGCATTCAGCTCCACAGACTGACGGGTATACTCGGAGGAAGCCTGCAGAAGTATTAAATACATCAGTATTCTGTGGGATATCTGAATGAACTGAAATGAAATAACAATGCAAGATGCAGAAATAAAGTAATACATACCGGAGGCAAGTCAGGAATACCAGCCAACTCATGACCAGTCGGGGGAAGAGCAAAAGGGATCTGGTAGGTCTCCCCACTCTGCCCCCTATAAGTCAACATAGTAGGCAGAGCGGGCCAGCCCGTCCCTCGTCCCCTCTACAATCCCCTCCTGCCGCGGGCTCGAGCCCTCTGTGACGACCCCACTCCTGCTCCTGCCTCTGCCCTAGCCGCCGGCGCCGCGGGTCTCTCTGGCTCAGCTCAGCGACCACCACTCAGCGGCCGCATGATGAAGGTCCGGACGTACTCTGAGTAATCGCCCTCGCCTCCGTAGCCGTCTGCCCCCCAGCCGAGGGTGTAGTCCACCATCTGCTCGGCGGTGAAACGCTCGGTGTCCCTCATATGCTCAGGAGGGTGCACCGGAACTATCTGCTCAGGTAACCCTGAGGTCTGACGCAAGAAGCGCTCGCCCAAGTACCAAGCCCGACAGACCGGGCCCTCCAGCAAAATCCAGTAACGCGAGGTCTCGATCGCGCCGGCATATCGATCTCGTATCACCACTGGTAGTGGAGCCCACGGCTGCCAGGTGACCTGAAATGGAATACAGTTCATTATCTACTGATATAGAAATGTACGCTTGAAAGCGAAGCTTAAACGGACTGTAAGTAAAACATACCTCGGTGGGGGTGATGGTGTCGAAGAAACGGCGGAAGAAGCTAAAAGTGTCCCGCGGCCTCCGGGTACACCTCCCGTCGTAGCGGCGTGAAAAGGGAACAACCAGAGGAGTCTCCGTCTCCGGTACTGGCTCTAGCCTGGGAAAGTAGGCATAGACCCACAACTGTAAGACAGATGTCAGAACATTTATCAGAAAAGCAGAATACAGAATAAAGCAGAAATAGCGAAGCCGTGTGTTGTGCAATGTATTGAGCAGAGTGTACAGTGTGAACAGTGTACAGTCAGTATAAAGCAGAAGTATGTGTGTGCCGTGTGTACAGTATACAGACTACAGTGTGTACAGTGTGCAGAATACAGAAAGTATAGAGCAGAAATGTAAAGCAAAGGAGAAAACGTACCTCCCAGGCTCGCCAGTAGCCTCCTAGCAGCTGTCCACTGCCACGAGAGACTGAGCTCATATAACCGTAAAGGGTGGCCAAAGCCGCGCCCCCCCAGTCATACTGCACAATCCTCTCGACGTCCACCAAAGCGCTGAGCAGGCAGAGGGGCACTGTGTTCTCCCGGTCGGCAAACAGGGTGGTCCCCAGCAAGAACATGAGGAAGCCGCGTGCATATCTCTCAACGGCCTCCTGGGTCATCGGAGCTGCGTCCACCAGCACGGGCTGCACGCGGAACTGCACCTCGAACCAGGAGTAGCGGACGAACTCTGGACGAGCAAGTGGCGGCGCCTCGCCGAGTAAATGAATCTGAGCGGCAGTCCACTCGTCCATATCAATATCGAAGGGGATCGGATCACCCCCCACCCTGATGCCGGTGAGCATCGAGAAGTCGTAAGGGGTCATCGTCATGTCCCCAGTCGCTGATAAGTGAAATGAATCGGTGGTGTCCCACCACCTCTCTGCCAGGGCGGCAAGAAGAGGTCTGCAAGCAGAGAGCCTGGAGAGTCCCCTGCAGAAGGTGCCAAAGCCGGCCCGATCTACAATGCGGCTAACGGCGTCAGGCAGCTCGGCGTACCAATCGCGAGCAGTGACGTTCCCATACCCGCGGAGAGTATGGGAGTCTCCCTGTAGTCAAGAAATTACAAAGCCATATGAAGATATGCAGTCGGTACAAATCTGGTATGCGTGCAGATTTTTAAAATTCAAACAGAAACCGGGTACCGGTGTGCTTACAGTAAACTACAAGCGCGTGATGCGTCAGTGTGTTTCAGGTGTTCCAGTGTAAACTTGGTGCATGTGTGCACATTTTTCAGATTCAAACAGAAACCGGGTGCCGGTGTGTTTACAGTAAACTACAATATGTGATGCGTCAGTGTGTTTTTGAGTGGTGCAGTGTAAATATGGTGCACGTGTGTACATTTCTCAGATGCAAGCAAATGCCAGGTTTCAGTGTACTGCGGTGGACTACGGCCTGTGATGTGTCAGTGTGTTTGTGAGGGTCAACATACAGATACGGTACATGTGTGTACATTTTTCAGATTCAAGCAGATATCGAGTTATAGTGTGCCAGTAGGTGAACTACAACGTATGATGCGTCAACGTGCTTTGCGTGGTTCAGTTTAAATATGGCATACAATATGCTTTCAGATTCAAATAAGTACCGGGTGTCGGTGAATTTGCAGTGGAGTACAGTGTGTGCCGTGTATATGGGTAATTAAGGCTAGTGCAGTGTGTGTGCATGTGCGTCGGTCCTAAACAGGTGTCAGTTATGAGTTTGTCTACAATCAACTACAGTGTAGTACATCAGAACTAAGCAGTTAATGGGTTCAGTTAGCTACGGCAGTTGACAGGAAATCCTACATTGCAGAAAATAAAAGACGAGAAGGTTACCTCGGCGGCGCCAGAAGACAAGTGGGAGGCCGGCTCGCGCAGCAGAAGCTTCGGGTCCAAAGCCCTGTCAAAGCCGCGGAAGTGGCGGAGTCCGTCGGGCGGTAGCACGTGGATGGCCGGCTGGTAAGTCGCCGGGTCGAATGGGCGCTCGCTCAGTGGCAGGAGCTTGACCCCGGGATCCATCTCGTGGTCCGGGGGAGTCCCGACGTGTGGAATATCATCGGCCATAGCAATGGAGATGAGAAAAATAGCCGGAAGAAGAAAAATGGGCCGGAATGCGAAAAGTCAACTGGGAAGTCAACCCCGAGAGGGTCAGAAATGGCTGGGAAGGCCGGAAGAGGAAAATACCCGGAAATGTAGAGAATATCAAGGGGAACAAGTCCCGAAAAGGCGGAAACGGAGAAAAGTGCACCGAAACGAAGATTTGTTCGGTTGAAAATGTCCGAAACGCGAAGAATATCGCGAATCCGACGAGAAAATGGGCGTGAAACGTGGAGAAATCGGCGAAAAATCGAAAGGAAAACACTCTAGAGAGAGAGAGAGGAGGAGTTTTCGGCGGTGTGGAAGTAAGAAAATAGGGTTTAGGTGCCCTATTTTATAACACCCGTGGCAAATTGGCAAAACTGCCCCCGATCAGGCATTTTCTGCCGGTCGGCACCTTTTTGTGCCGATGGATGAGTTTAGGCAGCCGGTGGCAGCCGGTGATCACCCCACCCGGCTGGTGGTGCTCCCAAGGATGTTTTTAGGCAAGATGAGGGGTCTTGGGTCTCCATAGATCAATAAAGTACAAGAAAATGCATCCCCGATGCTCAACCAGCCTCCGTTTTGACTTCGGACCGTCTCTACTGTGCATGACGCTCAAATTCAAGCGAAGGTTGTATCCTTTTGTATCCTTTTGTCTTTTACAAGATTCAAAAGTTGCCCTATGTGCGTTGTTGCATCCATCACTTTGTCTAGTGCGGCACGGCGCGTCGTTTTGCACGTCCTCTGCGACTTGCATCTTCTCTGTATTTTGTGCGGCATGCGTGTCACACTTGCATCATTTTGTACTTTGTGTTGCATTCATGTCGCACTTAGCATTCGTTTCATGTTCGCGTAAGGTGTGCCACCTCACGTGTTTCATTTTCATTTGTATTTCAATTCACGCAAGGTGTGCCACTTCGTGTGTTTCATTTTCATTTTCATTTCAATTCGCGTGAGGTGTGCCATCTCACATGTTTCATTTCATCTCAATTCGCGTGAGGTGTGCCACCTCACACGTTTCATTTGCATTATATTTCAAATCCTATGAGGTGTGTGCGCCTCATTTGCATTGTTCGCGCTATTTTGCGCCCCCGCCTGTCTGCATTGTGCGTGCATTTCGATTAGCGGGTCTGGCGAGACCTTAAACACGCACGGTCTAGGAGACCTTAAATCCTCGGGAGGTGCAAAACCTTCGGTGCATTGAGGTGTGCACCTCATCGCATTTGGCATGCATCGTATCGCACTGTCTTGTGCACTCGCGTTGTCTAACGCATCGCGCTATTTTGCGCATCTCATTGCATTTGGCATGCATTCTATCACGCAATCCCGCACATCGTACTGTCTTGTGCACCGCATCTCAATTCATGCAATACCCCATCCGGGTCTGGCGAGACCTTAAACACGCACGGTCTAGGAGACCTTAAATCCTCGGGAGGTGCAAGACCTTCGGTGCACTAAAGTTGCCCCTCATTGCATTTGGCATGCATTTCATCGCGCCGTTTGGCGCACCCCCATTGCACTTCATTTTCCATCCTTTGAGGCACGCGTACCTCATTGCACTTCATTTTCCATCCTTTGAGGCACGCGTACCTCATTGCACTTCATTTTCCATCCTTTGAGGCACGCACACCTCCTTGCACGCGCGTTACGTTTGCCCCATTTGCATCCGCATGCGTGTCTCATTCGCATCACACTCACTTAGAGTGCTGTGTAATCGTTGCTCCACGGTCTGGCGAGACCTTAAACACGCACGGTCTAGGAGACCTTAAATCCTCAGGAGGTGCAAAACCTTCGGTGCGTTAAGGTGCACCTCATTGCATTTTGCATGCATTCCATAACGTTGTTTTGCGCATCTCATCGTTGCCCCGTCTGGTCTGGCGAGACCTTAAACACGCACGGTCTAGGAGACCTTAAATCCTCTGAAGGTGCATTTCCTTCGGTGTTTGTCGTGCTCGAACGACTTTCGGTGGTCTGGTAAAGCCACCTGTCTGTGTTTGCGGTGAGTTCCTAGGAGACCGATGGGGATGGTGAAAACTAGAGTTTGAACGGCTTATGCCTAGAACACAAAGGTTCGGAATTTCCGAGACTAAAGTCTGGTTTAAATACCCAGGGGTTGTACCCTCGGCTTGAAATCTGTATGGAAGCCCCATAGGTTGAGGCGGCGTGTTTACGCCTCAATTCTGGATACTGAACCAACCTAGTATATCGCCCCGTTGGTGGAATAGGGAAAACTGCAATCGCAGCCATTGCATCATACTGCATTGTCATGCATCACTTGTAAATATTGCATATGTCATGCATTTTCAAAAATTCAAAACAAAACAAAAAAAACATGCATCTCATGTGTCATTAATACTATTGCATATGTCATGCATTTCAAAACAGAAACAAACAAAACAAAGCATGCATATGTCGTGCATCATCATTATAGTATAGTGCATATGTCATGCATTTTCTGTAAATATCCATTTATATTGCATTGTAGTTGCATGCATTCACTGCATCATCTTCCATCTATGGCTTGCGCCTTTCCTTGTTGAGCTTGGTCTGGTATGTGCCCTTACTTTTCACGTTGAAGCATGGTTCATGTGCATCGCGCCTATTCCTTGATGAACTTGGTTTGAGGTTGCGGCACCTTTTCTGTGTTAGACATGGCTTGTACGTGTGCATGCCTTTCCTAGGCAAAATACGGTTTGGCCCGCGTGCCATATCCATTGTATCCATTTCCATTACATTGTAGTGTAGTCATTGCGTCCGGCATTAGGATCATTATTCTCACCCCAGCGGGTCGTTTCCCCACTTATGTCATTCCACCCAATACTTGTTCTTGTGTCCGTGCGAAGTACTCATAGATCAGACATCGTTCTATGGGAGACGGACTTGTCACCTCCATCAATCTATTTGACATTTGTGCGGTTTCGACCCATTCCGGTTTGAATCATGATTCAATTGCCCTGCATGTAGTTTGCCTTGCATATAGTTTCGATTGCATTGCACTATCATTTGCATTATTCATACATCATTTTGTACATATTGCATATCATCTTGCATTCATTTTGCATGACATGCATATTGCTAACAATATTATACCTGTTAAGTTTACTTTCTTTGCAGGCACGATATTGTATGTACGGCTCATTTGAGGCCGGCGCGACCGGACGAGCCGCACAGGTATTGTATCCTCCGCGTGAGACGTTTTGAGAATTGCATAATTCTCTTACATCCTTTCTGCATTGTAGTGTAGATTGGCGTATGCTAGCTTATAACTGTTGTATGCGTGCTTCATTACAGCTTCCTTTGCATGATCATAAGTTATGCTCGGCTCATTGCATTGTCTTGCATTTTGCCCCTGCCTTCGGGCGCATACCTTATCTGCGGCTTGTATGCCTGTGCTTGAACTATGCTGGTTTGATTCCTAAAGGGATACGTAGGCAGCTTGCGAGTTCAACCATTTGCGCTTTGTATGTTTGTCCAAGCCTTCGGCCTTGTCAAAAATGGGTCGTCTTTGGGCTTTGACATTCACTCCCATCATTCTTATGACTTCCGAGTTCTGTCAAAGAGGGGCAACTGTAGACACCCCATTTTTGACCGTCCTCAAGACTTGGACGTCACCGCTTGAACACTCGGTGATTATCCATGTTTGTGTTTGTTTGGAGTTCCCGGAGTTCTCGGCTACGCGCCCTGCCTCAGGACCTCCGAACCTGACCGTTTTGTGTCTGGTTTTGCACCAAACACTTGTGTTTTGCCTTGGAGGGGCAGGGAATGCCTTCTGAGGTATCCCCACATACCACCGGCTGTGGCTAGAGGCCACCGGCTGACTGGTGTTGCCACCGGCACTATATTGTGCCGGTCGGCACTATTTTGTGCCGGTCGGCACTCTTTTGGCAAAATGACCATTTTGCCCAGCCGACCACTTTACAGCTGCTTTCTGAGATATTTTTAGACAGCTGTTTAGCTCTTGTTTCCCCTCCATACACGTGTATGGAGGGATGAGCCCTTGGATGACTTAGTTTGTAAGTCTTTGTTGCCTATAAAGAGAAGGCTCTTCTCTTGGCTCAAGGGTTAGCAAAAATTTTAGGGTTAGAGAGAAAAAAGAGAGGAGAACCTCTGGTTTAGGGTTTGATCTTTGTATCTATTGTATCTCCCTTCTTACCTCTCATTTTGTACACTAGGTGCTTTAGTTCATACTATTGCACACAAGCACCTAGTGTTTCACCTTCTCTAAGCAACTGAGGTTCTAAGGGTTGGTTCTTGGTGTTTTTGGTTGGATTGGAGCTCAAGGAAGCAACAACAACAACATTTGTAAAGAGGATCATCAAGGGTAAGAAACTAACTTTATTTACCCCATTTTTGCATCCCATTTTTGTCTAATTTAAAACAGTTTTTGTGCTTAGTCCATAACACATAAAAGTTCTGTTTTTAAGCCCTCTTTATTGTTCATTAAGAGTGTTTTGTGGTTTGAGCAAGTTTGACCACTCTTAGACCTTGAAAAGGGCACTTTTTGTGCTATTTTGTGAGAGATCCGAGATTTTGGTGATAGGATCTCTTCATCACTGAAATCTTGAGGGATTTCAGTGGTGAAGAGCATGCCTTAGAGTCTCAAGAAGGAGAGGGCCACCCCCTCTCCTTGATGTCCTTGAAAAGGGCATGTTTTGGTCTCTTAAGTGAGTCTATGCTTGAGTGTGTGTTGAGCATGTTTGGCTTGTTTTCCACACTTATATTGCCATGATATAACATGTTTTCAAGTTGGTTTTGGTCTCCTATGCATGCTTAGTATAGTTGCCTTGTAATGCCTCTTATTGCCTTAACATGTCTAGGAAGTGTGCCCCTATTTCTAGCATGTTTTAGACTTGTGTTTGTGAAGCTTGTATGCTTATTTTGCCATGGTTTAGCTCTGTCCATGGTCGTTTGGGTCAATCTTGGCATGCTTTGTATAGCCCCTTTGCATTGTAGCTTGTATGCTTTAAGTAGGTGCATGTGTAGGATGCATTGCCTCCATGATTTCAAGGGTTTGGAACCCTCTTACATGCTATTTCAGACCTTATAATGTGCTTGTATCCTTGCCTTAGTGGTCTTATTAATGCTTTAGGAGCATGTGTTGTATGCCCCTTGTTTTGGCTTCAATGCATGCCTTTGATTTAATGACTCTTAGATGCCATCTAAGTAGCCATTTGGCTTTGTTTTGACATGCTAGAAACCTGTTTTAGGTTGATTAGTGCATGCCATGTATGTTTGTGCAAAGTGTGGTTTAATGCCCTATTAGCTTGCCTTAAGCCTAGGCTATTCGCATGCTTTGTTTGATTTGATTTGTTGCATGATTTGGCATCATGTGTGAAATGATTTGAGAGCCTAAGTTGCATGCTAATAGTCCATGTTTGAATCATCTCAAGTGTGCTTGAACGTAGCTTGTTTATGTCTTGGGTTTGGTACCTTAACATGTGCATGTGTGTGTGTGTGTGTTTAGTCCCCAATTGTAGGCATTTTGGTTACTGATTTTAGGCCTTTTTGAGTTGCCTAATTCATGTCTAAGTCTATCATTTCATTGGTTTTCATGCTTGCCTCTTATGCTTGTTTGTATGCTTGTATAAATGCATGGCATTGTACATCTTGCATCCTAGATGACATGCTTAGGTTTGCACCGCATTGACATGCATGCCAAGCCTCTTGAAGTGAGTTTGATAGAGGTTTGGCCCCCTTTTGTGCCTATATGTTTTGCATGCATTCGAAAGTGAAGTTGCATTCTTGGTCCTTAGGGCCATCATGCATGAAAATGCGCGATTGGTGGTCCGGGAATCGAGGCACATGCCCCCTTGAGCTAATAACATGATAAGAGGTGTGTGTAGTGCATAAATACCTTGAATCACACTGCCATGCATTTTGTTGTCCTCTGCTGCTGTGGTCTGCAGGTTCTGCAGGAATTTTGTGCCGACCGGCACTGTTTAGTGCCGACCGGCAGCCAATTGGCAGCCGATAGCTTCATTCAGTGCCGGTGGCCATATCCTTTAGCCGGTGGTGCTCTGCCCTAGCCGGTGGTACTCCCCAATGCCCTGAGAGGCACTCCTGGGACTTTGGCAATTTTCTGAGAAGGATAGTAGGGAAAACAGAGGCACATTTGCATAACAGTGCGATTCCGAGCCGATTCCGAGCGCGAGATGCATTTGAGCCCTCTTCCCGAGGCGTTTACTGCTTTAATTAACTTAGTTAATTTGTTAATTAATTTAGTTGATTTGTAATAATTAATTAGCTTATGTAGTTAATTAGTTATTCGGTTCTGTATTATTATTTTGGTCCCTCCGAGCGAGGGCAAAAATGTAATAAGTGTGCGTGAGTGGATGTATGTCTTCCAACCCCCATTTCTTTCTAACCCTTTTATTTATCCGCTTTCGATGGTAGATTAGGGCATGTTTATCTTAGCATACATTATGCAATGCATGTGTGCATTCATGCATTTGTTTACATGCACCGGGCTCGGTACATCATACAAACTGCATTGCAATTCTCAATTCAAAATTGAATACGTGCTATTCGCACATTCCACATGCCATGCTTAGGGTTAGCCGAGCCTACTCTAGATTGCATTTCTGCCTGTGTCGCATTAGCCATTTAACATGAACTAGGTCATGCATGTTTGCTAACCAGTTTACTGTTTTGGCACGGAGTACGATGTAAGTTTTTATGGCTTTAGCATATCGCATGCGTGTGAATGTTTACCATGACAGTATGCTTACCATGCGGCTAAGTGCTTACATGATAAACTGTTTGAATGCCTGTGGGTGGAGGTTGGATTGCCTGAGTTGCAACAACTCGTTGAAATTCGAATTTTAGCCTACTTGCGAGTAGCAAAAGAAAACGACACGTTTTTCAAGATAAAACGGATATGCAATGTTTATTTCCAAATTAGGCAATCTAGTCTATACTTGTTTGCTGTGCGCATAATATAGTAATTCTAGGCTAATAATTGGAATAAGAGCATGTAATGTTTTCAAAATTGAATATCACGGTTAGTAGAGGCCGGTCTTCGGACCGGGCGAAAGGGGGTGCTCATAGCTGACCTTCCCCGATCGTACCCAAGCTCCCGAGCCAAGACCACTTTGGTGATGACGGACATGTGGCCTTCGGCACCGAGTCAGGGTTTCCTAAATTTCCCAATTAAAAAATATTTAGGTGGCGACTCTGTATTCTGGCAAAGCAGTCCATGTTTGGCACTACTTTTTCAAAAAAATCTGTTTTCTCAAACGATTTGCCGGATTTGGACTCTTTGGTTCAGATTTAGAACCGACACACAAATCGAGTCCGAACTGTAGAGTGAAGCCCCGCGGGCGCGTCTACAGTACCCCCACACCTGACGCAGGAAGCGTTTCCCCAGGAACCATGCCCTACCAACTGGTCCTTCAAGCAGGAACCTATACTAAGAATTACTCGATCCTCCGGGATACTGGTGTCGGAGACCATCACCAAAAACCGCCCAGGGCTGCCAAGTAATCTGCGGATAACCAGTGCATAAATCAATCAGAAATCAGGAGTATACAGGGCAGATCAAAGATGAAAATGAAAGGAACTGAGAGTTCTGAAATACCTCTATCGTCCGTACAGTATCGAAATACTGTCGCAGGTAGAAGAGCATCTCTCGAGGTCTCGCTCGGTGCTCGCCCTCGAATACTAATGAAAACGGAGTCATAAGGACTCCTGCCACCTCCATCTCCGGGGCTAATGTGGGAAAGTATACGTACACCCATAGCTGAGAAAAGCAGTACAGAGTGTGAATACAAAGTGCTAAAAGCAGAATACAGAGTGCAAAGTGCGCCGTGTGTGCAATGAACAAGTAATGAGGAGCAGAAATGTAAATCAAGAGGACAGAACGTACCTCCCAAGCTCTCCAATAGCCGCCGAGTAAGTCTCCCCGCCCGCGAGAGGCTGC
Source organism: Camellia oleifera (assembly GCA_022316695.1). Lineage (NCBI taxonomy): Eukaryota > Viridiplantae > Streptophyta > Magnoliopsida > Ericales > Theaceae > Camellia > Camellia oleifera. The sequence goes on along the minus strand of CM039308.1, from coordinate 16,220,275 downwards.
ACTCATGTAACAATAGAGGGTAGCCAGGCCAGCGCCACCCCAGTCATATCGACTGACCTGTGATAGGTCCACCAAAGCGCTCAAAAGATATAACCCAACAGTGTTTCCCCTATCGGCAAACAGAGTGGTTCCAAAGAGGAACATAAGGAAGCCACGAGCGTACTGCTCAACCTCCTCGGGAGACTCAGGCTCCATCTCCGGCCTCCGAAAACGGGAAGAGAACCAAGTGTACCGAACTCTCCCAGAAGCTCTGTCTACAGGTGGGCGAGCCCCCAACAGATATATCCATGCGGCCTCCCACTCTCCCATATCCTCGTCGTAAGGTATGGGCCAACCGCCTATGTCTAGGCCGGTGAGCACAACGAAGTCTAGCGGGGTCATAGTCATATCCCCAGTGGCAGAAAAGTGGAAGGAATTGGTGGTGTCCCACCATCTCTCCACCAAAGCAGCTAACAAAGTCCTGCTGGCAGGACAACGTGATAATCCCACGCAGAATGCTTCGAACCCTGCTAGATCGACCAGATCCCGAACAGCCTCTGGAAGCTCAGCGTACCAGTCTCTCGCGGCGGTAGAGCCGTATCCTCGCACGGTGCGAGAGCCACCCTGCATTCAGAATGAATACATGTGTTCAGTACACAATGAAATGCAAGCTGTGTGCAAATGAAGTGAAATAGCTGTGTGCAAATGAAATGCAAGCTGTGTGCAAATGAAATGCAAGCTGTGTGCAAATAAAATGCAAGCTGTGTGCAAGTGAAGTGAAATAGCTGTGTGCAAATGAAATGAATCAGTGGGCTGCGTGTTCACTTCAAATCTGGGCTGCGTGTTCAGTAAATCTGTGTTTTGGGCTGCGTGTTCAAATCTTACTCGGTGGGCTGCGTGTTCACTTCAAATCTGTGCTGTGTGTTCAGTAAATCTGTGTTTTGGGCTGCGTGTTCAAATCTTAATCAGTGGGCTGTGTGTTCACTTCAAATCTGGGCTGCGTGTTCAGTAACTCTGTGTTTTGGGCTGTGTGTTCAATCCTTAATTAGTGGGCTGTGTGTTCACTTCAAATCTGGGCTGCGTGTTCAGTAAATCTGTGTTTTGGGCTGCGTGTTCAAATTCCTAATCAGTGGGCTGTGTGTTCATTTCAAATCTGGACTGTGTGTTCAGAAAATCAGAGTTTGGGACTGCGTGTTCTACCCTCAATCAGTGTGGGCTGTGTGTTCACCATCAACTTGGACTGCGTGTTCAGAAAATCAGAGTTTGGGACTGCGTGTTCTACTCTCAATCAGTGTGGGCTGTGTGTTCACCATCAACTTGGACTGCGTGTTCAGAAAATCGAAGTTTGGGACTGTGCGTTCTACTCTCTACCCTCAATCAGTGTGGGCTGTGTGTTCACCATCAACTTGGACTGCGTGTTCAGAAAAATCAGAGTTTGGGACTGTGTGTTCTACTCTCAATCAGTGTGGGCTGTGTGTTCACCATCAACTTGGACTGCGTGTTCAAAAAATCGGAGTTTGGGACTGTGCGTTCTACTCTCTACTCTCAATCAGTGTGGGCTGTGTGTTCACCATCAACTTGAACTGTGTGTTCAGAAAATCAGAGTTTGGGCTGCGTGCTCTACTCTTAGTCAGTGTGTGCTGTGTGTTCACTTTCAAAATTCGGGCTGTGTGTTCGACAAATCAGTATTTGAGCCGTGTGTTCAATTCTTAACTAATGTGTACCGTGCGTTCACAATCAATCAGTCAGTGAGCCGTGTGTTCAGCAATTCAAGTGTTTAAGTCACATGTTCAGAATGCAAACGAAGTACTATGTCATAAGCTAAAACTGTGTGTTCAAGCATGGCAAAGCTACAGAATGCACGAAAAATGCAGAAAATAGAGTAAAATACCTCTCGTGCATCATGAGAGAGGTGCTGCTCCGGCTCTCGCAGAAGTAAATCCCCGGGTGCCCGGTCGTTGAACCCAGTGAAACGGCGAAAAACGGCCCGCGGAAGCATATGTACCGGTGGGACGTATCTCCCGGGAATGAAAGGGCGGACTCTCGGGGGCAGTGTCATAACATCAAAATCATCCCCGGTGCCTGGAGGACCTCCGCCATGAGGGTAATCGCCCGCCATTTCAAGAGATCTGCAAAAAGGAGCAAAATGAGCCAAAATTTGAAAAAGTCAACAAAAGTCAACTCCCGGGAAATGAAAAAGTCAACAAAAGTCAACTCCCGAGAAAATCTTCCAAATATTGAGACAAACTTACCTCAACTGGTGAAAATGAGAAAAGAAGCCCCGAAATCAAAATTTAATCGGTTCAAAGTGCTTAAAACTGAAAGATTTCGCAAAAACAACTTGCGTGGAAGGCCGAAAAGCGCGTATAAAGTGCAGATCTGAAAGAAAAAATGGTTTGGGGAGCAAGGGGAGAAGATTTCACGGCTGTGGGAGTGATTTCGGAATGAATGGGCAAGGATATATATAGAAATGAGGCAAAAGACCAAAATGCCCCTACTTTTGGACAGGTGGCCGGCCGGCCATCTTTTCTAGCTGGCCGGCCATCTACTTTTTTGCCCCTGGCCGGTGGCCTCCCCTAGGGCAACCACCTGGCCAGTGGTGTTCTCCACCCCCCCTCTAGCTCTCTGCAAATTTTGAGGAAGATCGAAGTTCCCGGGACCTGAAAAAGTTCAAGAAAAGTGCACTTTCTGGCGTGAAATTGCTCCGCCAGAACTTCAGCTGTAATTTCTGACAATGTGTCTCATCGTCACTCATCAAAATCAAGGTGTATCCTTTTCAAACATGTTGTAACCTCTCCGGGAGGTGAATCAGAGGCCGCAATCAAGTTGCCTTCGCCGAAATGCACGTTTCCCAGCTCGTTGTTTCGCAACAAACGGGCGCCCTGATTTCTGCTTGTTTTGCATTGTTTTGCATATAACTTGTATTCTTATGAGCATTTTGCATTGTCATGCATTATTTCTTGATGTACCATACCTCTGTGCTTAAGCGTGCGTTGTCACACGTGTTCCTTTCTCGCATTGCGATGCATTCACTCGCCGACACTGCGTGTGTCAAACTTCCGGAACCACATGAATCACATTGAATATATGTTGTTAGCATATTGTTCTTGTTGAATTTCTCTCTTTTGCAGGCACGATATTGTATGTACGGTTCATTTGAGGCTAGTGCGACCAGACGAATCGCGCAGGTATCGTATACTCTCCGTGTGAGACGCGACGAGAATTGAATGATTCTCCGCATGCCTAACTGCATGAAATGTAGTTATTGCTTTGCATTCTTGCTTAAAACTGTTGCATCTATTTGCGAATACTTGCCTCATTACAGCTTGCTGCATTTGCATGATCATTTGGCTCTGTGCATGTCGCTTTGCATTTTGCCCCCCCTGCCTGCGGGCACATATCTCTGTTCATCTTGTATGATTGTCTAAGTCTTCGGCCTTGTCAAAAATGGGTCGTCTCTTGGCTTTGACATTCACTCCCGTCACTTCTTGACTTCCGAGTTCTGTCAAAGAGGGGCAACTGTAGACACTCCATTTTTGACCGACCTTAAGACTCAGACGTCACCGATTGAGCGCTCGGTGATGTTGCATATTGTGCTCATTCAGAAGTCTCAGGGTCGCGGCCGTGCGCTCTGCCTCTGGACTTCCGAACCCTCTTCTGTGCCTTGCCTCGGTTTGCGAACCAGACTTGGTTTTCTATGTTTTCTTTCCTGAGGGGAGGGAGAGGTCTCGTAGACCATCTCTCAGTGGCCGTGGGCTACATTTCGTGGCCGTAGGTCATTTTGCCCATTTCGGAGCCCGGTTCTCGATTTTCGGAACCGTCAGGCCGTGTGCTTCGGTTCGGGACCACCCAACCATCTTCGATTCCTCCGGTTTTTGGCGTGCATCTCATTTTCTCCCTTTCGAGGGACACTGGGGTCTTAGATACCCACTTCGTAGCCAAACACCACTTTCGGTGCTTAACGGCCGGTTTTCGGGACCCCGAACTGCGTGTTTTGGCCCCCGAGCATTCGTTTTGCATCAGCTTTTGTTCATTTTTGGCAGGTACCTCTGTTTTATCATAAGGAAGGTCACTAGAGGGTGGGAGGCCAGCAATTGTCCCAGCAACCAGTTATGCTCCTCCGGCGCCTCCCGGCGCCCGTTTTTCTCACTTCCGGGCTAATGTTGAACACCCTAGGGCCATTTTCTTCGAGCCAAAACCACATATTTGTGTTGTACACACATGGGAGGACCCTAAAAACACATGGCCGGCCAGTAACTCTTATTGACCCTTTTGAACCCCTCTTTCAAGTGGCTTGTTGTCTTTCCTGTTTCAGAGTTGCCAGATTCCAACCACAGGGCCTTGTTGTACACACTTGGGAGGACACCAACCTTTGGTGGCCGGCCAGAAATTTTCACTTTCTATTTTTGCCCTTGGCCGGCCGGCCATGGGGGGTAGCCGGCCGGCCACCTCCAATAAAGGTGGCTAGCCGGCCTGCTTCCTTGGGATGTGTACATTCCAGCTGTGCTTTGATTTTCTCCCAAAAATATCTTTTCCGGGGGACCCCTTTGGAGGGAAATATAGAGCTCATTTCCCTCCATTACAAGAGAGATTCCTCTCTTCCTCTCTTGCACACATTAGTGTCCTCCCAACTCAAGAGAAGACAATACAAGTGTTGATTGGAGCATACATACACATACAACTTCATTTCTCTCAAATTTGAGGGCCATTTCTTCATCACCTCCAAGCTCTATCATCACAACTCCATTCCAGTAGCTAGGAGAGCTTTCCAGCAGCTAGGAGGCATCCATTCTTCAAGCAAAAGGGAGCCAAGACTTGTCTACAAGGGTAAGTGTCCATTTCCCTCTTTTGTAGCACTTTCTTGCCTCTTTTCTTAAGCCTGTTTGCTTATTGTTTTGAGCTCTGACCAGAACTGAAAGGGGCCTTATTTTGAGCTATTATTCATGTTTGTTCAAGGGCTCAACCCTGTTTGAGCCCTCCATCTTGCACTTGTTTCAATATCCTCTTATATGCCATTATTTTGCATTGAATATTTGGCCTATGTGTGATTTGATTTGGAGTATCTCATGAACTGATATTGTGCTTATTTTGAGCCTCTCTTCAACATTGAAGAGGGCTCAACCTTGTTTTCATGCTCCATATGCCACTTGCTTAGAATCCATGTTTTACCCTTGTTTTTGCATGCTTCATCTAACTTATTAGTGATCTGCTTTCGAGCATGATGTAAACTGTGAGTGGGCCTATTTTGATCCCCTCTTCAACATTGAAGAAGGGCTCAACCCTGTTTGGCCTCTCTATCATGCACTTGCTTCATAATTCCTCATATTTACCGTAAATTTGCATGATTTGTTTGGCTTATATGCAATTTGTTTTGGAGCATGTCATGAACTGTGAGTAAGCTTATTTTGTGTCCTTCTACAACATTTTAGAAGGGATCAACCTTGTTGGGGGTCTCCATGTTGTGCTTGTCTTTATATCTCTCTTTGGCCCCCATTTTTGCATGCTTTTTAGGCCTATCTAGCTTCTGTTTTCGGCCATCATCAGTACTGAAAATATCCATATTTTGGCCTTCTTGTCATGTTTTGTTAATGGTCCAAGGCTGTTTGATGAATGTAAGGCATACTTCATGTTCTAGCCTTTGTTGGCTTCATTCTTGCATGACATTTTTATCAAGTTTGCATACCGATTTGAGGGTTGTCATCTACTGTAAATGTGCATATTTTTGGTCCCTCATCAGTGTTGTAGAAGGAAATTTTTCAGTGTGAGCATTGTATACATCACTTGCTTCAATACCCCTCTCTTGGCCCCCATTTTTGCATGCCATTGTTGTCCTATCTATGCTTACTATTTCGCCATGTTTTGTACTGTAAAAGATGCTATTTTGGGGCTGCCTTGCTACTGTTTTGCATGTCATGTACCAATTATGCATGTTTAGTGTGGCTGTAGGCCATTCCGGGTGCTTAATATCGCATTTCGGGACCATTCCGTGCATTTGGTGTCATTTCCCCACCTTTCGGGACTGTTTTGTATCATTCGCGAGTGCTGAAAATCCATTGGCATGTTTGCATATCATTCTCTATATCATTTCATGTTTTAAATACATCGCCTCGGTTTGCGTGCCCGTGTGCACGCATTTCGAGGCACCTCATTTTTCATCTCACGGCCTCTTATGTGAGTGTGGCTAAGGCCTTCTTATGTTAGTGTAAGCCCAATTCGCATTGTGTATGCCATTTCATTCCGTATGTCATCGCCTCGGTTTGCGTGCCCGTGGGCACGCATTTCGAGGCATCTCATTTTTCATCCATCGGCTTCTTATGTGAGTGTGGCTGAGGCTCACTCATGTTAGAATAAGTCCATTTAGCATCCTGTATGCCATTTTAGCATCATTGCATTCCGTATGCCATCGCCTTGGTTTGCGTGCCCGTGTGCACGCACTTCGAGGCACTTCACTTTTATCCGATGGCCTCCTGTGTGAGTGTGGCTGAGGCCCTCTCATGCTGGTGTAAGCCCATATTGCATCGCATATCTCATTTTAATCCCATTACATCCGTATGCCATTTTCTCGATATGCGTCCCTGTGGGCACGCATTTCGAGACATCTCATTTTAGGCTCATTATATATCATATTTTAGGCCGTTTCATGCCTTTATGTCATCGCCTCGGTTTGCGTTCCTGTGTGCACGCATTTCGAGGCATCTCATTTTTCATCCGACTGCCTCTTATGTGAGTATGGCTGAGGCTCACTCATGTTAGTGTAAGTCCAATTGCATTGTGTATGCCATTTTATATCTTAGGATCATCGCCTTGGTTCGCGTGCCCGCGTGCACGCATTTTGAGGCATCTCATTTTCATAGCATTGTGCATGCTAGGATTGTATTTTAGTTGCATTCATGCATATCATGCATATTGCATCGTGTTCGGGATAGGAGTTAGCCCGGGCACAGGAAACGAGGCGCGTTTCGTACTCCGAGTGACGGAACGGGTCTCAATTCCCAAGTCACCGACACTCCGGATTACCCATGATGGAGTTAGGTTTTGTTGTAGCATTCATCTGCATTCATCCTATATTGAGTTATGCAATCCGACTCCTCGGCCATCATGCATCGAGATGCGTGATTGGTGGCACGAGGATCGAGGCATGCATATATTTGTGAAAATACATTGCTATGCCCCTTTCCTGCTCTCTGTTGCAGCAAAATGAAGGATTAGCAACTTTTCGGAGTCTGGCACGCATTTCGAGAAACATTGCAGACAGAGGCTAATTGGGACATCCCAGTGGATTTCCACGCAAGGCAGCCCAACATGCATCATTTCATTATCCGGAGCGGAGTCAAGACAGCCGCCTGGCCTGCATGCCAGTTTACAGTTTTTCTTAGTTAATTTGATAATTAATTAGGAATTTGTATATTTATTATTCGGACTGTATATTTCGGACTGTATTATTCTTTCATTCGGGACTGTATTATTATTTATACAGACCCTCTGTGCGAGGGCAAAATTGTAATAAGTGTGCGTGTGTGTGATGTATGTCTTCCAACCCCCACTGCTTTCTCCCTTTTATTTACCCGCTTATGATGGTTAGATATAGGGCATATTTCAATTAGCATAACAGTATGACAGCATGTTTGCATCATTCATCTGTTTTGCATGCACCGGGCTCGGCTCATCATATAAACTGCATTTGTATTTCAATTCCAAGTTGAGTACTCGATAGCTGTAGCATTTCATATGCCATGTTTAGAATAGCCGAGACTGCTATAGTTTGCATCTTTGTATGTGTTGCATTACACATTTCAGTATGCTTAGGTCCATGCATGGATTTCTAATAAGCTTCTGTTTTGGCTTGGAGTACCCGGTAAGTTTTATGCTTTATCATCCTTGCCTGCGTGTGAGTGCTGCCATGATAGCATGCTTACCATGAGGCTAAATGCTTATGTGATATAACTGCCTTGAATGCTTGTGGGTGGAGGTTGGGTTATTTGGATTGGAATAATTCATCAAATGTTTGTTTTAAAGCCCATTAGATAGTGGCAAAATCATGTTTTCTAAGCCCAGCCGAGGGTGGCAAATCCACGTCTTAGCCTACCTGCGGGTAGCACCATCAAACCATTTTCAAACAAACAAACATGAAATGTTTTGTTCCAATTCAGGTGATTTAGTCTATACTTGTATGCTGTGCGCATCACATAGTAACCTAGGCTAATAACCGGAATAAGAACTCACAATGTTTTCAAAAACAGATATCATGGTTAGTAGAGGCCGGTCTTTGACCGGGCGAGCGGGGGTGCTCACGAAGTGACCTTCCCCAATCGTACCCAAGTTCCCGAGCCGAGGCAACTTTGGTGATGACGGACACGTGGCCTTTTGGCACCGAGTCAGGGTTTCCTAAATTTCCCATTTTAAAATATTTAGGTGGCGACTCTGTATCTGGCGAAGCAGTCCATGTTTGGCACTTCTTTCAAAAAAATCTGTTTTCAAAAACAATTTGCCGGATTTGGACTCTTCGGTTCAAGATTAAGAACCGTGACATTTGAGTCCTTGAACTGTAGTGACCCAATATCGAACCAGAACGGGGGGGATTCGCACTCCCTTCCCCCGGGATGCGTTCGGGGACGTCTACAGAACCCTAGATCATTTCAAAAGTTAGGACAAGATAACCCCACCCTCCATAGGGGTGTTTGTTCTCTTTCCTACTATGTGTTCTATGCAATTTATTGGATCTATACAGGGGTTCTCAGGTTCAGGCATTTCAGTTTGTGGGGTTGAGTTCAGTGTGTCAGTATGAGTTAGCAGTAATTAGTGATCAGTTGAGTCGAAACGCTGCTAAAATTCTGATTGGGGGTCCCATTGGTTTTTTTTTTCTAGTTTGCAAACATGGCTTCAAAAAAAAAACAAAAACAAAAAGGAAAAAAATAATACCAAGTCAACTAATTTTATTTGTGTTGTTATTTTACACCCAAAAAAAAAAAAAAAAAAAAAAAAAAAAAAAAGAGAGAGGGAAAGGGGTTTCAACTAATTTTATTTGTGTTGTTATTTTACACCAAAAAAAAAGGAGAGGGAAAGGGGTTTGTTTTCTTTTATAATGTGTTTTTGTTTTTTTTAGCATAAAAAATAAATAAATAAATAAATAAATCCGATATCCCACAAGTCCGTAAATAATAGAACTTGTGGGATATCCGACCATTTCTGTAATTGGGGAATGACCACTTGTTGATTACACGGGCTTTATTGGCTTTATTTTGAATGTTGTGGATGGCTCATATGTTGATTGGCAATTTGAGAATGGTTTTATTCTGAGTTATGAATTAGAGTATTGAGTCTAAGTTTGATTCCACCAAGTTTGTAGAGTTGGGATCAAACTCGAGTCGTTCTAGTGAGTCAAAGTCTGTTGATTTCAAGAGTGCTAAGTCTAGACATTTATGTCCTGTCTAGATCTTCTTTGTATTTTTCTTTTGAGTCTGTTGTCATTGCTGAGTCATAGTCTCTTTCCAAAAAAAAAAAAAAAATGCCATAGAGTCTGCTTACTTCTCTGTGCCTTTAAATCATTGCATGGACCAAAGTTTTTAAAAAAAGAAAATTTTTTTTCCAAAACTCTGATAAAAACAAAGAGGAAGAATTTCCTCAGAATTTGCATATTTTGATCAACTGAGAAGAAGAGAGGTGTACTAGGCCCTTGATGAATAAAATCATTTTTGTTAATGTGGGTACTGAAAAGGAATCTGGCTTGGTCCAAATTGGTTCTATCTTGTCTTTGTAAGAGTACGAGTGATTAGTCACTTTGTGAAAAGATTTCAAAAAACTGTTTTTGCGTGGTCCTACGAAAACATGCCTGGAATTAGCATAGGGTCCCTCCTAACTCAAGGTCCGACCTCCTTAGCTCCTTAGCTTTCAAACCATGATTTGAAGTATTCAATGATCAACCAAAGTGTAAGGCTTGCATAGCCAAATTGGAAACAGCCTTTGAACTAGGGGCAATGATGTGATTCAAATAGAGACAGCCCTTCAACTAGGGGCAATAAGGTCGAATATGATTCAAATGGAAACAGCCCTTGAACTAGGGGCCATGATGTAATTCAAATGGAGGCCGCCCTTCAACTAAGGGCAATAAAGTCGAATGTGATTTAGATTTGAAACAACCCTTAAACTATGGGCAAAAGTGTAAGGCTTGCATAGCCGAAGTGGAGGCAGCCCTTCCACTAGGGGCAATAAGGTCGAATGTGTTTCCAGATTTGAAACAACCCTTGAACTAGGGGCGAAAGTGTGAGGCTTACATATCCTAAAATGGAGACAACCCTTGAACTAGGGGCAAGAAGGTACCACCCTTGAGAGGCTCGCTGGGCTGAAAACCCGGAAGGGTGACCCAGGCAAAAGTTAGAGCACAAAAATAAAATAAAAAATAAAAAGAAAAATGAAAAGCTCACAAGGTTGAAAACCCGAAATGGCGGCTTTGGCAAAAGTTAGAGCGTAAAAGGAGAATGTCAATACCCGAGTGAACCTTAGCCAGAACTATGCAGGACTTATGATTCAGATTGGAAACAACCCTTGAACTAGGGGCAAGAAGGTTGGATGCTATTTAGATTTGAAGCAGCCCTTGAACTAGGGGCAAAAGGTTGGATGTGATCAAAGAGTTAAAACTGAATTGTTTCCCAATGAAGACCACCCAGAAAGGCAAACCCAGAAGTTGAGAGAATGAATTTTATTATTGAAGGACATCAAGTTCCTATCCACTACATTAGGGGCAACACTAGGGGCAAATGTAGACCCAATTAGCCTAGTCCCTACATCATCATATCTACTGGTCAAGTGTAGTAGTTGTTCTGATAGATGGCCCAATTAGCCTAGTCTCTACATCATCATATCTACTGGTCAAGTGTAGTAGTTGTTTTGATAAATGGCCTAGAGATTTCACACCCAATCAACATGGACAAAGTAAAATGAAAGTAACCCTTGAGAGGCTCGCTGGGCCGAAAACCCGGAGGGGCGACCCAGGCAAAAGTTAGAGCAGAAAAATAAAAAATTAAAAAAATGAATGAAAAAAATATATAGAAAAAAAAAGAAAAAATAAAAAAATGAAATGAAGATGAAACAAAAAGGAGAGTGTTAATACCCGAGTGAACCTTGGCCGGAACTACGATGGCCTGATTCCTATCTTTGGGATACGTAGGTAGCTTCATCTTGAAGTTCGGTCCCAATAATTTTTGTTAACTTATTCATTTCGTCCATGTTTGATTGGTGTATCTTTAGTCGACTTGGTTATCCTATCCGTGTTTGATTGGTGTATTTTCGTTCTGCTCAGTTCAGTTAGTGCGATTCAACTTGGTTCAAGTTCGGTTCGGTCTAGTTCTGCTCGGCTTCATTCGGTTCGGATTGGCTTGGTTCGGTTGGCTTGGTTCTGATATCACCATTGATTATCTGGCTTGGGACTATGCACCCCAATGGTTGATTTCATATTAGTTGAGTAGTAACCATTTGCAAAAATAGGTTTTGATTAATTTGAATGAAGCTGACTAATTTTTCTCAAAAATTGTTCCATATTTGCAAAACTTGGACCATTCTTTGGATTTGAAAAGGGAAAATTTTCAGTGCTCACAATTTAGCTCACATGATTCCAAGACAGAAAATGGAATAAGTATGCTACTCTAACTCTTATGTTGATCAAAACATTTTTACAAAAAAAATAAAAAATAAAATAAAATAAAATAAAAAATAAAAAATAAAAAATAAATAAATCAAGGCAATGAATTAGGGGCATAGTTGAGTCAGTGATTTTATCTTCTCCCCCGCTCGAGTCAACTTGTCAGTATATATGAGTGTGTATTCGTACCAGTCAGTGTATTTATACCAGTCAAGGTATTCATACCAGTCAGTGTATGTCAATGTGTATTCATACCAGTTAGTGTATTTATTCCAGTTAGGGTATTCATACCAGTCAGCGTATAGAAGTGTGTTTGGATTGTTTTACTTCGTTTTTTTTTTTTTGTGTTGAGTCAGTTTTGTTTTTATTCAGGTCAGTATGGATCAATGTCCACTTCAGAGTTCAAATTTCAATCATTCTCAAATGCGATCAAACAAAAGTATTTTCAAACTCAAAGTGATGTGCCGGGCACGCCATTTATATACAAAACTGAAACTTTTTATTACAGTCAGTGGAGGACATCCCCGATTACAGAAACTCAAAAAAAAAAAAAACAAAAAACAAAAAAACAAACCCAGAAAATACAAGGACTCCAAAAAAAATTTAAAAAAAAAAAGAAAAAAAAAAAAGATTGAGGGATCTTGTTCTTCTTTCTCCTCCGACAAACGGCCATACGTTGACCTCATTTGCTTGAACCTCCCGCCGTTTTCTTCATCTCAATTTCGTTCTGGGAGACCTTCGAAGGCCTTGCCTCAGTGTGTTTCCCAAGAGAAGGCACTGCCTCAGTGTTTTCAGCAAAAGAGTTAACTTTTCGCCGACCATCAAAGGAAAAATACGCTGGCGCTCCGAACTAGTCCAGACAAGTGGCCTGTCGTTTTACCTCTTTATTCTCCATGGAGGTAGCCTTCCGTTTCAGTTCTTTGTTCTCTGCCTTCAGCACAAATATCTCCGCTCGTGCATCCTTATACATATGCTGAAGTAGAGAGAGTTGGGCGTTAACCCGATGTACCTCACACGTCTTGTTTTGCAGACGGTGAGACAAGTTAGTGACCGCGGCCACTGTCTCCATACACGACTTCAACGTATGGTGGTTAGCTTCAATATCAATTTGAGCAGCCATCACTTGCTCAACTGTTAGTGTAGGAAGACTAGGATGAGTAAAAGTATGGGCACTTGGCCCAGAGGAGCTCAATGGATCATTAAGATCCGGAAAGAGAGAGAGAGGGCGAGACGAAGCCATGTATAAAAGAAGAGAAGAAAGAAATGACAGAAAAGAAGGGAGTCCCAGAAGAATGGCAAAAAATAGAAGAGGAAAAGAAGAAGGAGAAGGAAGATGGAAGAGTGATGGAGAAGAAGAAGAAGAAGAGAGTGGTTAAGAAGAAGATGAAAGATACTGAAGAGAAGAAGAAGACGAGAGAGAAAGACAAAGAGAGGGAGAGAGTCGAGGCGAGCGTCGTTCGAGGCGGCCTGCTTTTGTCGGCCAGTGACACAAAAGCAGGCCGCGTGTCAGGCGTGGAGGTCGAAAAAAAAGAAGAAAAAGGAGAGACACGGGAATATATGTGTACGCATATATGTATATATATTGTATAGCTATGAAATATATACATTTGTTTGAACATTTGGGTCACAGGTGTGGCTTGGGTTTAGTGGTTTGGCCTAGTGGGTTGAGGATTCGGAGAGCCTAAGCCTGAGGTCAGAGGTTCGAACCCCACATCGAGTGTTTCTTTTATTTCATTTTGGTTTTATGTATATATATGTCTTATATACCGATATAGATATTTGTTGGAACATTTGGGACATATAAGTGGCTTGGGTTTAGTGTTGTGGCTCAGTGGTTGAAGGTTGAAAGGCTGAGCCCAACGTTAGGGGTTCGAACCCCACATCGAGTGTTTCTTTTGGTTTGTATACATATGTCTCGTATATGTATATACATTTCTTTTCATATCTTGTCACAGAGTGGCGTGGTTCAGTGGTCGAGGACTCGAAGACCAGGCCTGAGGTTAGGGGTTCGAAACCCCGTATCCCATGTCCATCCATTTTGTGATTTTTCTTTCTTCTTTGTGTGTTTTGCGTACGTGTGCCGACGTCAGCAAACAGAATATGCCTTCTCAGTAATGGCATCTTCCTGCTGATGCCAGCAAATAGAATATTCCTCACCTATATTATACCATATATATCTGTGTATATGTCTGTATTTTGTCTGTAAATATCTATGTCCATTTATATGTAAATATCTGTGTATTATCCTGCATGTGTTTGTAATGAGTTCCTAAGAGACCAACTGCGACGGTGGAAACTAGAGTTCGAATGGCGATGCCTAGAACGCAAAAGGTTTGGAATTTCCGAGATTAAAGTCTAGTTTAAATACCCAGGGATGTATCCCCGGATTGAAATCTGCATGGCAGCCCCATAGGTTGAGGTAGCTTATATGCGCCTCAATTCTGGATACTGAACCAACCTAGTCTGTCACCCCGTTGGAGAATAGGAAAAGTTGTGTATATGATCAGGAAGTAAAAAGGGCATCTGTGACTTCTACATGTAGAGATTACCCATTGTTAGCAAAAAAAAAAAATCATTCTACCATACTTTCTTCCATTCACGTAAGGCGCGTTTGGATTGCAAATCGGTTAAAAACAACAGGTGCGTCTGTCTGTTTACACCACCCTTCCCCCTTTCGCGAAAAGACGCGTTAGGACTATAATATCCCCCTTTCGCGAAATGACGCGTTAGGACTGCAATAGCCCCCTTTTGCGAAAAGACGCGTTAGGACTACAATAGCCCCCTTTCGCGAAAAGACACGTTAGGACTGCAATAGCCCCCTTTCGCGAAAAGACGCGTTAGGACTTCAATATCTCTTTTTTGCGAAAAGACGCGTTAGGACTACAATATCCCCCTTTCGCGAAAAGACGCGTTAGGACTGTAATAGCCCCCTTTCTCGAAAAGACGCGTTAGGACTTCAATATCCCCCTTTCGCGAAAAGATACGTTAGGACTTCAATATCTCCCTTTCGCGAAAAGACGCGTTAGGACTGCAATAGCCCCCTTTCGCGAAAAGACGCGTTAGGACTTCAATATCCCCCTTTCGCGAAAAAGACGCGTTAGGACTGTAATAGCCCCCTTTCTCGAAAAGACGCGTTAGGACTTCAATATCCCCCTTTCGCGAAAAGACGCGTTAGGACTACAATATCCCCCTTTCGCGAAAAGACACGTTAGGACTACAATAGTCCCCTTTCGCGAAAAGACGCGTTAGGACTGTAATAGCCCCCTTTCTCGAAAAGACGCGTTAGGACTTCAATATCTTTCGCGAAAAGACGCGTTAGGACTACAATATCCCCCTTTCGCGAAAAGACGCGTTAGGACTACAATAGTCCCCTTTCGCAAAAAGACGCGTTAGGACTTCAATATCCTCCTTTCGCGAAAAGGCGCGTTATCTTGCACATCGCACTGTCTTGTGCAATTTCAAATCCATCGCACTGTTTTGTGCACCATACTCGCACTATCTTGTACATTCCCATGGTCTAGGAGACCTTAAATCCTCTGAAGGTGCAATTCCTTTGGTGTTTGTCGTGCCCGAACGACTTTAGGTGGTCTGATATAGCCACCTACCTGTGATTGCAGTGAGTTCCTCGGAGACCAACTGCAACGGTGGAAACTAGAGTTCGAATGGCGATGCCTAGAACGCAAAAGGTTCGGGATTTCCGAGACTAAAGTCTGGTTTAAATACCCAGGGGTGTATCCCCCGTTTGAAATCTGTATGGCAGCCCAATAGGTTGAGATAGCTTATATGCGCCTCAATTCTGGATACTGAACCAACCTAGTCTGTCACCCCGTTGGAGAATAGGGAAAGTTGTAAATATGATCAGAAAAGCGACATCCATGGCCACCGAAATCGGTTAACAACAGCCGGTGCGCCTTTCTGTTCACACCACCCAATCGGTTAATAACAGCAGGTGCGCCTGGTGTTCACACCATCCTTCCTCCTTTCGCATGAGACGCGTTAGGTTGTTTTGCATGATCATAAGTGCTTGTTTTTCAAACATACTCGGCTTCGCGTTGCGTATAAGTCCAGTTCCCAAAAGCTTTCTGCATATCATTAGCATCTTGCCCTTGAACTACGCTGGTTTGATTCCTTGCAAAGGGATACGTAGGCAACCCTCGGGTTCAACCAACTGCATCTTCATTTCGTTTAATTGCCCAAGTCTTACGGCCTTGTCAAAATGGGTCGTCTTCGGGTTTTAACATTCACTCACGTCATTTTATGACTTCAAGCTCTGTCAAAGAGGGGCAACTGTAGACACCCCATTTTTTACCACCCTTAAGACTTGGACACCTCCTTTTGACCACCGTTGATGAAAATTGAAGTGTGTTAATTTATGAATTTCTCAGCCGAAAAATCAAATTAAAGTTCTAATTCCAAACCTTGTCCATTTTGGCCATCACTAATATTTTATTAATTTGTAGTATTTTATAATTTTATATGTTTATATAAATTTATGTGTGTGTACATTTGTTTTAGGTATGTTTTATATAAATTGATAAATATTTAATAAAAAAAATAGAAAATAATAAAAAATAAAAAAATAAAAAAATAGAAAATAAAATATATATAGATATATATATCAGTGGGGATTGGGACCTCGAAAGAGGCTCCCCCGAATCCCCACAATTCCCACTTTAGGTAAAAAAAAAAAAAAAAAAAAAAAAAAAAAAAAAAAAAACAATTTTTCAAAAAAGGAAATTAAGGGGATTAGGGGGAAGAAAATTAGGGGGACAAATCATTTTTGTATATATATATATGGATGGTATGGTCAGGAGATTTGTTTTGAGAGAAGTCAAAGAATTTTGGGTAGAGAGAATGTATGATGATGTTGGTTTGGTAGGTGTTGGTGGATGATTAAACAAAAATAAAAAGAAAATCAGCTTCCTATCTCTCTCTTTATATTCAATTCGGTGGAGTGTTCATGAGGGGGACAAAAAACAAAAAGGATAATAAATAAATAACTAAAACACAACAAAAGCAACACATACAGCTGGGAGGGCTCTGGGTTTTTCTTTTTTAAAAGGTGGTGAGCATGTGTTGAGGTGGGTCTATAATATCATATCTCTCTCGGTGGATTATAAAGGGAGTGAGATGTTTTTAGAGGAAAGGAGGAGGGGATTTTCAGCGAGTGTTGAAGGCAATCATAAAAGGGTGGTGGGTAAGACAATATATCTCTTGGTGCTTAATTCGGTGGGAGGTCTGAGGGAAAAAAGAATTTGTTAGAGAGAGAGAACAAAAAGCTGAGAGGGAGAGAAACAAAACAATACAGAGAGAAGCCAATGGAAGATTGCATGAGAGAATGCATGAGGAAGTTGTGTCTGTGGTTGACGCGTACCTTCAAGCCAGTTATGTCTCACGATGAGCTTGAACCCATTACGACTACCCTCGGTTTCATCTGCGACTGGAATGAGTATGTGTATTCCGCTAGTGGCTGGCGGCGGAGTCTGTCACTCACCATCATCGACCACCAGAGCTCCGCTGCCCTCCTCCGCGTCCCTTGCGCCACTCGCGACGTCATCCGCTAGCGTGACCAGGGCCGCAATCCGCCGCACCACCTTAAAGAAGGCCGACGTTGGGAGATAATGATGATGATGAAGTTAGATGCGTTAGCTTCTTGGAATTCTTAAGGGGAAGACTGCACACATTCATGGCAGAGAGCAGAGTTGGAAATAACTTCAAGCTCGCCGGCGCCACTACCTTCCTCACCATGGCAGCAGCACCATGGCACTAGCTTCGGCAACTATTCTCTCCATGCATGACCTGTCCAGAAGTAGTTTAGGTAATTAGAATAATTAGTAATTAGGTTAGGTAATTCAAATTTCATTAATTAATTAGAAGGTTTTTTTTAATTAGCGTAATTAATTAGTTAGTTCATTAGACTTTTATAATTAACTAATTAGTATAATTGATTAATATAATTAATTAGTTAGCTCATTAGAATGTTGTAATTAATTACTTAGTATAATTAATTAGTTAGTTTAGATAGAATTTTATAATTAATTAAAATTCTAATTAATTAGTTTAGTTAATTAGAAGTTAATAATTAATTAATTCGTATAATTAATTTGTTAGTTCATTAGAATGTTATAATTAATTACTTAGTATAATTAATTAGTTAGTTTAAATAGAATTTTATAATTAATTAAATTTTTAGAATTGTATAAATTAATTAATTAATTAGTGTAAGTAATTAATAAATTAATTAGTTAATTAGACTTGTATAAATTAATTAATTAGTGTAATTCATTTAATTAGTTAATTTGAGTCTAATGAATGTGTCAATTAAATAGTGTAATTAATTAAATAGTTAATTCGAATTTCATAAATTAGAATTGTATAAATTAATTAATGAGTGTAATTGATTCATTAGTTAATTAGATAAATAAATTAATTAGTGTAATTCATTTAATTAGTTAATTTGAGTTTTATAAATGTATCAATTAATTAATTAGTGTAATTAAGTAAATAGTGAATTCGAATTTTATAAATTAGAATTGTATAAATTAATTAATTAGTGTAATTAATTAGTTATTTGGAATAATTAGCTAGAATAGTTAATTAAGTGTGATGTTGTAGCTAAGTTAATTGATTTGTCTTGTAATAATTAGTTAAGTAATTAGTTAGCTAGCTAGTTCATTCGGACCCTCCTGCGTGAAGGCGCATTAGTTCATTCGGACCCTCCTGTGCGAGGGCAAACAAACTTGTAATAATGTGTATGTCTTCCAACCCCACGTCTTTTTCCCTTTTATTTACCAGCTTACGATGGTTAGATTAGAGACATCATGTTTTATTTAGCATACTCATGTTTGCATGCACTTGTATTGCCTGCACCAAGGGTCGGTTCATCATCCAATTCGCATTGTCGTTTCAATACTTCTCTGAATACATGCTTAGATCGCATGCGATCAATTCATTTCATATGCCACATTAGTAGCCGAGTCTAGTAATTGCATATCACATGTGTTTTATAGTTAGGAATCATACATATTTTCTAACTTTGTTTTGTAGCTTGTACGTGGGACGTCGGTAAATATGTGAGTTGTTATGCTTTAGCATCCCGCTTGTACATAATTTTCTTATTATGTTTAGCATCCTACTATGAGGCTAAGTGCTTAAATTAGAAATTATTTGAATGTCTGTGGATGAATGCTTGTTGTTTGAATTGGAACAAATCAACAAATGTGCGTTTTAAGCTTACTCTGTTGAGTGGCAAATCATGTTTTAAGCCCACTTTGCAGTGGCAAATTCACAAACCTTAAGCCCACTTTGTTAACTGGCAAATTAAGCCCACCTGAGGTGGCAAATTCAAACCCTTTTCGAGAAACAAACATGAAATTGAATTGTTCCAATTTGAGCAAACTAGTCTATACCTTGTATGCTTCACATAATAAATTTTGAGGATTTATTAAATAATCAGAATAAGAACATATATTGTACATAAAAATCACATCGTAATTAGTAGAGGCCGATCTTTGATCGGGTGAGTGGGGTGCTCATTATTGACTTTCCCTTCTCATACCTAAGTTCCCGAACCAAGACACTTTGGTAACAATGAACTAATGGCCTTTGGCACGAGTCATGGGTTTCCTAAATTTCCCATAAATATTTAGGTGATGACTCTGAAATCTGGCAAAGCAGTCCATTTTTGGCATTTGATTCAAACATCGATTTTCCAAAAACAATTGTCGGATTTGGACTCTTTTTGTGTTTCCACTATTTCACATTGCACTTGTGAAATCAGATTCAGAACCAACACAAGTGGAGTTTGAACTGTACGGGCTATTTCATTCTTCCGAAAGGGAGCGCGAAAATCCAAGCTACAGTGGCCAAGGTGGCACCAAAGTGCCAATCGAGGTGCCACGTGTCTTGGTCATGGTGTCGAGGTGATCTCGGATAAGCCGAGGTTATCTGTGGAGATACCAGAATCCGAGATGATCATATAAGCAATAAGAGTCCTAGAATGGAGGAGGACCTCAGTCTGGATAAACATAAAGCTCTTAGGGAGTTTATCTCTATCTATTTAAGAGTCCAGGATAAACATTGAACTAGAGTCTATTGAAGTTAGGCTTCTACAGGGATCAGGTCAGTGTTGGCTATAAAAGTAAGGCACCCTCGTAGATCTAAGGTATGCTTTTTGTATCCTGTCTAGTGAGTTAAACATTGTTTGCTATCTTTGAGAGATAATTGAGTACTAACTTGATCGTTGGAGTGCCCCCAGGTGGATGAACCACCGCCGAAGTCTTATCTTTCTGTGACAGGTTGTTTGGGGATCTATTTTGCCCATGTTTCCCAGCTGGGTACCTATTTGGCAGTGTGGTCAAAAATCAACACACACAATTTGGCGCCGTCTATGGGAAAGAAAGGAGAATAGATGGCCAACGACAGACAGAAATAGAAGATTGGGGACGACATCCGTACTGGAAGTGGTAAACACATTGACCTTAACGTAGAGGAGCATAACTGCAACGAAGAACCTCGGGATAAGAATCCTGGAGAGAAAGACGTCGGCCAGGAGGGAGACATACTAAAGAAGGCAGACCGAGGCGAGTATTATAATGAGAACGACCTCCAGGTATGGAAATAAAGATACCTACGGAGGGACGATGAGATGAAGGGAATGGCGAACAAATTGGCAGAATTACAATCGGTCGTCAGTTTCATGATGTAGAATAACATCATCCAGCTGTTGTTTCCGTTACAAGACACACCGATTCCGGCGGCCAAGAACGATGCACAGAAAGCGGGGCAGAAAAAAGTTCCTGCAGTCCCTCAACGTGACAGGACAAAAGAACATTCTCACTGCCTTCACGGGAGGTTGGGCGGAAAGAGTTGATGAAAGGAGAGTCTTAGAAGACACATCGTATCAAAGAAGCCTACACCAAAGAACATCGGCATGTTCAAGGGAAGGAGCTTTGTTTTGACACGATTAATGGAGGGAAGTCCAAGAGGACTCATAACGACACCGGGAGTAGCGCACCAAAAAGGCTGAAATTCGTTGATAGCCGAGCTCCTGGAAGGACCAAGGAGGATTTGAGGGATTACCTCCAGAGGAAGCGACAAGATGTCGAGGTAACCTCTCCGGTCAAGTCGAGAACACCGTTTTTGGTAGAATTGGACAAATTTGAGGCCCTGAAAAGGTTCCACATGTTGAGATTCCAGATATATGATGGTAATTCTGACCCTAACTTTCACGTCGACTTGTACCTGAACTCAATGGCACTGTACATAGGGAACGAGCCATTGCTCTGCAAGGTGTTCCCCTCATCCTTTGGGGAAATTGCATCAGACTGATTTCACAAGTTGCCGAAAGGAACTGTGAAAAACTGGGAAGGCTTGGCCAAGATGTTCGTGGCTAGGTTTGCGACAAATAAACTACAGCCGTTGAGGGTGGACTCCCTGATGGCTTTGAGATTTGGCAAGAATGAAAGCCTCAGGGCTTATGCCAAAAGGTACTATGAAGTTTTAATCGAATACCAGGGTGCAACCAAGAGGTGGCGGTATGTCTTTTAAGAATGGCCTAAACGATGACTGTCTGCTTCGAAAATCACTGGCAAAGACACTGCCAAAAAGTATGGAGGAACTCATGACAATGATCGAAAAGTATGCGAGAGTCGAGGAAGACACTCTAGGGACAAAGATGTCAAAACAAGAGAAGAGAAATGGCTCACCGAAGCGAGGCCGAGGTAATACTAGATATAACAAGCAAGAGACAGGACTGAGGGCTGCACAAGGAGTCACTACCATATTCCGAATTTCAGTTTACAAAGTCCTGGAAAGAATCCGGAATTAGCCCTATTATAAAGCACTAGAGAAGATTCCTGCCGAATTTATGGAAAGAAGCCTAGGGAAGCGCTATGCCTACCACAATGAGGATGGCCATCTGACTTAGGGGGTGAAGAGCCCTAAAGGCACATTTTGAAGATCTGGTAAGACAAGGTCATTTAAGGGACCTAGTAGATGAGGCCAGAATAAGAGAAGAACAAGCGAGGCTGCCTTAGGCACCAACACCACCACCTCCACCTCCACCAGCACCACAACTGCAAGTAGGCGGACCTCGAGTGATCAATGTGATTCACTCAAAAGTCATTGAGAATAAGATACGTGGGGAAACCCATAAGATGAAACACTTACAACATGTGTATTAGGTCCGGCAGAAAAGATGTAGGGCAGACGAGTACCAGGGACCAATGGTGTCCTTTACTGAAGACGACCTAGACATGGTACAGCATCCACATAACGATGCCCTGGTAATATCCCTCAAGATTGGAGAGTGCTAGGTAAAGTGCATTCTAATTGACCAGGGCAGCTCTTGTGACATCATGTATGTCAGTTGTTACAAGGAGCTTGGCCTTTACCAAGATGATCTGATGCAATCCAATAGTCCAATGGTTGGGGTTGGGTTCAACGGAATTCCGACGTGGCCCCTGGGAGTAATACGTTTGGAGGTGCAGGCTGGCAACAATAAGATAAACACAGAGTTCACAATAATTGACACCCCCCTCCCTTACAATGTTATCCTGGGAATGCCATGGTGTAGACACCCCATTTTGACCGTCCTCAAGACTTGGACGTCACCGCTTGAACACTCGGTGATCGTCTTTGTTTGTGTTCATTTTGAGTTTCCAGAGGTCTCGGCTGCGCGCCTTACCTCAGGATCTCTTAACTCGTCTGTTTCGTGTTTGGTTTTGGCACCAAACACTTGTGTTTTTGCCTTGAAGGGCAGGGAATGGCTTGTTGGCCATCTCCACATCCCACCGGCCTTCCCCTGGCATCATCGGCTATTTATGGGTGCCACCGGCCATGGTTTCTTAAAAACAATGGCCGGTCGGCACTATATTTGGCCGACCGGCACTTTATTTTGCCGGTGACCTCTTTTGCTGGCCGGTGTGACTTCTTTGAACCCTTGAGGCATGGTGCATGCCAGCTATACCAGCTGGAATGCACCATCACTCCTCCCCGTGCAGTTTTGGCTAGTTTGACTCCTTTGAACCCCCTTTCCTTCTAGAAGCTTGGCCAGCTGTCTTAGCTTCCTCAAGAAGTCAAGACCCCTTTGCACCATTTGCCCTTTTCATATAGCTTCTTGGAGAAGCTTAGAACCCTCTTGTTTTTGCCTATATAAGTCATCCTTCCTCTCCTTTGTCTAGGGTTGGAAATTTTTTATCAAAGAACTAGAGAATACATACATATATCTTACATATCATCCTCTCTCTCTATATCTCCCTCTCTCTTATCCTTAGTGTGTGTTTGGAAGCCTAAAAGTGCATTTTTACCTTACTTTTGCACTAATACACACACCATTACACCTTGCTCCGAGATTGAGAGGCTTTGAGGGTTGATTCTTGAGCTTTTGGACTGATTTTGATCAAAAGAAGAGGGCTGCATTGGCTGTTCTTGAGGTGTTCTTCAAGGGTAATCACTTTGCTTTAGTTTTTCCAAACTTGCACTAGTTTTCTACCTATCTTGCTTGCTGATTTAGGCTTTGTACATAACATAAAAAAAGCTTATATTTTCATGCTTAAGAACTTTCATTAAGGATGTTTTGTGGTTTGAGTTCAAACTCACCCTCTTAGGCCTTATTTGGCCTTTTTGGTGCTTCCTTTGTGAGGCTTTGTTTGCTTGAGTGTTTTAGTCTTCTCACCACTGAAAACCAGTGGATTTTCAGTGGTGAGGAAGGTGGTTTGAAGTCTTGTATAGGGGAGGGACACCCCTCTCCCCCTTGTCCCTCTTTTATCCTTGCCTTTTGGCTTAAAGGGAAACATGCATGCTTGACTGATTTTGGCCCTATTTCAGAGGTTTTTGGGTGTCTCTAGGTCACATGTTATCTCTATTTTTGGTTGGATTTGTGCCCCTTTGCATGCTTAACATACTTGCTTTGCATTCCTCTATTTGGTATAGAAATGCATCTTGTGTTTAAGCCATGATTCTTGCATGTGTTAGCCTAACTTCATGAAGGTATTGGCATTACTTTACCATGTTTAAGGTCTATTAGCCATCTGTTTCAGTCATGCTTTCCATGTTTGGTGTCATCTCTTTGTATTTTGGCTTGTAAGCCTTGAGTATATTGGCCTCTAGCATGCTTAGCCTAGACCATCCTCATGATTTGGCATCATTTAGGATCGTATTTCAGTCCATAAATCATATTTGTATGTTTGCATATGTGACCTCTTTCATGCTTTGAGGATTTGTTCTTTTATGCCTAGAAATGAGCTTTGGTGCATGCATCTCATTGAAGCCACTTAAGCTGCCACATCAGTAGGTTTTGGAGTCTATTTTTGCATGCTAGGATTTTGTTTGTGCTCGTCTAATTCATGCCATGAGTGGTCATGTTAGTGGAAGTAAAGTGCTCCCTTTTGTGCCTTAGCTTTAGGCCCATTGGCTTGCATGTTGGCATGAGTGTTTGTCCACCATTTTGGCACTTTTGGCCACTGTTTTGGGGTGGATTGAGGTCTGCCCCTTTATGGTTTAAGTCTACGATTGCATGCGTGTCTCATGTTTATTGCATGATTGCTTCATTAGGTGTTGTAACATGATGATCCTATTGCTTAGATTGTCCATGTTTGCATTGCATTTGCATCTTGCATGTCTAGCATTGCATACTTGCCATGATAGTTGCATGGCATTTGGCATGCCTTGCATCTTAATCTCATGTTGCATCTTTGAGCCATGTTTGCATAACATGCATTGCATTACTTGGTTTGGGGTGTCAAACCAAGTGTGAGGGTTAACAAGTGTTCATACTACAAGTGATGTAACGCGTCTTAACTCTCGGTCACCGGGGCCCTTGACTTCGACATGATAGGGTCTTGGTCCTCATTTGTGTGTTGCATGCATTTTTACATCAAATGGCAAGCTTGATCTCTTAGGCTATCATGCACAATTGATGGCTCGAGGATCGAGGGCCATGCTTCCCTGAGTTCAATACATGATGGAGAACATGACCATGCTCACATGTGCCTGAAATCCCATGCCAGATACTGCCTGTCCTCTGTTGCTGTCAAAACTGTTTTCTGCAGGAAGTTTTTGCCGACCGGCAGTGTATAGTGCCGACCGGCAATACATTTGTGGCCGATAACATAAAACCCAGCCGATGGATGTGTTCCATGGCCGGTGGACATTTACTTCAGCCGATGGTATTTCAAAGTGTTCAGAGAACCTGTCCCAAAACTTTGGCAATTTTCAAGGAAGCAAGGCAGTGAGAACAGAGGCAGCAATGATATGGTACGGGCTTTCCGGACGAGACGGGTTCGAGCATGCATCATTCGCGCATCCCAAGGCGGGGGTTGTGGCCACCTTTCTTTTTTGGCATTCATTCTGTTAATTAATCAGAAATTTTGTAATAATTAATGTATTTATTATTCGGACTGTAATATTTATTTGGTCCCTCCGAGTGAGGGCGCAATTGTGTAATAAGTGTGTGTGAGTGTGTGCATGTCTTCCAACCCCACGTCTTTCCTCCCTTTTATTTACCTGCTTATGATGGTAGATTAGGGCATATTTAAATTAGCATACTTTATGCAATGCATGGGTGCATCCATTCATTTGTTTTACATGCACCAGGGCTCGGTACATCATGCAAACCGCATTGTACTTCAATTCCCAAATTGAATATGTGTTATTTGTAGCATCTCACATGCCTTTGTAGGATAGCCGAGCCTATTGTAATTGCATTTTGTATGTGTTGCATTAGCCATTTTAACATGAGCTAGGATCACGCATTGATTGCTAACTAGCTTCTGTTTTGGCTTGGAGTACTAGGTAAGCTTTTATGCTTTAGCATGTCGCATGCGTGTGAATGCTATCATGACAGCATGCTTACCATGTGGCTAGATGCTTATGTGATAAACTGTTTGATTGCCTGTGGGTGAAGGTTGGATTGTCTGAGTTGGAAAAACTCGTTGAAATCCGTATTTTCAGCCTACTTGCGAGTAGCAAATTCTAAAGTGTTTTTCAAGACAAACGGATATGCAACGCTTATTTCCAAATTAGGCAATCTAGTCTATACTTGTTTGCTGTGCGCATAACGTAGTAATTCTAGGCTAATAACTGGAATAAGAACACATAACGTTTTCAAAATCGGATATCACGGTTAGTAGAGGCCGGTCTTCGGACCGGGCGAGAGGGGGTGCTCATAGCTGACCTTCCCCAATCGTACCCAAGCTCCCGAGCCGAGGCAACTTTGGTGATGACAAACACGTGGCCTTTGGCACCGAGTCAGGGTTTCCTAAATTTCCCCATTAAAAAATATTTAGGTGACGACTCTATATCTGGCAAAGCAGTCCATGTTTGGCACTTCTTTTCAAAAATCTGTTTTCCTTAAAACGATTTGCCGGATTTGGACTCTTTGGTTCAGATTTAGAACCGTGACACAAATCGAGTCCGAACTGTAGCGGGGTCCCTCGCGGGCTTGTTACACATGGCTGTATGCAATGGGGGTTGTTCCCTCAACACTGCACCAGCTGTTACGGTTTCCAATAGAGCATGGAATTGAGGAGGTCAGAGGGGATCAGGTGCAGGCAAAGAATTGCTCCATGGCAGCAATGAAATCCACATACAACATATGAGAACCAGAGGCAGTAAAGATTGAGGACGAGGACATGGAGGTCCTAGAGGACGTCAACAAAGAACCAGCCGAGAAAAGTGCGGAAGCCCTGAAGAAGATCCTAGTCCAACAAGGGAACGAAGAGCGTTTCTTCTTACTCGGCTCATGATTGGCCCAGAATGAGGAAAGGGAGTTAGAAGCCTTCTTACGAGCAAACATTGTGGTGTTTGCCTGGACGCCATACGAGATGCCTGGCATTCATCTCGAGGTCACTTGCCATAGACTGAATGTAGATAGGTCGGCTAAACTTGTCATTCAACGAGCTAGAAGGCCGACCTTGATGCATATTGAGGCAGTAGAAGAGGAGGTGGATAAATTGCTGGAGGACAGAGCCATTTGAGAAGTAAACTATCCAACATGGTTGTCAAACACAGTTGTAGTGAAGAAGAAAAATAGGAAGTGGAGGGTCTGCATGGACTTCACTAGCCTGAATAAGGCTTATCCTAAAGACAGTTTCCCGCTCCTCAAAATCGATCAATTGGTAGATGCCACTTCAGGACATAGAAGGATGAGCTTCCTGGACGCTTACAGAGGGTACCATTAGATAGCCATGTACCCCCCCCCCCCCCCCCCGATGAGGAGATGACTGCATTTATCACCCCAAAAAGGTTGTATTGCTACAGAGTGATGCCTTTCGGGTTGAAAAATGCAGGAGCAACTTACCAGAGATTGGTAACTAAGATGTTCAAACATCTAATAGGCAAAATAGTGGAGGTATACATTGATAACATGGTCGTGAAGAACAAAGAGCCTGAGGGTCATTTGGCCGACTTAAAAGTAGTGTTTGATATCCTGAGGACATTTTGGCTCTGACTCAGTGTGTCAAAGTGCGCATTTGGAGTTGGGTCAGGAAAGTTCCTGGGATACTTGGTTACCAGAAGGGGCATTGAGGTGAGCCCAGATCAGATCAAGGCCATCTTGGACTTGAAGAGCCTGACATCGGCAAAAACAAGTACAGATGTTGACTGGAAGGGCCGCAACCCTTAATAGGTTCATAAGTAGAAGTTTTGACAAATGCAAACCTTTTTTTAGTTTAGTGAAGAAAGCCACAGATTTCTTGTGGATAGAAGAGTGCGAAGTCGCCTTAGCCAACTTGAAGAAATACCTGACCACAACTCCAGTACTCCCAAATCCAGTACCTGGAGAGGAACTATTCTTGTACTTGGTGGTTTCGGAGCAAGCAGTAAGTGCAGTAATAATTAGAGAAGAGAAGGGAGAGCAAAAAGCAGTATACTACGTGAGTAAAACCCTAGCAAATGTAGAGACCAGATACTTACCCTTGGAGAAACTGACACTGGCCTTAGTAATGGCTTTTAAGAAGCTAAATCATTACTTTCAAGCCCACAAGATTGTGGTATTAACTAAGCATCCTTTGAAGTCCCTGTTGTAGCAAGAAGATCTGACAAGCAGGATAGCCAGATGGGCAATGGTGTTGGGCCAATACGATCTGGAATTCAGACCTAGAACAGCAATCAAAGGCCAAGTTTTGGCCGACTTCGTGGCCGAGTTCACACCTGGCGCCGTCCCACATCGGGCTCCGTTGAGTCACAGTTTAGAATGTCCAGGTGAACAAGAAGAAACCCAACTAGGGATAGCAGAACAGAAAAAGGAAGAGAAACTCAAGCCCTGCGATATTTATATCGGCGAATCCTTCCACTTGTTCATTGATGGGAGTTCAAATCGTTAGGGAGCGGGGGCAAGAGTAGTGTTGGTATCGCCAGATGGGCGGATGTTGGAACAATCTATTAGTTTGGGGTTTAAAGCCTCAAACAACGAAGCAGAATATGAAGCATTGATCGCAGGATTGAAGTTGGCAGCAACAATGGAAGTCGACGAGGTGGTGGTCTTCTATGACTCCCAGCTTATTGTCAACCAAGCAACAGGCGAATACGCAGCTTGAAATGAAAGAATGATGGCCTATGTAAAGGAGGTTGTCAGACTGGTAGCCTTATTCCCGGATTGCTGACTACAGCAAGTTAACCGAGATGACAACAACCATGCTGATGCCTTGGCTAATCTGGCTAGTGGAATAAGATCAAGAGAGACAATGACAATAATGGTTGACTATTTATTAGGCCCAAGTGTAGAACCATTGAACACAGAGTATAAAGCAATGCGTGTGGAGATGGGACCAAGTTGGATGGATGCGAGAGTAGTGTTCCTTAGAGATGGAAAGCTGCCAGATGATCACAAAGAAGCACACAAAACAAGACTGAAGTCGGCAAGGTTCAGTCTGACAGTAGAAGGACATCTCTACAGAAAGTCTTTTTTTGGTCCCCTCTTGAGATGTATGCATCCTTCACAAGTTGAAGACTTCTTGTATGAAATACACGAAGGAGTATGCGGAAGCCATGTAGGGGGTAGGTCACTTGCTCATAGGGCCATTACTCAAGGGTATTGGTGGCCCTATATGCAAAAAGATGTTGAAGCTTATGTTAGAAAGTGTGAGAAGTGTCAGAGGTTTACACCTTTGATACATCAACCAGCAACAGATTTAAACCCAGTATCCAGCCCTTGGTCATTTGCCCAGTGGGGCATGGATCTTGTTGGACAACTTCCTCAAGCGACTAGACAAAGGAAGTTCCTACTGGTAGCAACAGATTATTTCACCAAGTGGGTAGAAGCTCAACCCCTTGCAAAGATTCGGGACATTGATGTAAAGAACTTCATATAGAAGAATATTATCACCAGGTTTGGGATCCCAAGGGCAATAATACCAGACAATGGCACACAGTTTGATAGTAAGCTAATCAAGAGCTTCTATGTCAAGTACAAAATCAAGAACTACAACTCCACTCCAAGTTTCCCTCAAAGCAATGGTCAGGCAGAAGCGTTTAGCAAAACTATCTTGGATAGAAGAGGCTGGAAACAATAAAAGGAAAGTGGATGGAAGAGCTACCCAATGTACTCTAGGCATATCAACCTACGCCGAGAAGATCAACTGGAGAATCCCCATTTGCCATGGCTTATGGCATAGAGGCAGTTATCCCATTAGAAGTCGGCATCCCAGGGATTAGAACCTAGGGAGTCGAGAATGGGACTAATAAGGGATTCCTGGCCTGAGATCTGGACCTGTTGGAAGAAATAAGGGAGAGAGCAGCAATTCGGCCGGGGGCATACCAGCAACAACTTGCTAAGGCTTACAACAAAAAGGTTTACCCAAGGGAATTCAAAGTTGGGGACCTTGTGCTGAGGAAAGTGGTTGGCAACAAGAAAGATCCCAGAGAGGGCAAGCTTGGCCCAAATTGGAAGGGACTTTGCAGAATCATATCGGTAGTTGGCAATGGTGCATATCGGCTTGAGGACAGTGATGGTAAAGTGTTGCCAAGACCCTGGAACAATTGCAATTTGAAGTTTTTCTATCATTATATTTTTTTTGTTTATGTTATAATTTTATTAGCCGAGGTATTAATAAAGTTTTAGTTTGGTGAAATTGAAATTGTGTGATTGGACTGAAAAAGACTTATAGCGATGTTTCTGATTGAAACATGATGAATAACTTAAACTTATTATATGGCAGAGTTGAATTATACTTGCATATAATGGAGTTGAATTAAGTTGGCGATGTTTCTGATTGAAACATGACAAATAACCTAGACTTATTATATGGCAGAGTCAAATTATACTTGCATATAATAGAGTTGAACTAAGTTGGCGATGTTTCTGATTAAAACATGACAAATAACTTAGACTCATTATATGGCAGAGGTGAAAATTATACTTGCATATAATGGAGTTGAACTAAGATTTATTAAACTAGATTTGTTAGGTCGGCAAAATCAGGCTCAGATTGGAACTAAGTGCCTTTCAGTAAGACTAACAGAGAATCCAAGGTTGAGAATCACGGCTAGTCATTGTTTGATCTAACTTCGGCAACAAGATCATAGGCACAAGCTTAAATGTGAACATAAGTGAAACTTTAGTTCACATTAGGGGGTAAAGAGCTGGAGAATGATGAATAAAGTTCAGAGTATCTTGGACTTGTTGAAATTTTTTAGAAAAAATTACAAGTTAAAATTACTCCTAGGTAATATTGTAAGAAGTACATACGGACTTGCCGAGATAACCATTCTGCCAAACTTGGGAAGACAGAAGTCTTGATAAGTAAAATGGCAAGTTTAAAAACAACACTTGTGAAAATATTTTTACAATGTTTTCAAGTGTTAACCCAAGGCCGAGATAAAAAATTACGAAGTTATGTCCGAGGTGTTATACTCTGAAGAGGTTAAACAAATAAAAGTATACTTTGAAGACATGCAAAATTATTCTAAGTATGGAATGGTAAACATACATAGAAGAAAAAAAAAAAGCATACATTTTAACACTTGGAAGAAAATCTAAAGACTTGCATTTATAAAAAAAAAAAAAAAAAAAAAGTTGACCATATACAAAAAAACGCGTATCGGCCTGTAGAAGGATTACTTGTTCACAGTTACAAAAGGGGGCGTATCGGCCAAATATGAAACTGAAATATTGTTTAGGCAAAACAAAATACAAAGATAGAAAGAGAAAGAATACAAGGAAATGCAGAAATATTCTAAGTGCTAAGATTGGCTTCATCGGCTGGTGGTGTTATACTCTTATCAGCCTCTAACTCGGCATCAATCTCACCCAGTGTGTCATCTATCCTCTTACTAGCAGTCTCGACCTCAGCTTCAGGGGTGGTCTTTTGGACCTTGTCATCCTCATCCTGAGTCAAGTCCAGGACTTGCTCATTCAGAGTTGGGGACTTGGCCACAGCAGAACCTTTATCTTCGGCTTCCACTTCGGCCTCTTCGTCTTCTTCTTCTGCTTCGTCTTCTTCTTCTCCTTCTTTCCTCCCAGTCTTAGCCTCAGATTGGCTTGAAGTAGAGAAGAATGGCACCATAAGTTGGCCTTCATCTCTGAGGAGAGAGTCCTCGGGGACAGCTAACTCCTTCAGAGCATCCATCCAACCAAGAGTGTAACCCTTGTTGCATGTCTATCCAACTTGTTTCTTGTACTCCTCGTGGATGTCGGCTACCCCCTCAGCATAGGCCTTCTCATCCGCTGCTTTGATTTCAGAATCTTTTGTGGCTAAGGCACATCGGAGCTCTGCTTGGGCTTCAGCAGTTTTTGCTTCGGCCTATTTTATTTCGGTCTTGAAAACCTCAGCAACAGCCTCTATAACACCTGCCTTTTCCTCAGCTTGATCTTGGGCTTGTTTAGCTGCCTTGGCCTGATCTATCAGGACTCTCATCTTGGCCTCGGCGTTGTTTAAAGATTTAAGAAAGCCAGCAGCCTCCTTGGTCTTATGGACTAGCTCCTTCTTCAAGTCCTCAGCCTGCATCGCAAAGGAGTAGGCGTGCTGGATCGCCTAGAAAAATTGGAATGAACAAAGTTAGTAAACTCTTTTAGTATGAAAATAGAGAATAGAGAGTACCAAGTATTAGGAGCTTACCAATATAGAGTGTTGTACCATTAAAGCAAAATTTTCATATTCACTGACCTCAGCCATGTGGTTAAGGTCATTTGAAAGGAGCAATGCAGTGGAGAGGGCAATACCGACCTCAATGTCAGTAGCGCTGTCACCGGCTCTGACTGGCTTGTCATCAATTGTAATTGATGGCACCCAGGGGTCATCAGGTTTAAATGGACCTGAGGTGGTTGCAGACTCGGATCTCGGCTTCTTTGACTGAACATTTTCAGAAGGGTCAGCCTCAGTAGGCCTCTTCTCAGGGGCAGATGAGCTTTTCTCAACCTCGGCCAGCATGGATATAGGCAAGGTGTCCTCAGAGTCGATCTGAGTCACTGTTGCCTTGGCTTTGGCTTAGCCCTTGGTTGGGATTGCGATGGGGAAGATTGGATTGTGACAACATCAAGGATGACGACTAGAAGCTCTTCGGCAACAGCCTTGTTGCGCCCCATCTCGTCGACGGCGATAGTGACTCTAGTGCTGAAGTGGATCGCTAGAAGTGTAGTCGGTGGGTTGGTTGGATCGTAAACCGATGCCTCAATACTTCAGCGTTTTCGTCTACGAGTTCTGCCTGAGAGGGCGAGTAGTGGAGCTTGACGTCGGCGTTGACGCTGGGCTAGAGTAATTAGTTAGGGAGTAGATGTCGATGGCTGCTCTGTTGGGTCTGAGGTTGAGGCATGATCAGGCCTTGGCGATGAAGTGGTAGGGGGTGTTGTTGTAGAAGGCGAAGATTTACTCTTCTGAGGGACGTCGGGAGAGGACTCCAGTATGTTGGGATGTAGTTGAGGAGGATTGGAGCCTTGCGAAGCTCGAGTGGCAGGCTGAGAAGGTAGACCAAGTCTTTGCTCGAAGTGTAGCATCGGCGAAAATCCTTTTCCGGCTGAGAGAGAGCTGCAAAAAGAGATCATACATTAGAAACAAAATGACAAAAAGAAAATTAAAGAAAGTAGAAGGGACTCTAGGGAGGAAAACTAAGTCCTTACCCCTGTCATCCCTAAAAATCTCGCGGTGCAATGGGAAAAGATGGAGTTCGTCATTTGGCACAAACTCCCAATTGCCTGAGACAATCAGGTAGTCATCAATCATGCCCTTATTTGAGTCTGGAATGTTGGCTATCAGCTTGTATTGGGTGGATCTCGGCTTGAGGTAGTATGTGTAGCTAGCTTTGGTTTTAAGGCCATATATCGTGTAGCAGTACTGGATATCGGACAAGGAGATCCTAGCATTTTGTTGACATTCCAATTTGGCAATTCCATTTATGATCCTAAAAGAGTTTATGGCTAATTGCATGGGGTTCAGTTTTTAATAGTGAAGGACCTCCCTGAAAAAGGTGTTAGGGGGAATCTGACTCCTCCTTCGATAATGGAGACTACGGGAAAGGGCATATAATCCTTCTCGGGCATAATGGAGTCCTCTCCAACCAACTGGATTTGAACGTCGGCCGGGATAGAAAATTCCTGCCTAAAGTACTCTAGTTTGGTCGCGGTGTCCACCCTCCACCTAAACATACCCATTATCTCAGCTAAAGTGGGGCCAATTTCAGGTTTTTCAGTAAGAGGTTTGGAAAGTGGCAAAATATCTCGGCTGAACCCTAGAAAGCACTGAGGTGAATTTTTCTGAAAATCTAAGGGGTTTTTGGTTCGGTTTTCCTAAGGAACAACATTCTAAAACAAATCCCAAGCCCAGGTCTATGAAAAAAAGAATTGAAGGCAAGAATCTAGAAAATGCAACAAGAAAACAGAAAAAAGAGCGTGATTCAGACTCAAAAAAAGAAACATAAATTCAAGAACATTGTACGAAGTGTATGCAGATGTGCAAAGCCAAGAACAGTGGCAAGATATCAAGTATGTGAGCAAAATGTGTATAAACATACCTAGAAACAGATTGGACAGAGGCAAAATCACAAGCAAAATGAAATTTAAAACACAGATGACGATTTAAGAACATGAGTAGATTCACAATGGCAGCATACAAGCGTAAATAAAATTTTGAAGTAAATTGAAGACTGAAAAGGGGAAAAAACAGTGACTTACCAAAGAGAATGACGCCGGTATGAGGTATGCCAGAGTCAGACGGTGACAGTGCATGGAGCGGAACGGTGAATGTTTCGCCGGAGGGGATGAGCGGAGCAAGTTGCAGAACTTGAGAACTTGGACAATGGCAGTTTGGAAGCGAGAAACTTTAGAGAGAGAAAGCTTGAGAGAAATCAAAAAACGTGAAGTGAATAGATGAGAGAGGGAAGTGTTTTTGTTAAAACACGAAAATGCGGCAAAGTTACATTGAATGTGCCTAAGACGACGTGTCTGTTAGGCGGCGCATGCAGAAGCGACGCGACCTGATGGTGCATGTCAGGTACGGGTCAATGAGGAAAGACACGTGGCGAAAACGGTTGAGAAACCATGCGTGACAGCTCATGCGTAGGTAGAAACTCTTGGAGTTCTTGATTTAATGGAGCAAGAACCTCGGCTAGGGGGACGATCTCGGTTAAAGAACTTAAAAAACTTGGTTCTTGGTTCTTAAGCATTGATAAAACAGACTGCAGTCTTGGTCATATGGAGGCCGACGTGTGATGGCCTCGGTAATGAAGGATAGAGCAGGTCTTAGCCGACATGCTATGTGAAGAGACGATATAGGTTCCATCACCTCAGGATGCCGAGGTAATAGAACCTAGGGGGCAGTTGTCGGGGCATATTTTTGTGAATGACAACATGTGGCCAAGGTGGCACCAAAGTGCCAGCCGAGGTGCCACGTGTCCTGGTCATGGCGCTGAGGTGATCTCGACTAGGCCGAGGTTATTGCAGAGATACCAGAATCTGAGATGAACGAATAAGGGATAAGAGTCCTAGAATGGGAGAGGACTTCAGTCGGGATAAAGATAAAACTCTTAAGGAGTTTATCTCTATCTATTTGAGAGTCTAAGATAAACATTGAACCAGAGTCCATTGAAGCTAGGCTTCTACAGGGATCAGGTTAGTGCTGGCTATAAAAGTAAGGCACCCTCGTGGGTCTAAGGTATGCTTTTTGTATCCTGGCTAGTGAGTTAAGCATTGTTTGCTATCTTTGAGAGATAATTGAGTACTGACTTGATCGTTGGAGTGCCCACGGGTGGACGAATCACCGCCGGAGTCTTATCTTTCTGTGACAGGTTGTTCGGGCGAGATCTATTCTGCCGGTGCTCTCCAGCTGGGTACCTGTTTGGCCGTGTGGTCAGAAATCAACGCACACACATTGGAGTCATTAGCGGGGGATGAAAGAACAGTTTTGCCAGACAATGCTTATTAAACCCCCCCTCCTTAAAAAAAACCATAAAAAGTAGGAGAAATATAGGAAATGAAGAAAAAACTAAGGCTTCGTTTATTTCAGCGAAAAACATTTTTCATAAGAAAACATTTTTCATAAGAAAACATTTTCTTATGTTTAGTTGTATTCTTGAAACTAATGCACTAATAGTTGCATTAGTGGTGGTAGTAGTGGTAGCGGCGGGTAGAGGTGTTCAGTGTTTGGGTGGCAATGGCGGTGGCAGTTGTGGTGATGATGGTGGCGGTGGCAACGGCAACAGTGGTTATGTAAAGGTGGTGGAAGTGGTCAAGTGGAGATGGTGGTGGTAGTGGTTGTGGCGGCGGTGGTGGTGTGGCGGCAAGAACGGTGATGGTAGTGTGGTGGTGGCGATAATGAGATGACATTGACAAAATTTTTGTTTAGAAAACATTTTTTGCCTTTTAAAAATGAAAAATAATTTTTGCCCACATAGACTTTTTTTTTGTTGACCATGAAAAATATTTTCTTTTAACTTTTGTTTTCTGTTGTACTAAGCACCACAAAATGCAAAAAATACTTTCTGAAAACATTTTTTGGCGAAATAAACAGAGCGTAAATGTAAATCAGTTGAGTGAAACATGTCTCATTAGCAATTATTTTAGAGCAAATTACACTAGTAGTCATTATATATACTTTAACCCTTGTGTTATTTTGGTCCTTATAATTTTGATTGGATTGATTTTGACTTTGAATTTTTTATTTTGTCTTGATTTGGTCCAATTGATTACAACTGTTAGCATTATTTTATGAACAAATGAGAACATGAGCATTATGTGTTATGTTTTTAGGAATAAAATTGTAAATTTGATCAATTCAGTAAGTTTACTTCAACCAACTCACTGATCTTTTTTTGTAAAAAAAAAAAAAAACCCATAATGGCGTTGTGAATTGGGCTAAAGCAAAACAAAATTTAAAATTAAAGGTCAAATATGAGTCAATTGAAAGTGTAATGACCAAAATGATACAAGGGGTAAAATATAGGGACTATCGGTATAATTTCTCATTATTTTATTTTATTTTTCATTTATTTATTATTTTTCTAATATTTATGTTTGGATTTTGAATTTGTAAAAGAATTTATGAATGAAAACAAAAATAAATAAATAATTTAAAATGAAAAAAATTGCTTATACTTCAATTATTTGTTTATTTATTTTTAGATTGACCTTTTTTTCATGTTAACATCTCAATATGAGATAACTTGATGGGTCCATGGAGCTAGTCATAAGTCTCATTTTGATGATCTAAATCGTTCATTTTGTAGAGTCCCAATATATGTTATCAGTGAAAAAATTACTTTGATCTGATAATCGTAGATTCATAACCTTTTCATTTTATCACATTTATCCCCGAAATGGACCATAAATATATATATATAT
This sequence comes from Camellia oleifera, assembly GCA_022316695.1. NCBI lineage: Eukaryota > Viridiplantae > Streptophyta > Magnoliopsida > Ericales > Theaceae > Camellia > Camellia oleifera. The sequence goes on along the minus strand of CM039308.1, from coordinate 16,183,892 downwards.
ATATGTATTTTGTTTTTTAAAATAGACCATTCAAACAAACACGATAAAATAAAAATTTTACTATTATCAGATTGATCTAAATTTTTTAAGGAGGAGAATCCTCTCTAATTCAAATTTGGGATTAGAGGGAACTGTTTGGGCCTGTAGGACTCACCATGGGCCCCATTTCGATGATTCAAACATTTATTTTATCGGGTACTGTGTGCATTTCATCGACACAAAAAATTAGGTTGATCCGATAATTATAACTTATTCAATTTATTACGTTTTTAACTAAAAAAATTGAGTTTTTAAAAATAAATCATACATTTTTTGGGGGTTAAAAACGTGATAAATTAAGTAAGGTATAATTATCGGATACACTTAATTTTTTGTATGGATGAAATACACAAAGTACTAGACAAAATGAACGGTTCGGATCATCAAAATGAGGCCATGGTGGACCCCATGCCCTCCAGTCCAGATTTGGACTAGAGAGGATCCTCCTTATTTTTTTAAAGAATTATATACATTGAGAGCCTTACAAAATAAACAGTTTAAATTATCAAAATAGAATTTACCTCATGTTAAAATATGAACATGAGAGAAACTCATTCATATTTTTATTCCGTTTTCTTTTTTATTCATAAATTGAATGTTAACCCACAACCTTAAAACATATTAGAGATAATATATATATATATATATATCTATATATGACTTACCAATTTTTGATTTTTTTTAGCACGTTTCAAAAAATGATTAAGCTCATGTGTCATTTTAGAAGATGGTATTTGTTTTCGTCCTGTGGCAATGTGTCAAGGTGCGCCCATCCAAGGGTCAACACCTTGATGCCACACTCATTTGTGCCCTTTGGAGAGCCAAAAACATGCCCAAGAAGTTGTTGGTGCAAGTACCAGGCCACAGCAGGTCGTGGACCCAGCCACAGCAAGCCGTAGCCCAGCCCCAGCAACAACTTTAGGCCAACTTTTGGTGGGTCAAATGTAGTCTTTTTGCCTTGTAAATTTTTATGTAAATACCTTAGTATTAAAAGTGCTTTGGGTCCAAGTATTGTAATTTTTCTCTTTTTTGTAGAATTTTTAAAAATCCATTATGACTCGTCAAACATAGTAGATGTTTCCTCTTGCTAACTAAGAAATGGCTTAACAAGCCATATTAAGGAGGGGGTACCCAAGTGTTGAACCAAACTACTTGTGCCTTTAAAAAACCCCAACCTAGCTAATGGTAAGGCAACTTTTGTAGCACTTTTGGTGCATTGTTCAACTATTGTAATGCCTTTTTTTTTATCAATGAAAAGTTCATTTCGTCTTTAAATTGTGCAAAGCTTTTCTATTGTTGCTTGTTTTAAATTTAGGTTGTTGCTTGTTAATTTGTGGCTTGTCTCCAACCTTGTGGCTCATAAGATAACTAATATTGTGTTTTGTTGTCTTTGCAAACCTTTTGAGCTTTCTTGGCGAGCTAGTGAAGAGAGTTAACTAGCGCTACACACACTTGCATATCTATTGACAAGGCTTCCGCACAGCCGGTGTCTGACAGTTGGTATCAGAGCTCAGTCTATTTGGCTTTCTCTATTATTGGCTTTCTAAATGGATGCTCCTAGCAACCGTCAACCTATGCAAAGGGAAAGAATTGAGCTCTTGGAGTAGTGTATGGACAATATAGATGGCTTGGCAGCTTCATTCGCCAACCTTGAGCAACGGGTTCATGATCTTAAGCAAACTCATGGCCTTACTCAAGGGCAAGATTGAGAGGATGCTATCACTAAACTTAAGCTAGAGATTGAAGATCTTAGTGGCCGGGTTGGTGTTGTTACCCGTGCCTTTAACAATGCACCCGGTGGTGGCATGAAATTCCCTAGGGTACATGTGCCCGAGCCCCATGCCTACGGTGGTGCCCCAAGATGCCAAGGAGTTAGACAACTTTCTCTTCGATATGGAGCAATATTTTAAATCCGTGAAAGCCGAAGCCGAGGAGACAAGGATTTCTATGGCTACAATATATTTGTCCGATGATACCAAGTTGTGGTGGCGGACTAAACATGATGAGATGCAACGCGGCTTATGCATAATTAAGACTTGGGAGCAACTTAAGCATGAACTTAAGCTCCAATTCTTCCCTGAAAATGTTGAGTATAATGCCCGGCATGCTTTGCGAGATCTCAAGCACACCGGCTCTATAAGAGATTATGTGAAACAATTCTTTGGGTTTATGCTAGGCATCAAAGACAAGTCAGAGAAAGACAAGCTTTTCTTCTTTCTTGAGGGATTAAAGCCATGGGCCAGAGTTGAACTTCAAAGGCAAAGAGTGCAAGATTTAGCCCATGCACAAGCAGCAGTTGAGTGCCTTACAGACTACGCCGAACCTAAGCAACGGGATAATGGTTCCCCACGCAAGAGTAGGGAAGGTGGAAAGTCCCAAGGCCATGACAAACCTAAGAGTGGGGGAGCCAACACTTCTACATCCAAAACCCATTCGGGTGGAGGACAGTGACAACAGAAGAGCTATGGTGACAAGGCAAAAGCCCCTCAACAGTTCTCTACAAGCAAAGCAAAGGCCCCTATCTTTTGTTTCTTATGCAATGGGCCACATCGGTTATCTGAATGTCCACAAAAGCATGCCTTGAATGCTTTAGCAACAGTACCTGACCACACTACAAGAATTTGCACTTTTAGCGACCACTTTCCGCGACCAATATAAAAGTTGGTAGCTAAAAGTTACCTTTTGGAAGAACAAATATTAATTAGTCGCGAATGATCATTATTTTTGGCGACCAAATATAAGTTGGTCGCAGAAGGTCATATTTTGGTGACCAAAAAATGAGTTGGTCACAGAAAGTGGTATGGTTTTGGCGACCAACTACAAATTTAGTCGCGGAAGGTCACATTTTGGCGACCAAAAAATAAGTTGGTCGCAGAAGATCAAAAATAAGTTGGTTGTGGAATTGGCGACCAAAAGTTTGGTCGCCAAAAACTTATTTTTAGCGACAAAAAATATTTTAGTTGTCGTATATTGAGTTTTGGCTACTAAAACAATATAGTCGCCGAATGGAAAATAAAAAATTATTTTTTATCTTTTGGCAACCAAAATTTTGGTCGCCAAAAAACTTATTTTTAGCAACTAAAAATATTTTCGTCATCGTATATTGAGTTTGGCTACTAAAACAATGTAGTCGCCGAATGAAAAATAAAAAATTATTTTTTATCTTTTGCCGACCAAAATTTTGGTCGCCAAAAGCTTATTTTTAGCGACTAAAAATATTTTAGTCGCCGTATATTGAGTTTTGGCTACTAAAACAATGTAGTCGTTGAATGGAAAATAAATTTTTTTTTAATCTTTTGGCGACCAAAATTTTGGTCGCCAAAAAACTTATTTTTAGCAACTAAAAATATTTTAATCGCCGTATATTGAGTTTTGGCTACTAAAACAATTTAGTCGCCAAATGGAAAATAATTTTTTTTTCTTTGGCGACCAAAACTTTGGTCGCCAAAAACTTATTTTCAACAACCAAAAAAAATTTAGTCGCCAAATTAGTACTTTTAGCGACTAATATTTTAGTTGCCGTTGATTGAGATTTGGCGACTAAAAAAGTTTGTCAGCGAAGGTACCTTTTCTGTGACTAATCTGGTCTTTTGGACACCAAAAGTTTGGGAGGGAAATTTGAAATGAGGGGGGGGGGGAATTGAAATTTTTTTGCGACAAAAAAAATTTGGTCGCTGATTGTTAAACGATGTTTTTTTTTTTTTTTTTGTCTTTTATGAGTTTAAAATTTTTTTTATAAAAAGAATTAAATATTTATATTATACCTAACTAAACAAAAATTTAAAATTTAAAAATATATATATAATTCACTCCACCATCAAAAAAATAAAAATCACTTGAGATTATTGTTTGAAAAAAATAATTACTTAAAAATTATTTTTTGGGGGATCATCAGACCACTTGGTCTCTCTCTCTCTTTCCCCATCCTTTTCATTCTCTCATCTCTCCTTCATTTGTGCTCTCCTGATCCAGAAGCTTCTCATCACCGACCCCCTCACTCTCTCTCATCAACGACGGTGAGAGTCTCTCTCTCTCTCTCTCTCTCTCTCTCTCTCTCTCTCTCTCTCTCTCTCTCTCTCTCTCTCTCTTTCCATTATTCTCTTCGATGAAAAAGGGACTATCAGCAGGGGTCTCTTCGCGTCGCCGATCCCCTTCACTTTCTCTCTGCTCGTTGTCGATCAGTCTCATAGTCAACATCCTGCCCCCCTCTTTCTCTCTATCTCTTTCATCTCTTTCCGGTGAATATCAGTTGACGAGGATCTAACATCTAACATCGCATCAATTGTCGATCGAGAATTGAAATTTTAATATTTTGAGTCTTTTTGGTGAGGAATTATTTTGTCACTAATTTTGGAGAGAGAATTTTGACATATTGGGCAGTAACGAAAAAAAATAGACTATTAATTTTTTCCCTTTTTTTGTTTTTATCAATTTTCCTCTTCTCTCTCTCTCTCTCTCAAAACAAAACACAAGTTAGCTCTCTTTGATTAGCAACCCTTGTCCTCCTAATTTTTGTTGCTAAATAAGATTAATTTGTGACAAATTATAAATTTTGTCACATATAATAAAAAAAAAAAGAAAAGTAAAATGTGAGGAAATTTATTTTCGTCAATAAATACTTCTTTTTAAGTGAAAAAAAATTAAGTTTCATCATAAAAAAATTTCATCTAAATTTGTTCGGATGGTGCTAAAATTTTGAGACTTTTGGTCAGGAAAAAATTTGTCACAAATTATAAAATTATTAGTGAGGAATATATTTTCGTCACCAATGAGTCTAAATATTTTGATATCATTTGGTGAGGAGTATGTTTTCATGGCTTATAATTTTTAATATTTTGAGATATTTTGGTGAAAAAATTATTTTGTCACAAATTTTAGAGGGAGAATTTTGAAATATTGAGCAGGTAATGAAAAAAAAATTGGCTACTAATTTTCCCTCATTTTTTTGTGTTTTTATTAGTTTCCTCCCATTTCTCTCTCTAAAAACACACTCCCTCTTGAGCTCCTCCTCACTATCCACTATGCAAACCACTTCGTTAAGCCCCTCGACGAGTGGAAACTCAAGGGCTCCCTCATCGACTTCCTCAAATCCTCCTTCTCCTTCACCGTTCCCAAAGACGACATCGTCGTTCACAGATTCAAGGACCTCAAGAAGCACAAGCGCAATGATCTTGTCGCTCATGGCACTCTCTTCATCCGCGATCTAGGGTTTCTATCCAAGTTTTCCAGATCGCGACCTAGGGTTTCTATCCAAGTTTTCCAAATCGAAAATTCTTCATGGTATAGATGGAGAAGACGATGTTAAGGAACTCGAGAAGAAGTTTCTGGACTGGAGAAGATCGATTGTTGGTAAGACCGACGAGATTGAGTTGAATCTTGAAGGTGTTAAGTTTAGATTGACTGCTTCAGTTCCGGAATCGGACAATTTTGGAATGAGGAAAGAGTGGAAAGAGCTTAATGCGTTTGGTAATCGAGGTTTGTTCTTGTTTCTATCCATAGTTTTGAATTTTTTATGCTTACTAGTCTTGCTGTCTACAATAATGGATTCAGTAATCTAACTCAATATTTTTTTCTTCTAAATGCTTAATAATTTTGCGAGAACTACTGGTCATAATGGATGTATGTATGTGTTGTTTGGTTGTAGGACATTCAAGAGGTAGGAGGCAGCAACAGCCTGATACAATTGTGTTAAAAGGTGTTCCATCTCACTGGTTTGTTGAGCCAAGAGTTTCGTCTAAGCCTTCAATGCTGGTCACTCACACGATTTTTTCTGTATTTGGGAAGATAAGGTGTGTGTTAATGTCATTGTTTCTGCTATTTTTCTGTTTCCCTGATGCATTGCAATTCCATAATATTGTTCTTGTTGAATTTGTGGAGTGGTTGTGTTTTTTTTAGGCTTCTGACATTGAGTTCTGTTTTTATGCTCCAATGCACACATCATATTATCTTGAATATGGTTGTATTGAAATTTCTTAATTTACTTGGCATCTCATTAATTTGATGAAACCATTTCCTCTTGAAACTTCTCATGATTGAAGATTTTAGATAGCAGCAAATATTTGTGGTTATTTGATAAAGCTGAAAATTCTTGTGCCAGTTAGTCACATTGAAGACTTTAAGTTTGCTCAAATCATATTTGAGCACAATTTTATTGGATTAGATTTAGTTTAAAAACTACCAACTACTTGGCTTGTTTTGGTGCCTTTCAAAGAACATTGATGAAATAGTGCATAGTGGTTGGTTTGATGTTTTTGGTTTCCTTAGTGTTGGTAAATGGAAGTTACAACAATGGGATTTCAGAATTTTTTAATTGCGGAAATTTTGGGCTTTAACAAAGGTATCATGCTCTTTTCCTACTTGCATGTGCCTAGATTTCGAATTTCCATAAGAATGCTGATTGTTAGAAAAGTTATCAAGATAACATGGGTTTTGGTGCTCAAGGATGAGCTTCAGAATCTATCACGGGTTAGGAATATAAGATGTTGGATTTGAAATCTTCAAAATGTGGAGAAAACGAGGAAGTTGGGGTTTTAGGATCGAACAAAGTACATATTACAAACTATCTAATGTATGTGTGAATGGATACTAAGTTTGTTTGAGCGAATACTTTTTTGATCATTATGTGTGACAATAATAAGATTAATGATGTTATATTAGTCTTTTGGGACTATTTTTAGCATGATATTGGGAAATCTCACCAAAGATGGCTTAGAACCAATAGTTCATTATCTACTGGATCTTTCCATTCTAATACTCTATCTAATATATATCGGTATTTATCAAATCTCTTTCTATCTAACAAAAGTCTATTAGATGAAATGATAAAGACATTGTTCATAAAAAGTTGGCTTTTCCCGGATGAAATTAATGGAAATTGGGTTAATGTAACAGGAGAAAGATCTCCTAGTCCTTGGCTTGAAAGATATGTAGCCATGAAAGAGGAATGAAGTGGAACAAAATTGACTGGGGGTGCTAGAGTCATGGAAACACTCTTGAATCGAGATCTTTTGGATCAACTTTATTCCAATTTTGTTGAGGCATCAATCCCATTTACCTTTTTTTTTTTACAGATTTTTGGCATTGAAGAACCTTGCCACTGGTTTTCTTCAACAAGGTCCTACCCATTATGATAGTGCTCTATGCTGCTATCTTCAAGCTGTAGAGATTGACACCAAGGATTCTTTTGTTTGGAACCAGCTATGAACATTATCATGCTCAATGGGCTTACTGAGTTCCTCGCGATGGGCATTTGAACAGGGACTCTTTTGCAGCCCCAATAACTATAAGCATTTTATTTAATTATTTTTGGATTTTGGTTTCTCATGAACAACCAACTTTATCCTATTAGAAGTTCTGGACATTATGTTCTTTTTTTCTAGACATGGAGAAGCTCTTGGAAGTATTGATTGCTATTGGTGATGAGGTTGCGTTGCGTGTCTTTCTTTCATTTAGTTAATTTGGAGGCATTGGCCATCACATTCTCGAGCTTTGCATGTCAAAAATGCCATTGAAGAGTCAGAACCAATCCCATTTTCTCCAAGAGGTATAGACAAACTGAAACCAAAACATGGTCATCTTAAGTTCTTGGACAAGAGAAAAAGAACAGATGATAATCTAGATGAGGGTGTTGCACCTAAAAAGTTGAACCAGAATGTAGAATTGCAGCTTGCAGAAGCTTCCTGGACAGGCCTTGCTAATGCACTGTTGGGAATCTTACATCCCTTGAGTGGATGCAGTTCTGAATAGGGATCTGACAAATAGTTTAGGAATACGAATAAACACACTACACGTTAGCTCTGTTCTTTTTCAAATATACCTTTGGTTGATGTAAGGTCAACAATTGATATATGAAGAAGTTTAGGAATACAAAAACCAATCACAAAATCGAACACAATATATATGAATGGATAAGTTTTTTCACAAACCAACTTTTTAAATTCTTGCCTATTTATATGTATTATGTGTTTATTTTTGTCTGTAACACAGGAACAAGTCCAGAAACAAAGAAACCAATCAAAAAAATTTATATAAGAATTTTTTAAAATTGGGCTCTCCCAACACTTAAAAATCTTATCCACATGTATTTTGTATTTGGTTTCTGTGTTGATAACAGAATTGAATAAAGAGAAAAAGATGAGAGAGAATTAGAATGAACTAAGACTTACCATAGTCTGTAGTTAGATGGTGTAGGGACCAAATGGTTGTGAAGTGGGTGATGCCTTTGTGCACATAAAAGAGACCTATTTATACATCTTTGTTATCGCACTAGTCTATTGACATTTTATTCCATAATTTATCTTTCTTTTTCTGTCTATGGACATTTTATTCTATAATTTATCTCTCTCTCTCTCTATAGAGATACAACTTTATCTATTTTTATCCATATCCTTAATTTTGTGTTTTTTTGCCTCCCAATCCATTCTATAATTTATCTAGTTTTTAACTTGTAACAAGGCATTGTGGTTTCACTAATAGATAGCTTTTGTTGGAAAATTGAGTATCTTATCTTATCTGTTTCACTAATTGATTTGTGTGTCTTTCTCTTTGCAGCTAGCAGAAGCACCAAAAGCACAATTTTCATGTGATTACAGTGATCACCTTGCTCTTGTCCGGGCTTATGAGGGCTAAGAAAGAAGCTGAAAGAGACGTAGCTAGATATGAATACTGCTAGAAGAATTTTCTTTCTGCTCAATCAATGAAAGCTATTGATGCTCTGGGAAAGGAGTTCTACTCTTCACTTAGGGAATATGTTTTAAATTTTAATGCTAGATGGATGTGAATTGGATGATTATATAGATTACAAGCAGATTTTTAATTAAAGGAATATGTAGTTTGGAATTACTTGTGGAAGAAAATTTTTAATAGTTATTAACTTTAATTAAACAGGTTCAGAATTTAATGATTTATATATTTTGTTGAATGTTCATGATTCAGGTGAATTGTTGGTTTGATTGATTTTTGTAAATTATAGATTGTATTGAATGGATTGGATAGATTATTATGAATTACAGGTTTATTTTGTTGTATGTTGGCGCAAACATTTCTTTTGGCAATCAAACTTTTTGGCCGTGGAATGTGACAATTGGCGACCAAACTAAGATGTCGTAGAATGTCACAATTAGCGACCAAAATTTTTGGTCGTGGAATATTACAATTGGCGACCAAAATTTGTGGTCGTTGAATGTCACAATTGGCGACCAAACTTTTTAGTCGTGGAATGTGATAATTGGCGACCAAACTTTTTGGTCGTGGAATGTGACAATTGGCGAGTAACATGTTTGGTCGGGAATATGTTACTTTTCACGACTAAAGTGTTTTAGCAACTAAATGGATTAGTCGCAATAATGATAAATTTAGCGACCAAAAATTTAGTCGGCAAATCTAACTTTTTTCCGACTAACAAAAGTTTTGGTCACTAATTACTTTTGCTGACTCTCAATTGGCGACCAAAAAAATTGGTCGCGGATAACTTTTGTCGACTAAAAATGGGCTTTTAGCGACCAATTTTTTGGTTGGCAAAGGTGTTATTTCTTGTAGTGCCATGTCTCTCAACCAAGTGATGACGATAGCAAGGAAGACAACGTGCAATCTAGGCGAAGCGACAAGGGTTCTAAGGCAGCTAGCTCTGGAGTGGGAGTCTTTCATATGATGAATGCCATGGAGAATAAGGCTTGCCACAGGGAGACCTAAGAAGAATGCCAAGAGTGGCAAAGTGGGCAAGCATTCAGATCCTAAACAACTTGTGGAGTCCAAGGATGAAGGCAAATGGAAGAAACCCATATATAGTGGGGAATCATTAGGCTAGTTGAATAAGAGCAAGTCATCCAACAAAGGTTTGATGTTTGTGGATGTAAAACTCAATGGGAAGCCCCTCCGTGTTTTGATTGACATAGGGGCCACCCACAACTTTGCTGTTGGCACTGAAGTTGAAAGACTTGGGCTATCTTTAGAGAAGGATAGTAGCCGCATCATAGCGGTTAACTCGGCAGCGCAACCTATCTATGGGGTTGCAAAATCTGTTCACTTGAAAGTCAATTCTTGGGAAAGAATAGTAGATTTCACCGCAGTACCCATGGATGACTTCTAAGCCATCCTTGGGTTGGATTTCTTAAGAAGCACAAAGATGACAGTCATGCCTTATTCTAATAGTATGTGTGTTATAGGGGGTAAGCCATGTCTTATTCCTGCTATGGCCACCAACAACAATGACCGATTTGTCACAGCTATGAAACTCAAGAAGGGTGTTAGGATTAGTGAACAAACTTGGGTTGCCACATTGAAGTTGAATGAAGCTCTTGAATCTACTCCTGTCCCAGTCGCAAGTAAGAAGGTCTTAAGGCAATTTGCAGATGTTATGCATGGACAGTTGCCTAAGGAGTTGCCTCCACGCTGAGGTGTGGATCATGCTATTGAGTTGGCGCTAGGGACAAAGCCATCAGCTCGTGCACCTTATAGAATGGCTATTCCTGAGTTAAATGAACTAAGGAAGCAGCTTATCGAGTTATTGGAAGCAGGCTTCATTAGGCCATCCAAGGACCCATTTGGTGCACCTGTCTTGTTCCAAAAGAAGCATGATGGTAGTCCTCGGTTATGTGTGGATTATCGGACACTCAACAAGCTGACCATCAAGAACAAGTATCCCCTTTCCCTTATTGCAGATTCATTTGATCAACTGAGCAAAGCGAGGTGCTTTACAAAGCTAGATCTTCGATCGGGTTACTATCAAGTAAGAATTACCAAAGGGGACTAGCCCAAAACCACATGCGTTACTCGCTATGGTTCCTTTGAGTTCTTAGTCATGCCAATTGGCTTGACCAATGCCCCAGTAACATTTTGTACCATGATGAATGAAGTTTTTCAAGAGTACTTAGACCAATTCGTGGTAGTATACTTGGACGACATTGTAATTTATAGCTCCACTTTAGAAGAGCACATGGAACATCTCAGAAAAGCATTGTCCAAGTTAATGGAGCACAAGCTTTATGTCAAGCTAGAGAAATGTTCTTTTGCCTAAGAAATGATTAAGTTCCTAGGGCACATTATTGAGGATGGATGCATCAAAATGGGCCAAGAAAAGGTCAAGGCTATTCAAGAGTGCCAGCCACCCGCTAATGTGTCGGAGTTACGGTCATTTCTTGGGTTAGATAATTATTATTGCAAGTTTGTTGAAGGATAATCAAGACTAGCTTCCCTATTAACATAGTTGCTAAAAAAGGGCAAGCCATATGTTTGGGCAGAAAAGTGTCAACAAGCCTTTCAAGCCTTGAAAGAAGCTATGTTTAAAGACCTTGTTTTTGCTCTACCTGACTTAGGTAAAGCTTTTGAGATACAAACTGATGCATCTAATTTTGCTTTGGGTGGTGTTCTTTTGCGAGATGGTCACCCAATTGCTTATGAGAGTATGAAGCTCAATGATGCCGAGCGGAGATATCCAGCTCATGAGAAAGAGTTTCTTGCAATAGTGCATTATCTGAGGACTTTGAGGCACTACATCTTGGGCTCACTGTTTGTTGTAAAGACTGACAATGGGCGATTAGCCATTTCTTGACACAACCCAAGCTAAGCGCACGACAAGCACGGTGGCAAGAGAAATTGGCAGAGTTTGATTTTGCCTTAGAATACAAGGCTGGTGCCACTAACCATGTTGCTATGCACTAAGTAAGAAGGCGGAGCTGGCCGCGTGCCATCATGTATGTTCACTTACTTCTATTTCAACCAGCATTAAGGAGAAAATCAAGGCTCATCTAGACAAGGATGCTATGGCAGAGAATCTTATGAACCTTGTCAAAATGGGCAAGACTCGCCAATTTTGGATGCAAGATGGACTACTAATGACAACAGGCAACCGCATCTTTGTACCCAAGGCTGGTGATTTGAGAAAGACACTTCTTAGGGAGTGCCATGATATACTTTGGGTAGGACATCCGCATTGGGAGCGAACATTGGCCTCAGTGAAACAAGGATATTATTGGCCCTAGATGGGTGATGATGTGGAAGAATGAGTCCGCACTTGTCTCACTTGCCAGCATGACAAGGTTGAACATAAGAAGAAAACAGGCTTTCTTGAACCTTTGCCCGTGCCTAAACGTTCATAGGAAAGTGTATCACTGGACTGCCTAAAGTGGGAGACATCGGGACTATCTTGACCATCCTGAATCGGTTCTCCAAGTATGCCACCTTTGTAGCTGCCCCAAAGTATGTTTCAGCGCAGGAGACTGCACAACTCTTCTTTAAGCACATTGTTAAATATTGGAGTGTGCCTAAAAGTATTGTTAGTGATCGAGATTCGCGTTTCGTTGGCAACTTCTGGACGGAGTTATTCAAGCGTCTTGGGTCACAACTTAATACTTCATCAAGCTACCATCCGGAGATGGATAGGCAAACCGAACGCTTTAACTGTATGCTTAAGGAGTATTTGCGCCACTTTGTCAATGCTAATCAACGAAATTGGGTGCAACTTTTTGATGTAGCACAGTTATGCTTCGACTCTCAAAAAAGTAGCTCTACGGGCAAGACTGCTTTTGAGATAGTGAATGAACAGCAGCCACTGTTGCCCCACACAGTGGATGGACCTTATGAAGGAAAGTCACCCAGGGCTTACCAATTTGCTAAGGAATGGAAGAGAAACCATGACATTACTCATGCCTATCTTGAAAAAGCAACAAGTAAAATGAAGAAATGGGCTGATGAGAAGAGAGGGCCACTTGAGTTTAGAGTTGGGGATCAAGTTCTTGTCAAACTCAACCTGAGCAACACAAGTTCATGAAGAGAAGAGACAAAAGGCTAGTGCGCAAGTGTGAGGGATTGGTAACCATTTTGAAGAGAATTGACAAGTGTGCTTACAAGATAGATGCTCCATCTTGGCTGAAAGTGCACTCGGTTTTCCATGTAAGTTATTTGAAGTCTTACTATCCAGACGAGGAAGATCCAACCCAAAATGAGCTGAAATGACAAACCATCACAGCCAAAGCATGGAAAAAATCTATTGAATCTATCTTGGCCAATCGGGTGAAAATGGTTTCCAAGAAGAAACAAAGGCAATGCTTGGTAAAATAGAGAGGCCTTGGAGATGAAGAGATCAGCTGGGAACGGGAGGCGGACTTGTCGGTTTTTCAAGACAAGATTGATGCTTATTGGCCAAAGTCGTCGAAGGCGTCGACTGTTCAAGTGGGGAAGACTGTCAAGGTGCGCCCATCCAAGGGTCAACACCTTGATGCCACACTCATTTGTGCCCTTTGGAGAGCCAAAAACATGCCCAAAAAGTTGTTGGTGCAAGTGCCAGGCCACAGCAAGCCGCAGCCCCAGCCACAGCAGGCTACAGACTTGCCTGCCTAGCAACAACTTTAGGCCAACTTTTGGAGGGTCAAATGTAATTTTTTTTCCTTGTAAATTTTTATGTAAATATCTTAGTATTAAAAGTGTTTTGGGTCCAAGTATTGTAATTTTTCTCTTTTTGTAGAATTTTTAAAAATCCATTATGACTCGTCAAACATAGTGGATGTTTCCTCTTGCCAACTAGAAAATGGCTTAACAAGCTATATTAAAGAGGGGGTACCCAAGTGTTGAACCAAACCACTTGTGCCTTTAAAGTAACCCGACCTAGCTAATGGTAAGGAAACTTTTGTAGCACTTTTGCTGCATTGTTCAACTATTGTAATGACTTCTTTTGATCAATGAAAAGTTCATTTCGCCTTTAAATTGTGCAAAGCTTTTCTATTGTTACTTGCTTTAAATTTAGGTTGTAGCTTGCTAATTTGTAGCTTGTCTCCAACCTTGTGGCTCATAAGCTAACTAATATTGTGTTTTCTTGTCTTTGCAAACCTTTTGAGCTTTCTTGACAAGCTAGTGAAGAGAGTTAACTAGCGCCACATACACTTGCATAACTCTTGACAAGGCTTCAAAATAGCCGGTGTGTGACACAATGCCAAGTACCTCCTTAAATACCTCGTGCAATTTTTCAAAATCCTCTATTCTTTTGTCATTCAAGTTTTCTAAATCTCTGCAACGGTCATTTCTTAGGAAGGCGAATTCTGCCCTATCATTGACTATTAAAATGTCTATGATTAAGAGGTTTCCATGCCAGTATTTTTGCCTGTGAATTTGGTAGATGCCAGTTATAATGTCACTGCAATATAATTAATTGAACTAATTAAAAGGTTATACTGCGTGTATAATTTTTTTAAAAAAAAAGAAAAAAATGGTAATAGTATTACTATAAAAAATTAAGGTTTTAAAAACAAAAATATATGGACAAAATTACTTTTTAGGAATGAAATATTTTTGTTACTAAAAGTATCATTATTATATTTTTAGTAACAAAATTAGACATTTAGTAATGGATAATTTGTCTAAAAACTAAATCTTTTTTAGACCAAATTATTTTGTTTGTAAAAGGAAAAAATTAGTGAAACATCCCTCTCCAACTTTGTGTAGTAGGAGAGGTCCAAGATTTTTTTTTTATTAGCTAAGAGCATCTCCAATGGAGCTCTCAAAACACTTGCCAAAGCTATAATTTAGCAATAGTAATAAAAAGTGGGTCTCCAATGGCTTGCCATTTTACTTGCCAAAGATGGCATATGCCATATTTGTTATCAAATTTGGCAAGTAAAATAGCAATTGCCAAACTTGCCACATCAGCAAATATGAACATATTTGTGGCTCCAAATTCAGTTGAAAAAACAGAATTGAAATAGTAGAAAACCAAGTAATTTTTCAAATTTAATTTTTCTATTTAATTTTTCAAATTGAATTATATTTAATTTTTTTTTCAAAATTTTTAATTTTTTTAATTTTTTATATTTGTCTAGTCGGGAATAATATAAATATATAATTTTTTTTACAAATAGTTAAAAAAATGTCATAAAAGACAAAATAAAATAAAATAAAATCACAAAAAAACCTATATCCAAACAATACCAACAAATTTGGAGGGAAAGTTGGTTGAGAATTACCAAAATAGCAAGTGACCATTGGAGCACCATTGCTATAATTTGACAAAATAACACTATTTATTGACAAATTATAACAATAATAATGGTATTATAGCAACAACCATTGGAGATGCTCTAAGGTCCCTTAACATTTTCACAATTCAACTAAGAGAAATTTCACCCGACTTGGAGAAATTTTGGCCCCGATTCAGAGAAATTTTGAAAGTTCTCTGCTATGATCACAGAGAAATTTTGAAATTTCTTTGTGAAAAATGAAATAGTCGGGCAAAATTTCTCGAAGTCGAATTTTCTCTGTAGAAAAGTCGAGGGACCTTAACTACTATGAAAATATAATATGTCCTCTATCTTATAAAATCTTAATATTAGGAATCTTTAAAAAAAATTCCCTTGTAAAAGTACATTTATTAGCAACATTTTTAAAATTTTTGTCTCTAAAAATCCCATTTTTTTACTTTCTAGAAGGACTTTTTAGCAATTATCCTCGTGACGATAGGAATTGTTCTCCAAATATTTTTTGCAACACAATTTTTATTTTTGAGAAAAAAAAAAGTTTGGTCCTTATTACTCTTATTTATTGTAGAGTATAAGAATTATAACAAAGAAAAATGTATGCATACTATATGTTACTTAAGTGGCAAACGTCTTCTTTCATTGTTAGAATTATGGCTCAGATTTGAGTCTCATTGTCCTTTTTATATCATTTTACATAAACAACAATTATAAGGATATTTTGGGAATATAATCAACTATAAAGGTGTTTTGGGAATAGAAATTATGAAACAAAGTGTCAACACTAATTCTCATGCTCTCATATGTAATAAAATTGATAACTAATTAGGCCTAATTTAATTAGCTATCATGACTTTTCTAAGATAGAAAAAGGTCATTGGTTCAACTCTATAGTTGAATTAAAGGGGTAAGCACTTGGTACTTTGCATAGGGTGGGGAGTCTAACTCCCATATGTACTAATTTAACAATTAACAATTGGCTTTCGCCAATGAAAATATATAATAAAATAATATATATATATATAATAGATAGATAGATTTAGGCCTATTTTGGGATGAAAGAAAAAAGCTTGCCTTTGGCTTATTTTCAAAAAGTCAAAAGCTAGTATTTGAGCAAAAACGCATTTGAGAAGTTGGGTGATTCTACTTACACCACTACTTTACCTCTTTACAGCCTCCATATGAGTTCCCCCCCCCCCCCATTTCCTCCCAAATTTTATCTATGTGTGAAATTACTTTTAAGGACAAAACACTAAAATTAAATATATTTTGTTATCTCCTTACACCCCTTGGTCTTCAATCCCTACTCCTCTTTTTCCTTTCTTAATTTTTCTTTTCTCTTGCACATCTCTTGTCAAAAAGTGAGAATCATAGTATTTTGATCGTTAAAGAAAGCAATGGATGAAGAAACGGTGGTGAAGAACCATCAAAAAAGCGAAATGATGAGTTTTTTTATTTATTTGGTAGGTTTTTGTTTTGTTTTTTTGGACTAGTGTTCGACTTTCGTTGGTTCAAAATCGAATAGAATAAAACAGTCTGGCATCACATTGCCAAACAAAAAATATAAGTTTGGTAACCAACTACCGAATAAAAGATACATTTCCGGTAACCCCAAACCGAATTTTTTTAATTTGTTCGACTTCTCATTACCATGTATTTTCAGTTTCATTTTTTTATATTTTTTTATTTTTTTACCTAGAAGGATTATATTTATACTCATTGCAACAATGCAAGTACTCCAATATTAGTGGACTCTAGTCATGAATTTATTATAGACGACATTTGTTAAGTTCTTTTTATGAATATGATTTTTTTTTCTTCTTATTTTTAATTTGTATTGAGTTTTATTAATAATTTGACGTATAAATGTATTTATTTTCTTTAGATTTTTACTAGTCGTAAAACATTAATTAAATGGACTTCTGACGTTGGGAAGAAGACTGGATTTGTCATTGTTATAAAGACATCAGATGCAAGAGGCAATGGGAGAAAACCAAGACTTACATTTACTTGTGAAAGAAGTGGTTACTATAGAGACAACAGAAAGATCAAAGGGGAGCAATTGAGGTTGACAGGTTCTAAAAAGTGTGGATTTCTATTTCTTTTAAGAAGGAAAAATTACCTACAAATTACCAAGACAAATTGTGATAACATATTTGATTGATAGATGCAAATAATGACAGATTTTATGGATACTTTATGGATATTCGTGCACTTCATATTTTTATGAATAATTTTATGGATACTTTTTATGTATGATTTTATGGATGCGTGTTTGATTTATGAATTTTTTTATGGATGCTTCAAGAAAAAAGTAAATCTTTCAATGTACAGCGATAGGGGCCTAGACAACTCTATTGTAGTTTGGCAACATAACACTAGAGCAATCCCATTTGTATAACAATGTATCACTGAACAGGCACTTCACAAGTCGCCCAAATTAATTTCTTGTTATCATCTAATTGGACGACAACATAATGCTAGGAAAAAAAAATATTGTTTGATAACGTGGCACTGGACTAATTCAAATTAATTAGTGTTGTATTATCGAACATGCCCACCACAAATTAAAAAACCATTGTTTGGAAGAAAGTGGTTTTGTAAATGCATAGCAAAAAAATGCTGGAGAAATCTATTTTTTCCGGCAACGTAACACCGGAATAATGTAAATTGTTTAGCACCATGTTACCAAAATTAGTGGTGTAAAGAGATGAAATAGTTAATTTAGGATTAGTTTTGGTAATATATTGGGGGTGTAAAGAGAATTATATTTTTTTTAGTGGTGTAATGAGATGGAGGGTTTAAAGAGGTTAAATAGTGGTGTAAGTAGAATCACCCGAGAAGTTTGAAATAAGCCAACAAATAAAATTATCAAAATACCCTCGTGTGTGTGAATAAGCCAAAAAAAAAAAAAATTACATAAGGATAATACGGTCAATTTATAATTTTGCAAGTGATGTGATACCATATTAAAATAAGGTACTATTTGGCATCCTCTACAAAAGTACTTTTTTTTTGTTGATCTTTTTATCTTTTTTTAATTACATCTTTCGTGAAAAGTTAAAATGTATACTTATTTAGATTATCCCCAGCGTCCTCTAATTTTGAAAAAGTAAAAAAAAATTAAACTGTTTATTTCCATCTTCCCAAATGATTTTGTGAATAAGTCAAAAAGTTTAAAAAAAAAAAAAAAATACTTATTTTCATCTTCTCAAAATAGGCCATAGAGGGAGAAAGTGTGTAAGATACAACATATCAGACGATTTGTTGATATGTTGGCTTAGAGTGTTTTGAGAAGATGGTTAAAAGTTGATTTTTTTAATTTTTTAGACTTTTTTATATGAGAGAAGACGTGACCCGAAATGGGTTAAAAGCTAACTTTTGGCTTTTAACTCATGTTTCCAAATGGCCTCTAAGTTGAAACTTGAAATAATTACAACGTTAAAACTAGCATATGCGCCACGCAACAGCTAGAAGAATATAGGGCAAATTATATTAGTAGTGTTATTTTGGTCTTTGACTTTTAGTATTTGTATTATTTTTATTTTTATTTTTATTTTAAATTTTAATTGGCTTGATTTTGATTTTGAATTTTGTTTTAATTTGATCCAATTAATTATAATTGTTGGCATTGTTTTATAATAAAAAAAATGTGCATACGAGTGACATGTGTCATATTTTTAGGAATAAAATTGTAAACTTGATCAATTCAATGAGTTAACCTCAAGAAACTCGATGATCATTTTTTGGTAGCAATCAATGTTAAAGTTGACATTAAGAATAGTTATTAGTTTATATATCATGCGTAGTTACTTTAATTTTCGATATTACACTACAATAAATAACAGTTTTGCCGACCAAAATATTAGTCGCCAAAGGTCGCATTTTTAGTCACTGATACCATTTAGCGACTAAATTTTTTTGTCGCCAAGTTAGTTGCCTAAACCCTGTCGGCGATTGTTTTAGCGACTAAAAGTGTGGTTGGTCACTGAAAGTGAAACATTTGGCTACTATTTTTTTTAGTCGGCAATGTTACCTTTTGGCAACTAAGAAAGTGGTCACCGAAAAGGTAATTTTTAGCTACTAAATTTTAGTTGGTCAGCAAAATTAAATGTTTGACTACTAAATTATTGGTCGCCAAACGTCAACGTTTGGCTACTAAAGTTGGGTTAGTTGGCAAAAGTGATATTTTTGGTGACCAAAATATTAGTCGCCAAAAGTTATAACAAAACTAATTTGAGCTATTTAGAGACTAAAGTTTTAGTCGCCAATTGAACTATTTGCCGACCATGGAGTTTAGTCGCCAAAGGATGCCAACTTTTATTCATTTTGCTACTACATTATTAGTGGCCAAAACATTTGAAAATAGTTTTTGGCTACCAAAATAGTTAGTAGCCAAATACTATATTACAAATAATTTTTTTTTTTTTAATTTTTGAATCACCTGTATCCATTATTAGTACAACCTATACAATATATAAACAAGAAAATCCATCAATACTAAATATATATTATCAACCATTCGACAACGTGCACGCAAAAAATTCCATTCCATTCGACATATGTAATACAAATTCCATACAACCAAGTACATTCCAATCTCAATAATTTAAAAATATACATAATAGAGGAAATCTGTACCACCCCAAAAAACTAATATGTACCGCCCCAAAAACTAATTTATACCACGTCCAATGCTAATTTCTACCATGCCATATTTGAGATATTTACCACGCAAAGCAATTATCACTGAATGAACCACTACATATACGGACAGAGGTATAAAAACAATGCCCTTTCGTACGTGTCAGAAAAAGTCATATCCACATTTGTACATCCAAAACCATCCGCAAACAAAAAAGATTAATCATTAGTATTAACTACATATTGGGTTGGTAAAAAAAAAATTCACCATTACTATTGTACATGCATGTAAGTCTGCAACACTAGACAATCTAGTAAGGTTAACAATATTATTGTCAAAGAATAATGGATAATGTTTGAGAGCTCGAAATCCTTCCCCCCTAATCCCCCGAATGCCCAAAACGACGTCGTTTTGGGCATTTTTTATTTTTTTTTTCTTCGTCTTCTTCATGCAGCTCTAAGACAGAGGGAGAGGGAGAGGGAGAGAAAGAGAAAGAGGGAGAGGGAGAGAAGAGAGGCAGGTCGCAGCTCGTCGCAGGGAAGAGCTCGTCGCCCGTCGTCGCAGCTCGTCGTCGTAGCCCCTGCTTCTGCCTCCGCCTCCGCCTCCGCCCCCCGCCTCCGCCTCCGCCACCGCACACCCGATTTATTTGGCCCCCTCCAGTCCTTCGTCTTCCTCCTCCTCCTCCTCCTTCCTTCTCTTCTCCTTCTTCCCCCTCCTCCTCCTCATTCCTCCTCCTCCTTCTTCTGTTTTCTGCAAATTCAGGGGATTCGGGGGTAGCTCTTTCGAGCTACCAAGCATGACCCAAGAATAATATTATAACATAGGAATGTTAATTTTAAAAAAATGACCCTACTAATTAAATGAAGAATTATCAGGACAGATGTTAATTTTAAGAAGGAACTAGGAAAGTGTATAGTATATTGATTAAGATATTTCCTCTATTTTTTTTTTTTTTTAAAGGGAAATGATATCAACCACACTGCTAAAATATTATGAATCAAGAATATCAGCACCCATTGTCCCATTCTCCAAATCAGGTGGACTTTGTAATCTAAGACAGTGCACACTCTACTATAAAACTAATACAAACTCTATTATAAAACTAATAAGCAATTCATCATCCCTTTTCCTCTACAGTACAGTCTTGTTTGGATGGGGTTATTTAGTGAGAAATAATAAGAAATGAAGAGAAATAAAACTTGTTCTCATGTTTGATTTGAAGAATAGGTGAGATATTTCATTTATCAAAAAAAAAAAAAAAATGATGAAATTTGATGACAAATAAACTATTTGATGTAGTCGTATATATACATCCACATAGCATAAAAAAATAGATTGAATAACAGTGTTAAGTAAGACAACCCAAATTTTTTTGATCATCAAGACAGCCCAAATTGATTCAAGCCACGGTAAAACTTGGCATGTTAGATCTCCTACAAATGACCCGCATAATGCAGAGTCCTAGTCCTCCATTTGTCTTCCACACATACATAGAAATAGACCTACGAAAGATCTTGACAATACTAAATAGGAGAGGTTATATCCTGAATGATCATAAGCAGACAGTTATTAAGTAAATGTGTAGGCAAAAAATGTTAGTTACCCCTTGGTCACTTTTGTGTTGGCAATTTCACTCTAAGATTTGAGTATGTTATAATTGTTTTTTAGGCTTATTTGAGTCTTGAGCATGCTTTGTAGTGAAGCATTATCAAAACAACTTCACATGAAAGCCTTGATCATACAAACACATTCATCTTCTGTGAAAAGCCAAAACATATGCATTGCAGTATCATCGTTTACAGAGTTCTTATCTTTATTATTCAGAAGGGTTCTGTTTATTTTATTTTCTTGAACATAGTTAGCTCAAGTTTTCTCTTTCAATCAGTCATCCCTGAAATGAAAAAGGATTTATGGTTAGGAAACTTAAATTAAACCCTAGGTCCTTTAAGTGTGTACTCTTGAAGAAATGAACACCATTTACCATGCCTTTTTATTCAAGTTACGTTGTGAGTGTAAATATTTGTAAGGCCCCCATAGACCCCCAAGAGTTGTTACCGTCTGTACCTACATGTCACATTTGGCACCGGGAAGTTTCCCGGTACGTAAAAACAGTGGTTCAGGGGCTGGTTTGCTTTTTGCGCTCCCCCAAACGCCTTTTTTCGACTACTTTTATGGCATTATCAACTCTAACTCCCAACGTAGGTGTCCTATTTACGTACCATTTGTCCCTACATGTCACATTTGGCACCAGAAAGCTTCCCGTTACGTAAAAACAGTGGTTCGGGGGTTGTTTCGCATTTTTGCCCCCCAAACGTCTTTTTTCGACTACATTTATGACATTATCAACTCCATCTCCCAACCTAGGTGTCCTATTTACATACCGTCTGTCCCTGCATGTCACATTTGGCACTGGGAAGCTTCCTGTTACGTAAAAACAGTGGTTCGGGGGCTGGTTTGCTTTTTCACCCCCGAACGCCTTTTTTCAACTACTTTTATGGCATTATCAACTCTAACTCCCAACGTAGGTGTCCTATTTACGTACCGTCTGTCCCTACATGTCATATTTGGCACAGGGAAGCTTCCCGTTACATAAAAACAGTGGTTCGGGGGTTGTTTCGCATTTTCGCCGCCCAAACGCCTTTTTTCAACTACACTTATGACATTATCAACTCCATCTCCCAACTTAGGTGTCCTATTTACGTACTGTCTGCCCCTACATGTCACATTGGGAACTGGGAAGCTTCCCGTTACGTAAAAACCGTGGTTCGGGGGCTGTTTGGCATTTTTGGCCCCCAAACGCCTTTTTTCGACTACATTTATGACATTATCAACTCCATCTCCCAACCTACGTGTCCTATCTACGTACCGTCTGTCCCTACATGTCACATTTGGCACTGGGAAGCTTCCCGTTAAGTAAAAACAGCTCGGCCCCTACATGTCACATTTGGTACTCATGCCTCCTGAAATTTTTCACCTTAGGACTGATATAGGGAGAAGATATTGAAACATGAATCACTAACAGGCGAGGCATAGATCAGTGAAGTAACAGAGAACACTTGCAAATTCAGTCTCAGTGAATTTTATTACATTAACTGATCAAAGTCAATGAAGTATGTACTATTTGCAGTGGTGACTGCAAACAGGTGGGACTGTTAGCATAAAATTAAAAGCTCGGCCCAAGTTTGTTTTTATTGTGGAGTACCTAAACACATGGATAAATGCCTTTAACATGTGTTAAAGGCTCTATGGTTGGAATCATTTATAGAAATTTCAGCCACTTGGCTAAAGAAATATACCAGTCATGGCTAGAATTTTTAGAATCCCACCTAATTTCAACCTTCAATGTTAGTGAAACTGGTTAGTAAATTGTGTGTGGCTCCAACTATACACACCAGTGTTTTTAAAGGCTCAAGGCGCACTAAGGCGCTGAAGGTCTCTCGGGGCCTAGGCGCAAGGCGCAAGGCGAGGCGCGGGCTTTATTGAAGTAAGGCGCACGGTCTTAGTAAAAAATAGAAAAATTAACATAGACTAATCATTCATAGTATTAAGACAATTTTTTTTAAAAATAAAAAGTAATTAAGATTCAAAACAAAATATAGAATAATTTTCAAAGCTATGAAAGTGCATATTACATAACAATTCAATTTTCAAAGATAAAATAATCCACATTCATAAGTGTGATTAATTGTGTAATGTAATGGAAAATTAATTAATACAATGTAATGCAATGCAATTGTGTAATGCATAGTGTATTAATTAATTGTGTAATATAATGGAAAATTAATTAATACAATTGTGTAATGCATAGTGTATTAATTAATGGAATGTAATGGAAAATAATGTAATGTAACGTGTCAATTTAAAAAATAATTAATGTAATGTAATGTGTCAATTTAGAAAATAATGTAATGTAAAAAAAAAGAGACCAATAGCAGTGTGTTAATTAATTATTTGTAAAAAAAAAATATTTTGTATTTCTTTAATAAAGTACAAAAAGGAATAAATAATTGAGAAAAAAAAATAATTGAGAAAAAAATATTTATTTTGTATATTTTTTTGTATTTATTTAAAAAATATTTATTTTGTTAAAATATTTAATTGACATAAATATTTTGTATTTATTTTGTTAAAATATTTAAGACATAAATATTTTGTATTTTTTTTTTTTTTTTTTGTTTTAACAGAGATGCAAAGGCATAAATAAATAAATAAATAAAAAAGCAGATGATCAGTGAAGAAGAAGGAGAGAAGAAGAAGGGCGAGAGAGAGACTGATCGAAGTCGAAGAAGGCAGAAGGGTAGACGACACGAAGCCGAATCGAAGAGACGCAGTTGAATCGAAGAGACGAAGTCAAATCGAAGTCGAGACGAAGTCGAATCGAAGTCGAGACAAAGAGACGACTTCGAAGTCGAGACGATCCAAGTCGAAGTCGAGTCGAGACGAAGAGACGATCCAAGTCGAAGTCGAATCTAAGTCAAGAGACGAAGAGACGCAGAGACGACACGAAGTTGAATCGAAGTCGAGAGACGATCGTTAGATCAAAGATTAGGGCGTAAACACTGAGTCGCGCCTAGGCGATCGCCTTGCGCCTCTCTCGCCTTGCTCAAGTCGCGTCTAAGGCGAGCGCCTGGTTCAAGTCGCCTCGCCTGGTACCTGTAGAGGCGCAGATGCTACGCCTCGACTCGCCTTGCGCCTAGGCGCGCCTTTGACAACACTGATACACACACACCCAAAAACAAATAAAAGTACAACCTGAAAGATTGCAGCAGCTCCATTTATCCAATTATATAAACCTGAAGCATTAAAAGGCATTTACCATTTTCAGTATGAAAGATGTTGCATGCTGAATCAGTAACAGAAATACTGAACTGCAATCATAATCTATAAAACACAAAAATGATTCTTAAAACAGTACTGTTTTACATCAAAACTTCTCATACCTGGTTAATCCCATGGTCTTGAATGCTATCAACTATCTTTGAGGTATCATGCCCTCCTCGTGACGTTCCAATAATTGTACCACCACGTTTATGAATGTCATTTACAACCTTCGGGGTTAAAACTATACTGTTTCGTGAATAGAAACCCCAATATCCTCCCCACAAGTGACCCCCCCCCCCCCCCCCCCCCCCCCCCAAAAAAAAAAAAAAAAAAAAAGCATTAGCTGGCAAGATCACGATATCATGAAATACAAAACCTCAACTTATGGTAACCAAATCAGAACCCATGAAAATACCCACAAACAAGTACCAATCAATGATGAGGGTTTGTAAGGTGCCCACTTCTTAGACATGTTGAGACCTAGACTTGAATGGTAATTTTCATTACAATTAGTTAAAAGTCGCCACCCAGTGTTAGTCCTTTAATGGTACACAAGCTAAAGACCTTACAGCTTAAATTGCAAAAAGCGGTAGCTATCCCCAGACGCCCAGACCTGAGCCCAACAAGCTTTTACCATTTCACTAAGCTACGGCCCTCTACTCTTTAAAACATGCTTATGATATTCCAAACTAACATCAGCAAAATGGGATGACATTGAGAAATGCAGGTAACTTGTAAATGCATGTACTGTTGAATAAATTCAGTCAAGTTATAATTTCACCCTTCTAGCTCTATTCATAAATATGAAAATGTCAATACCGCCTTCCTGTAACATACTTTTTAAAGGTTGACGTATTAGAAGCCTTTGGACCATATAAACCATGCTGGATATATAAGAATAAAAAATAAAATAAAAAAAAAGGTTCCAATCAAATGATGAAAGTGAATATGGCAACAAAAATATTGTTGAGCAAGCATTATTAGTTTTTTAAACCACAACTAAATATTGTTTACTTTGTAGGTCCTGCATTTTTAACAGAAGCCAACATCACAAATATAAATAATGAAGCCATCGTCCATCATTTTGAAGTAGTGCAGAATCAAATCAACAAAGTAGAGCTACTTTATACAGCAACTCACTAAAACAACAAAAACAAGGGTTTTCACTTTAAATTCTGAAATCTACCATTCTCAAAGACCAAACAAATAATGAAATTGGTTCCATATATCCAAAAACAAAAAGTATCTATCACAAAAGAACAATTCTTGATACCCTAGACGATAGAAAAGTAATCTTAGCATCTGTTTTGAAGCGTTAGAAATAGAAATGCTCTGCATGTTTGGAAGCTGACCACATTTCTTATTGAAATTTATCATAAGAGCAGTGGTGTTAGATATAACAAATGTATGTTATGTGTGACCCTTTTTGTTCTGTGATGATTAAAAGGCAAGCTGTAAAGCCATGTTTCAGTTTTATGTAGTGTAGTGTAGTATAGATTAAGATATTATTTTAAATTACCACATATAAAAACTATTAAAGATGGATCATGTTTGGCAACCCAAAGCAAAGGAATTGAGTATACATCTCTCACCAAAGCAATTATATGAAATACTTACTAACTTTGCCTTGTACATATTACAGATTACAGACCAATCAAAGCTATCTACAGATTCACATGCAAAATTTCATCAGGGAAGCCATTGGACAAGGAAACATAAAATTAAAAAACACCCAAAATGCAAGTTGAGATTTAAAAAAACAAATTTAACTGAACACATAGGTTATACACCATCCACTCACTCACATCTATCCCAAGGACTTTGGTGGCGCCATACATGTGATAGAGGCTGCATACAAGTTCCCTGATCAGAGTGTTCAGCCCAGGGCATAAACCACCACATGTGACGATACAAGCATGCACCTCATCTGCATCAAAATACACCTGTGAAGCATTGAATAGTTAGTCTAAGCAAAGACATATATGGTGGGTGTGTCATTGTGCAGCAATCACGTGAAACAACAGAACATACCTTTTGCTGAGGTCCAGCATGCTGAAAATGTATTCCTCTTGGACTCTCCTCGTGAACAACAATCTGTTGAGAAGTAAAGAAAAACAAAGTTGTAGGCTTGTATCCATTTATTTAATTGCATCCAAACTGGACATATAAAACAACCAAGCCTGGCCTGGAAAATGGTAGCACCAACTTATTCTCTCCAAACTTATTCCACTACTTATTCCGTTACGTACCGTCTGTCCCTACATGTCACAAGAAGAGAAAGCTAGTTTCTGGGTACTCGATCCCCTAGGCATCAGCCTCGATTTGATCTAGAACAAATAGATAAGCAGTAGTAAAGGAAATAAAGTCTACAATAGAGTTATGCCTGTGCATATTTTGATGAGTACAAAACATAACATTAAGATCAGGAATATATATATACATACATACATACATACATACATAAAAATTAATGTTTACAACTTTACGCAAATTATAAAGACCAAGTTTCCTAAAACATATATCAAAGAGTATGGATTACTGCAGTAGAATGTAAAGATGGATACTAGGCAAGTAAGGGAAAATTATCAATAAAATGGAAACTCTACAAACTAATTTCAACTTGATGGAAACAAAATAATAACATCAATAGAGATGGATTTGGCAAAATAATATAAAAAAACATTGTGCCTTAATGGCAACACTATGCCTAGCAACACATAAATCAGTCACATACACAGCTACAAAATGAGTGAAATTAATTGAGTTTGACGAGTGTTTTACTCCTCAAAAATGTGTAAAAGCAACTCATTATCATGATTTTAAAAAAAAAAAATGTATTAGATATTGATATTATAACACATACTTTCAAACACTTATAATTTCAAACACATAGTGTCAAACACATACTTTCAAACACATATTAATTAACACGTACTTTTTTTTGTGTTTTTTGTGACAAAGATCTCAATCTCAGAATACATACACAGATAATCTCAATCTCAATCTCAGAATACATACACAGATAATTTGTGTATGTAAATTTCATACATAGATTTACATAAACAGATTTAGAAAATAATGACGAGTAGAATACAAGACAGAAAATTTCAATGAAAATAATCAGAATACATGAGATTAGATAGACAATCAATGAGTACCCATACATGCAAATACATAGACAATCAATGGATTAGGGCTTTGAAAATAATGAGAGAGAAAGGAAAAAGAGGGGGAAAGGCATCAAACCCTAAAATCAAACCCATTTACAACATGAAACCCATAAAACTCTAGTAATGAAACCACTTCAAACAAACCCATTGCAGAAATGAACAAAAAATTAAACTGAATGGGTGGAATAAACAACCCTAGAGCAAAACTAGATGGGGAAATAGAAGAAGGGTAGTGTGAGAGAGAGAGAAAGCGAGATAGAGAGAGTGCAACTGAGACAGAGAGAGTGCGACCGAGACAGAGACCAACAGAGTTAGAGACCGAAATGGAGTGAGAAAGAGACCAAACCTGTTAGCTGTGGTGGCGGTGTTGATTTGAGGCATACGGGGAAGACGGTGCTGAGGATGCGCGGTGGTGAGGTTTGCTGGTTATTGATCTGTGTGAGAAAGGATCTATGTGAGAGAGAGATGGTGTCGGTACAGAGAGGCAAAATGTGTGAGTCGAAATGTGTGAGGCGTGAATATAAAATTATTCCCTCCAAAAAATTTTGATCTTTAGCAACTAAATGTTGTATTTGTCGGGAAATGTTAATATAAAATAACGTAAGGAGTTAAAAAACATATACAGCGACTGAATTTTTGTTGGTCGCTAAAAAGTTTTCAATATCATATTCCAACATTTGGCGACTAAATATTATGCTGTCGGCAAAAGGTATATACGCCGACCAAAAATAATTTGGTAGCCTAAAATATATACTATCGCTGACTAAAATTTCTTTTAGTAGCCAATGATGGAATATTTAGCGACAAAAATATTTTTTGGTCGCCAATAAACTATATTTCTTGATTAGAAAAATTCAGCAGCTACATCATTCGGCGACTAAATAATTTTAGTGATTAATTTTGTTGCCAATTATTCAATTTTTAGCGACTAAATAATATTGTAGTCGCCAATTGTTTGATAATTAGCGGCTAAATTTTTTTTAGTCGCCGATAAGCAACTTACACAGACTAAAAAGCTTTAGTAGCTAAATCTTTTACTTTTGCCGACTAATAAAATATTTGGTCGCTAATTCAATAGCTTTTGGCGACCAAATTTTTTTTAGTTGCTAAATTTGGTCGCCAAAAGTGTTATTTCTTGTAGTGTTATTTGTGATTTATATTTTTTGGGAAGCTTTGATAGGAAAAATGATTTTAACAATTTTGTTAAGCACCCCTTCCCCCTCCCCCAAAAAGAAAAAACCCTTTTGCCACTTCTGACTAAAACCGAGTTGCCTAAGGATATGTAAGGTAATCTTCTAGTCTGAGAGTTAAATTCCACCCCTTACAATAAAATAAAATAAAAAGAATAGAGCCTAGCAGTATTTAGGTATCTCCAATTCGATCAACTATTTGCATGTAAAACAATATGAAAGGATATTTCAGATGGCAGATTTCACCAACTGAAGAACTTTTGTAGCAGGGGTAAACACAGAAAACTTTAAATTGCTAAAATTCTTATTTAAATATGCACAGTTAAGAAGAACCCCGTGATTAAAAACTAAAATAAATAAAGGCACTATTTTCTCAATTCGGTATCTTGTGCACCTGATCACCATATCTTCTTTACATAACAGCATTTCTCCGCAATGTTTCCCCTGGTATCATTCGCTCAGCAAAGTATGCACGTAGCTGAAGCAACATCGAAAAAAGGAAACAAAAAATCAACTCTATTTCATCACTATAATTCAAAAAGTAAATTATTATCAAGATGCAGTGGGAATGAAGCTAAAAAATAACCCATATCTTTAAACCATCAGAGTGCCTATGTTACATGGACTCTTCTATTTCCCCCACAGTACCTATGTCCACCAGATATGACATGGGTAAGGGTGTGGGATATGTGTCCGACACTTGTGCCCAGTTTGGACACTTAAATCCTTTAATTTGTGACAAATTGACAATACATGAAAAAGAAGAAGAAATTCACATTTGTTAGCAAAGCAATATTTTTAGCCTCTCACATGCATTAAAGATAGAAATTTCTACATAATTTACAACATCTCATCCGAAAATATTATACAATATGCAATATATATATATATATATATGCATATGATGTGTCTCCGTACCCATATCCAATGTTATTAAAGGCACCCCTATGTGTGCGCTTAGGCCCAAGTCCCATCCGGGCCCAAGGTTTGCGCCTTGTAGTGTTCCAAGCCAGGCAACTTCGATAAGTCGCGCTTAAGGCATGCGACTAGGCCAAGGCGCACGACTGGGCCAAGGCACAGAAAAGCCTAAGGCATGCGCCTTGATGGCTTTTTTTATTGTTGCTTTGATTGGTTTTGTTTAACATCTAACCATTGATTTAATATGGTGTAACTATAAAAGATCCCTACTCTTAAGTACACATGCCAATACTTGGGTATTCAGCCCCAAATCAACGATAGAAGAAAATTTATTCCTAATTCCTAATATCCAAAGAAGACTTTGTTGTTGCATGCTTTCGTTATTTTCAGCAGCTACAAAAATTCTTCTTCTTCTTCTTCTTCTTCTTTGTTCTCATTCTTTTCTCTTCTCTTCTTCTCTACATTGTTGTCTTCTCCACTTCTCTTCTCTACGTTGCATCTTCATCTTCTTCTTCTTCTTCTTCTTCTTTCATCCTCTTCTTATTCATGTTTTATGTTAAACTTTGAAATAATGTTCATTTGTCTATATTAAAATAGTTGTGTTTGTTAGTATTTATTATGTTGGATCCTAAATTATTTTCTTATATTAAATTATATATATTTTTACATACAAGGTGCGCCTCACTTCGGTAAAGCCCGCACCTCGCCTCGCCTTGCGCCTAGGCCCCAAGAGACCTTGGCTCCCAATCGCTTTTAATAACACTGCCCATATCCAATTTTGGATACATATCCCAAAATCGTAAGATTTAAATTTAGGAAGGTTTGGCGCTTGGATACACACCTGCACCCAATAGTCGTATCCGAGTCCATGTAACATAGGTGCTACAGCATTTATGTAAATTTAGTTGATTTAGTCATTGAGACTAAGAAGTGCAGACATGTGACACAACATGAACACACTAACATAACAATTTTAAAAAAATGTAAGACGCGATACATGGGGGACCCACACAAAATATAAAAGTTTATTACTTATATATTCAGTCATATATACGAATATTTCATTCAAATATAATTTTTAAAAAAATGCAACCAAACATTATTCCTGAAATATAAAAGAGGAGAGATTAATATGTATAATCTACATTGTTTTTCTTTTATAATTGGATCCCAAGTCATGTGTCTAAGTCCCACATGTATCTCCCAAGTGTTTCTAGGTAAAAAATTAAAAATAAAAATAATAATAATAATTAATGTTGCATATGGACGTGTCCAACACATGTCAAGATGTGTCCAAACGGACACAACACCATCTTAGAAGTGTTTGTGCTTCCTAGGAACCATGTGTATTCTGATTGCCTATGCCACTCCACTTATCAGCAATTCAGCATCATCACTTCCACATATGGCATTGGCATATATGGTACCTGATTGCCAACACCACTCCACTTATTAGCAATTCAGTATCCTCGCATCCCCTTATGGCATTGACATGGCGTGGTGGGTATAAAACTTTTGAATGCTAAGCGATGCACATGGACGCTTGTTTGGTTTTTTTAGGCCACTGGGATGCCTCCACTTATTGGACCACACTACAAAAGAGTGCCACCAGAGAGAGTTCATAGTGCTGAGCCACTCTACTCTTGGCCAACTTTATACTAGCCTGTTAGTTCTGCTAAAACTCATGACAATAATTTGTACATGCTGCTAATTTAATTAGTAAACTGGAAATGACACCCATGAATCATACTTCTAAGTCATACCTATGAACCTATGCAAGTACAGATTTTGGAATACACCCATGAATACACTTGTATAGACTTATACACCTATATAGGTGTTCAGCTACAAATGTTGCCTCTATACATTCATATAGCTTCACTTACGTATGTCTAACCACAGCCACCTAAACAAACAACAGATTTAATCAAATAAGAAAAAAAGTAGATCAAAGCTGAAAAGGTGTTACCTCACTACAAGGTGGTTCCAAATCCAAACTTTTCTCGGTGATTTCTCTAGTTTGCTTAACTTTTGGGATATGAGCAATCCTTCCAGACGTTGAATTGCCATTTACATAGGCCTGCAACAAAATGGGTACAATTGAAAGGGACTCCGAAATTAGAACAAATGCCTGATTGACTAATTACATAAAATCAAAACCATATATAAAACACTTTGGTACCCCTGTATTGCCTCTCCAGCCACATTTTGCTCGAAAACAGGTCCACAAAGCTGAATTCCTAGCACAATAAAATTCCCATGACAGATACAGCAAGCAAACTATCAGGAAAGAAAACGGAAAAAAGTAAAAAAAGAAATATGCACAATTTACCCATTTGTGGTTATGAAAAGGGATAAGCTCTTCTCCCCTGAATCCCACCTTTGCACTACAGCAAAAAGAAAAGCAAAACATAAGTAAACATTTATACTGGAAGAAAAAAGAATGATCCAATCCCCTTCTCTTCAGTTTAATAAACAAATATACAACACACCATGTTTAATTTACTTTTAAATAATTTGTTAAATACTACTTATACTACATAAACCATTCCTAACACATAAAAAGACTGTATATTCAAAACAATCAAACAAACACAACTACATTAGTGTAGTAGCACAAATTAACAAAAGTTTTAGATAAAACAAACAAAATATAGCTTCTAGAAACAAATATTGGAACAAACAAAGCATACCATTGGACAAATTAAGTGGTTGTACTGCCCATAAAGTTGAGAAACTAAAGCAATTCACATCATTACACTGTCAATAACCCTTCAAACATAAATATATACACAAAAACACAAAGAAACACATGCATGTGGGTTTAAAGGGGAAACACCTGGTGTGTGGATATTGGCATCAGAAACAGAGGAAAACGCATGATTTTTAAGAGAGAAAGGGTTAATCTTTGATATGGGTTTGGAAGGAAAAGTAGAGAAGATGAATCTTTTGGTGTTGAAGAGGTGGGTTTGGGAAGAAGGGGTTGTGGGGAGTACAGTGAAAGGTGAGAATTTGAGGAAAGGTTTGGAAGCCATGAAAATGTTGGAAGTGAAGAGCTTGTGGAGAGGATAGCGATGAGGGATAAGCATGTCAAGAGCTTCAATTTTGCTTTGTGCGCTTCTGCTTCAGTAAGCTTCCATGGCTGAGAAGCAAGAAGGGCGAGTAGGGGTTAGAACTTATTAGATAGAACACACCTACTCTCTCTCTCTCTCTCTCTCTCTCTCCCCCCAACGCACGCGCAAGGATTATGGGGTCGGGTGGGTTGACGCTATTGTCGTTGTTATTCAAACCGGGTCAGACTCAATTCGGCTCAAAATCCCCAACCCAGCCCAACGGGTTGGTTAGGTTTATGTTTGAGTTTGAGACCAAGTCCTATCCCATTTTAGTAATGATCAGCGGTATGCATACGCAATTCGTATATAATTAAAGTGGGTGATTTTATAAACACACTCTTATTTATTTTGAATAATAATGTGTGGTTGAGATTGAGTTTGTACATTATGAATTTTATATGTAAAATAAATTTGAATTAAAAAATAATAATTTTGACTAATTTTTAGGAAGTTAAGTTTGGATTTATAGTGTTACTGGGTCCTTGTTTGGGAAGTTCTAAAATGATTAAATAAATACAAAAAAATAAAATAGGTTAATTTAGCCAATAAAATAAAATGTCACATCTAAAACATAAGCTTGTTTGGTTTGGATTCTCAAGATTCACTTTTTAGAAAATTGAAACTATTCGTTTTTCATATTTTTTTTTTTTTGTTTTCATTAAATTTTTTAATATTCTAAACAACTTTTTTTTTTAAGTTTTTAAATGTACCTAACATAAATACATTTAAAAAGTATAATATTTGTTAAATAGATCTTCAGAAACTTCACCAAATACCAAAAATACAAAAAAAAAAAAAAAAAAAAAAAGAAAAAAGAAAAAGAAGAGAATTTACTACATTTTTCATGTTTTTCTGTATTCATTAATTTTTTAAAATATTTTTTTACAAATATTTTACTTTTTAGATATATCTAAGTAAGGTGAATCTAAAAAAATTAAAAAATTATTTAAAATTTTAAAAATATTCACTAAAAATAATATATATATATATATATATATAAGTTGGAACTCAAGCATACAATTTTTTTATTATTTTTTTGGCAGGTCCATTTTGTTTATTGAAAATATTGAACTTTTATTTTCTCCCTTATGCGCACATGTAATTAATTTTATTTTTTCTTGATAGACATCAAGACATGTAATTATGTATACATAATATATCTATCTTATGACTGAAGTGGGAATATACATCTACTCATTAGAAGGAATAATACGAAGAAGTGAGGGTGTGGCGAGTGTGCATATACACACTCACTCATTCTCCACTTGAGAACTGGTGTTGTTTAGTAAGTTGGTTTGTGGCTAAAATAATCATAAAAGACAAAATAAACTATTTTAGCTGTAACAAACAAAACATCACATCCAACCCATAATCATTACATTCTTCTCTCACAAAAAAAGTCAAAAAAGTCAAAAAGCCAAAATTTTTTTTTCCAAACCAAACTTTTTAATCCAGGCTAAAATAGTTAAAAAAGATAAAAAGTCAAAAAACCAACCCGCTTCCCAAACGGAGGCATTATCTTTTATATGATTGGTGTTTTTAAATTGTCATGTGTTCATTATTTTTGCTCTTAAGTAAATACATGACCTTTTGCATATGCGTTACTTGTTGATTAAAAGTGTTTTTTTTTTTTTTTTCATATACAAGTCTAGAATATGATGCAGCAACATTTTTCTTTGGTTGCATAATTGTTATTTGAAACAAGTGTTGCTAACGTCATTGTTAATTTGTCAATAGGTTGGAGGAGATGTTACTTGATAATTTTGATAGTTCCTTGCACATTGAAATTTTGAAGGAAGCACTGGTAAGGGTGATCCATGATACTGATTTTGCATTTTCTAAGGTATAAATCCCTTTCATATTTTGTTTCAATCCCTTTCTTTTCATATATTACTTTGTTACTCCTCATTATTGACTCGAGGGCATCAACTTTGTAAATTGCAGAAGGTAGGGGTGGGCGCGGGTCGGTTGCGGCCACGAAACTTCCAATCCGCCATCCGTCCGCTAGATTGGCGGATTGGAAAAAATCAATCCGCATCCGTTCGTCAATCCGGCGGATGTGGATTAAGCGGATTGGCGGTTTGGCGGATGGATGCGAATCGGTTTGGCGGTTTGAAATTTTATAAATTTTCAACATAGTTTAACTTGTGCACTTCCTCAAAAATATATATATATATATATATTACAGTCAATGACTTAAAAAAATATTACAATTATTGCATGCCTCATCCAAAGAAAGAAAGTTTAAAACTTTAGAATATCACAATCACTGCATACCTCATTCACATATTACAATCACAACATGCCTCATCCACATAAAGTATTACAATATGTGGTTCTTAAAATATAAAAACAATTCAAACCACCAAAACTATAAACAAAGCAGTAGCAGAGATTGTATACCTTTGTATTGTTACATTTATATATATTTTTGAAAACAAAAACCAACCAGCATATATCATATTTTCTATTTATTACTTTTAGAGTTAGATTTAAAAACCAAAAAATATAGATAAATAATACGTTTATTTTTTTCAATTCAAAAAATGTATTCAAGTTGAAAACTTTTTTTTTTCAACAGAATATTTAAATTCTTTTTCAATTGAAAATACAAACAAAATATTTAAACAAATTGAAAACACAAAATCTTATAAATTACTAAAGGTGCTTGCGGTTTGGCGGTTCGGTTGCGGCCAAAGGAACCTCAAATCCGCCATTCGTCTGCCAAATTGGCGGATTGGAGAAAATCAATCCGTAACCGTCCGCTCGTCATCACGCATCCGTCCAAAATGCGGCGGATCGGTTCGGTTCGGTCGGTTTTGGCGGATCAGTATATCCGCTGCTCACCCCTAGCAGAAGGGGTATACATCGACCATTATACTTATGGTAGATGATCACATATTCATAACAAGCCTTAATAGAAGTGGTGAAAGAATCTCGGAGGTTGCTACTAGTAGCTACTGTGGTTGGTTGGCTGCATCTCAATCTGTGTGTGAATTAATGTGATTTAGGCCCAAGTTTGGCATCTACTAAATAATCCAAAAAGTTAAAAAGTCACTATCCTATTTAAGTCATATCATCTTATTTAAATCACATCACCTCTCTAACACATCATATCAAAACCAATCCAAACCCAACCCATATAAACCAATAAATTAAAAAGTGCACTTTTTTAGAGCATCTCAAACAAACCCTATTCTTAGCCTAGAAAAGCTACTTAGGCCTCATTTGAGAACAAACTATTTTAATAACTTTTTGAATTTTTACGAAAATATGTCCATAAAAATAGAGAGAGTGATATGACAACTTAAAATGACTTTTTGGTTAAAACTGAAAATTGCCAAACAAGGCATTAGTGTTCTTATCATCTTCTTGTATTCTTGTCCTTAAATAGTTGGTTCCATTAACACTAATTAAATGGGTTCCCATGTCATTTTCAGTAAAATTTTTCTGTAATGTGAATCCGCCCTTCTTATAGTTATGGCATTGCACTAACTTTGCACCATTGTTTAAGGAGACACCCTTGTCCCTTCCCCTCTTTGTGGGTCCCTTCCCCTCTTTGTGGGTGAGTGTGAGATCTATTATATACCAAAAGAATAGGAGTTCTGTTCAGAAATTGACAGGGGGCATGTTTATGAAAAAGAATAAGAAAGAAATTGAGTAGGCATATCCCTTTTTATATAAGGTGAAGCTAACATACGCAAACAAAATAAAATGACGATCACATATAATTTTTATGGAGGCTTCTCATCCATTAACATCAATAGATTCAGGTTAAGGATTTACACATGGGAATCAAGTTTCTGTACCTCCATGGATCCTCGATCTTGCGAGGAGTCTCTCATAGTCTTGTACTTTCTCCCTTTGCCATATTTGGCATCTTTCAATATTCCTTATTTTTGGGTCCTAGGTTTTGTTCTATGACATACCTTTGCTGCAAAGCTTAATCCTTTTGCTTTATGTAACAGAGGATGATGTTTAACATTTTTGAGAATTTTATTTGAATTTTTATTGCTGAAGGAGTTTGAATCCTACTAATTCACTTGTACCAGCAAAACAATTCAAACCTGCACTGAAAAGTTCATTTAGAATTTAAGTGTTGAGTAGTTTTTGCTGAATTTCTCATAGGTGACAGGTGCTGTCACCTAATTAGCCCCATTTCTGGAGTTTATCCTTGGTTGTCGGCTTTTTTATAATATCTAATCATTCATACTGCTAAGGGTTTTAGGGATTTTCAGCACCATTTTCTGCCATATTACAGTATCTTTCTCATTGCTTTGTATGCATAGCTTAAATTATGACCACCACAAGAATGTAAAATATGCATAACGTCTTCATATTTGGAAGAGTTGTCAATGTTCTTCCAGAGCAACTTCTCTCAACTCCATGGTTACATGAAATGGGGAGTTCCATCTACCTTCTCTTAATCTCTACCGCCATAGCATTTTTGCACTTTCTGCAACATCATCGTTCTAGGTCCATAACTATCAACTGTAGCCGCAGAGGTGGCAATTGTCCTAGTAGTTGAGCCTCTGTTTTGCAACCTCTCAGCTCTGATACCAGTTTGTTGTGCTTAGGGGTCAGAAACAAACACCAAACACACATAGAAAAGTTGCACGCAAGGTTTAGGTGGTTCAACTATGTGCCTATGTCCTCAGGCAACGAATTTCACTAAATTGAAGAGAAATTACACTCTCACTCCCTTGCCTTTCCGACTCTGATTTTTGCTGCTACTTGCTCACTTGAATTTGAAACCCATTCCATGCACCCCTATATATATATGAATTTGGGGGGCAAATTTGTAATTTGAAATGTCAAGTTAGCAACTTGCACAGTTGTTTATGTTCTAGAATGAGAGCCAAACAAAGCAACACAAGGTTGATATTAAAAAAGAGTGATTATTTTGTAACATTTTATTACAAGGAACTAGATCACGTCCAGTCCAGATTTTATTATAAGGAACAATATTGTGAACTGGAGGGGATCCTCCCCATTATAATAATAAAAATATTACAAAGAGAAAAGTAGCAGGATATGCTCGAATAGGCATAGCTCAAGTGAATCAGAGCAAATATGCTACCAAATGCCTAAATACTGTTGTGGATCTTAGGCACACCAGGGGACACTCATAAGCAAAAACACAAGACTTTTAACGTGGTTCGGCAAACCGGCCTACGTCCACGGGAGCGATGTTGTTATATATCAACAAATGGAGGAGATTACACACTCTCAACTCACTGTCTCTCTATATAACTCACTCTCACACACTTTCTGATAGCACAAACAGAAGCTCTCACTAGCTCTCTCTTGCTTGTGCCTCTCTCTACCGTGTGTTTCTTCCTTGCTTGTAAGTCTCTAAGCCTCAAGCCTTCATTTTATAGCCACAATGAAGAAGGGTGATTGGTTGCCACCAACCCCATACCACTCTCTCCAAAGTGCTCCATTAGTGTAGTGGATTCAACAACCCCATTCATCTCTAATGGGTTCTCCACTTGTTGGCCACCATGGGTTGACACCAACAAATCACCCCCTCAACCCATATGAGGTGATCCATAATAGCACCCCCTGCCTGGAGTGCCCGGCACCCCCTCACTGGGGTGCCATGCAAAGCTTACTTTGCAACTCTTTGAGATGGCACCTCTCCCTTCCATCCAGTCTTGGAGAGATCCCAATATGTCTCTAATTCAGGAGCAAAAGAAACTTTCTTCCCTGGGACATGCTTTGCTGTCTTGGTCTCTTTGCTCTGAGCTGTCTTTAAAATTGGCCGCAATGGCTCCGTCTTGTGCACCTCCGAACTGCCTCCATGCGTTCTTGTACACTTTGGTTGCCATGTCTGTCGGGCCCTATGTCTCTTCTGTGCATTTCTTGTACTTCTTGCCCGGTAAGTGACAGTAGCTCCGTCTGTCACAACCTTCTCAACAAGCCTGTACAGATTCCCCTCCAGTCGTCCATGTAGCATCACCGTATCTCCATGGATAACTTTGAGATTTCCTTTGCTAGATGAGAAGCTATAACCCTCCATGTCTAGCATACTTAAGGAAATTAGATTCTTTTTCAGTCTCGGCACGTGTCGGACTCCATCCAACGTGAAAATTTTTCCGTCTTCCATCCTGAGCCGTACTGTTCCCATGCCAACAATCTTACTCACAGTGTTGTTAGCTACCCGAACAATACCTCCGTCCTTGGCTTGGTAGGTGGAAAAAAGTTTCCTGTCCATGCATATATGATATGTGCTTCCGGAATCTAAGATCCAATCAGGTTTCGTCATACTCGACGAAACTGTAAATGCATACTCATCCTGAGCATTTACTGCAGCAGCGACATTTGATGAGCTCGCCTGTTCCTTGTTTGCCTTGTCCTCCTTGAGCTTTGCACAGTCTCTGATGAGGTGATCCTCCTGATCACAGTAATAACACTTTCTCCTAAAGCCTGACCTTGATTGCGAACGTCCTCTTGATTTGGATCTACCCCGTCTGTCATTGGACCTACCTCTGCCTTGCTCATTTTCTGAGGCAACCATGGCATTTCCTTCTGGGTGTTTGCTACTGCAACCTTCCTGTTTCTTCATCGACTCATGAGAAATGAGCGTAGCAACCACCTCATCCAGTCCAAGAGCATCCTTCCCGTACAATAGAGTTGTCCTGAGATGCTCATATGATGCAGGTAGAGAGACCAGCAAGATCATAGCCCTATCTTCCTCCTTGGTCTTTTCTCCAATGGTGTCCAATTCCATTGTGATCCTGTTGAACTCGTCCAGATGTTCTGTGAGGTTCGCACCTTCTGCCATTTTCAGTGTATATAGCTGCCTTTTCAGAGATAACCGGTTTGTCAAAGACTTTGACTTGTACCTCATCTCTAACTTTGCCCATAGCTCCGCCGGATCTACTTCACTGATGACTTCCCGGAGTGTGTTGTTCCCGAGATACAGCTGAATTGTGCTGTTTGCCAATTCTCTCAACTCCTCCCACTTGTCATCCTTCATGTCTTCCGGTTTGTTGGACTTTTTGAGAAGAGCTTTCACCAGACCTTCTCGTGTTAAAATGTTTTTCACCCTTTGCTGCCACAGGGTAAAGTCATTACTGCCATTAAAAGGCTCAATCATGAAACTTGCGCCTTTTCCTGCCATTGTAAATTTCTCCCTTTTAAAGAAATTCCGATTTAAGAATCTGACCGTACGGATGGGTCCGGAATATTCCAAATAGTTGGACCGCACTATTGGATCGCCAAAAACGGACTCCGAATGGCCTAGATCTAGCCAAAAGAGTTTGAATACCTCCGATTCAAAAACTAACCGTACGGATGTGTCCGGAATACTCCAAATAGTTGGAACGCACTATTGGATCGTCAAAACCGGACTCCGAATGGCTCCGATCTAGCCAAAACAGTTTCGACGGGTCAGATCTGCAGATTCTGGTGCCCTGAGATGCACCGGATCACTGCTCCAGTCAACGGCGCAGTCAACGGCGCGGTCAACGGTCAACAACGGCGCGGTCAACGGCGCAGGGGCGCGGTCAACGGCGGCTCAGCGCTCGGCTTGGCTGGCGGCGCGGCTCCGGCGCGGCTCGGCTCAGTCAGCGGCGCGGTCAACGGCTCGACGGCTCGGCTCGGCTCAGCTGACGTCAGCCTGACGTCAGTTACACGCGCGCCCCCACTCGTCTTCTTCCTTCGTCGGCGCGTGGGGCGCGTGGCTGCGAGTGGCCTTCACTCGCGATCTTCAGGTGGCGCGTGGCGGCGCGTGGGGCCTCCTTTTGGCCTGTTGTTTGAAGTTCTGGACTCCTCTTCTCCTGACCTTCCTTCTGGTATGCTCAAAAGTGGATTTCGACCACTTCGAAATCTGAACACTTTCGGAAAAAACTCGATTTTTCTCCACCCGGGCTCTGATACCAATTGTTGTGGATCTTAGGCACACCAGGGGACACTCATAAGCAAAAACACAAGACTTTTAACGTGGTTCGGCAAACCGGCCTACGTCCACGGGAGCGATGTTGTTATATATCAACAAATGGAGGAGATTACACACTCTCAACTCACTGTCTCTCTATATAACTCACTCTCACACACTTTCTGATAGCACAAACAGAAGCTCTCACTAGCTCTCTCTTGCTTGTGCCTCTCTCTACCGTGTGTTTCTTCCTTGCTTGTAAGTCTCTAAGCCTCAAGCCTTCATTTTATAGCCACAATGAAGAAGGGTGATTGGTTGCCACCAACCCCATACCACTCTCTCCAAAGTGCTCCATTAGTGTAGTGGATTCAACAACCCCATTCATCTCTAATGGGTTCTCCACTTGTTGGCCACCATGGGTTGACACCAACAAATACCTCAAACAAGTGTACTTGAAACATCAAACCTGGTAACAAGTTGTCGACAAAATACTGAAACAGAACTTCTCAAAACCACTCACTAACTCACACATAACATTGATAATAGTACCCAAACTAACATAGATTTCCGCTTTATTGTCGCTATCCATTTCATGAAATCGAGAGGATGAGAGTCCCTGAGCTCTTATGGTGCTTGGTCCTCTATAATTGGATTTTCTCCTGACGCATGTGTACTTCAAGTAAAAGATATAATGACCAGAATCAGCTCACTTGTACTAAATCAAACCCAATTAGATAGAGTTTGGTTTACCAGAAGAGTAATGTTATGGTACACCTCTTCAAAAAGTGTATATTTTATGTACTTTGTTACGTATTTTTATAATAAATGTTAAAGTATTTTTTTGGTAAGAGTTGCTACAATTTGTGGTTCAGAAATGAATTTTTGCATTTTAGGATAGTCTTGGGCATTTTGTGGTCCAAGCATTGTCTAGTCACAAAATATACAACAATAACACAAAATATGTAATATTATTACAAAATATCTAACTTCATTTCTAAACTACAAATTGTTATAACTCTTATCACAAAAATATGTAATATACACTAAAAAATACATAACGAGGTACATACCATTAGAAAAGTGTGCACCATAGAATTCCCCTCACCGGAATGAGGTGGAATGAAATGGGACGGTCATTCTTTAATCTTCTCATGGTAAGCGATGATTCCATTACTATATATTTTTCATCATTTTTTTAATGAATAAAACCTGATAAATGATGGAATAATAATTTCATTCTATTTTATTCTAATAAAACAAAAACTCTCTTACGAATTTAACAGTACAACTTCTTTGTAACTATTCCATATCTGAAGTTGATGCCAATGCCTTGCCATTGAAGAGATTGTACACATTCGTGAAAGATGATGGCAACATTACTGATAATTCTTGCTCAACGTCTTCTGCCTTTTTTTTTGGTTTGTTAGATCCCTGATAAAACAAGGGTAAATTATAACCTTTATTCTTTTAGTTTGCTGCTTGTTTCAATTTAGTACTTATAATTTTAATTGTATCAATTTTGTCTTTGAGTTTTGACATTATGTCTATCAGTTCAATTAGTACATTTTTTTAAGAAATTGGACAGAAACAAAGCGCAAAGCAGTTCATTAAAAAATATAAATAATTTCAAATTAGATATCACCCTTATGCTATGTTTGGTTGGAGAATTTGGGAAGGGATTTAAAAACGGAAAGAGAAAAGGTGTGTGAAACTATATGAAATATAAGTATGTTTTATTCATATTTCACCTATCTCTCCAAA
Source organism: Camellia oleifera (assembly GCA_022316695.1). Lineage (NCBI taxonomy): Eukaryota > Viridiplantae > Streptophyta > Magnoliopsida > Ericales > Theaceae > Camellia > Camellia oleifera. The sequence goes on along the minus strand of CM039308.1, from coordinate 16,141,393 downwards.
TCTCCTAACCAAACACGCCATTAATCAATTTGAAGAGAGTGAAGGAACTATTTTTCTCATTTATTTCAGTCCAATTTTTAAAATGATAATATAAATTTGAATAAATTGACACAATTTAAAAATTTTAATAATAAATTTGATACAATTAAATTTATAAAAAAAAACAAATAAACGCAAAACCAAATTACAGAGACTTTGGTTATGATTTGCCCCTAATTTGAGACCGATGTTTGATAAAGAAGTTGAATTTCATAAACTAACCCTTGATTATGGAAGCATTGACGATGAGTCTTCCTTAACTTTTTCTTCTTTTTTTATTTTCGTAGGATCTTGTATTACTGGTGATTAAAAGAAGTGTAAAATTATACTCATGATTTTTGTAATTTTTCTCCTATGTCAATATGACTTTTATAATTTTAATTATATTAATTTTATCTTATAATTTTTCACATTGTGTTAATTTAATTTAATTGATAACATCCCCTCAATCACTTTGAGGAGAGTTACCTATTGATTTTACTCTAATTTTTAAAGAAAATTATCAATTGGACTATGATGATAAGCGCAAACTACAAAATTTAAGAATAAAATCAATGCAATCAAAATTATAAATTAGATTTCATAGACTAATCCATGATGTGGCATTCTCAACTTTTTCTTCCCGAGGATCCTGTTTCACAAGTAAATAAAACAATGTTAAATAAAAGAAGGGTAAAATTATATTCGTGATTTTTGTGACTTTTATAATTTTAATTATATTAATTTTGTCTTATAATTTTTCACATTGTGCTAATTTAATTTAATTGATAACATCCCCTCAATCACTTTGAGGAGAGTTACCTATTGATTTTACTCTAATTTTTAAAAAAAATTATCAATTAAACTATAATGATAAGCACAAACTACAAAATCTAAGAATAAAATTGATGCAATTAAAATTATAAATTAAATTTCGTAGGCTAACCCATGATGATGTGGCATTCTCAACTTTTTCTTCCTGAGGATCATGTTTCACAAGTAAATAAAACAATGTTAAATAAACGAAGGGTAAAATTATACTCTTGATTTTTGTAATTTCTCTCTTATGTCAATATGATTTTTATAATTTTAATTATATTAATTTTGTCTTATAATTTTTCACCTTGTGTTAATTTAATTTAATTGATAACATTCTCTCAATCACTTTGAGGGGGAGTTACCTATTGATTTTACTCTAATTTTTTTAAAAAAAAAATATCAATTGGACTATAATGATAAGTGCAAACTACAAATTTTAAGAATAAAATTGATGCAATTAAAATTATAAATTAAATTTCATAGACTAACCCATGATGATGTGGCATTCTCAACTTTTTCTTCCTGAGGATCCTGTTTCACATGTAAATAAAACAATGTTAAATTATACTGGTGATATTTGTAATTTGTCTATTGTATCAGTATAGTTCTTATAATTTTAATTATTTTTATCTTTTAATTTTTCACATCGTATCATCCCCTCAATTACTTTGAGAAGAGTTATCCATTGATTTCAGTCCATTTTTTTAAACAAAAATTATCAATTGGACTAAACTCGACAAATACAATCTAACAATTTTAAAAATAAAATTGATAAAATTAAAAAGAAAATTTAGCCAAAACCCCTCTATTGGATTATTGTTTGATGAAAAGGATAACTCAATTTATTTTGTTTCATAAATCTCCTAAAGAGAAACACATAATTGAGTAAAAATAAAGTAAAATACTTTCTTTTTTTTTTTCTTGGATAATATTGCCAGAATAACATGTTTTTGTGAACCAAAATAATATGTTACTGTGAAATAGAGTAACATGTTACTGTTAAACAGGGTAATTGTCAAATAGAGTAACATGTTACTGTCAAACAGAGTAACAAGTTATTGTTACTATTTATATCAATTTCAACGGTAATAATTCTTTTTAAAGAATTTCTTAGTCAACATGGATTTTATTTAATGGATCTTGATAAGAGGACTCTAAAAATACTGATTTTATCAAAAACTGACATTTACATTAAAAGTTATATTATTTTAAAGTTTAATAGTTTGATAATAGTGGTATGTGTGGAAATTTTCAAGGAAATTTTTTTGTGTTTGTATTAAAGTTTTTTTATGAGGGGGTTTTGACCAAATCTCTCAAATTAAAATTAAAACAAACAAATTGGTAAAAAAAAAAAAATGTTATAATTTCCCTTCAAATAAAGAACGGCACCTATCATCAGTCTAAGCCTTGGACAATTAATTTGAAATCAGAAAGTCAGGGACCTATGGATATTAAAAGTGTGTATTATGGTATTTATATGGAAAATGAATTTAAATCATATGTTGATAGCATTGCTGATTTGAAATCAACGTTTGATAAAGAAGTTGAATTTCAAAAATTAACCCTTTTGAGCAACTTATCCTTGCATTGAAATGGAAAATAGTGTTCCTGACAAACGTAAACTGACCCCAAGCATCATCTGTGTATTCTTTTTTATCTTGAGTATTATTTTTTCAATAACTTAGAATCTCCTTGTAGTCTCCGCAAACATTTTCTTTCCAGTTAGCCCCTCCTGGGCAATTTTCACGCCATTGGTCCTCCGGCAGGTCGTACAGTGCTAGGGTACGCATCGCAACGGGTAGATGAAACCTTTGCATTGGAGTCATTAGAAGGGGATGGAAGAACAGTTTCGGAAGACTCTGCCTATTAAACCAAAAAAAAAAAAAAAAAAAAACCCATAAAAAGTAGGAGAAATATAGGAAATGATTTAAAAACTACGGCTTCTTTTATTTCGTCAAAAAACATTTTTCAATAGAAAATATTTACTACATAAAACTTTTTTCACGAGAAAAAGTTTTCTTATGTTTGGTTGCATTCTTGAAATTAATGCATTAATAGTTGCTAGGTAGTACTGGTAGTGGCAGGGTAGTGGTGACGGCTGCTGTTGTGGTGGTGATGATGGTAGCAACATCGCTGGTGATGTGAAGGTGGTGATGGTGATGGTGGTGGTGGTAGTGGTCGGGTGGAGGTGGTGGTGATAGTGGTAGTGGTGGTGGTGGTGTGGCAGCAACAACGGTGATGGTGGTCTGGTGGTGGAGGTGGTGGCGGCGACAATATGACATTGGAAAAATTTTAGTTTTGGAAAATATTTTTCACCATTTAAAAGTGAAAATATTTTTTGCCCAAATAGGTTTATTTTTTGTTGACCATGAAAAATGTTTTCTTTTGACTTTTGTTTTCCATTTTACTAAATATTAGAAAATGCGAAAAATATTTTTTGAAAAATGGTTTTCCGCCAAAATAAACAGAGCGTAAATGTAAATCAGTTGAGTGAAACATATCTCATTAGCAAATATTTTAGAGAAAATTGCACCAATAGTCATTAGATATATTTTAACTCTTGTGTTATTTTAGTCCTTATAATTTTAATTGGATTGATTTTGACATTGAATTTTTTTACTTTGTCTTGAATTATCCAATTGATTACAACTATTAGTATTATTTAATGAACAAATGAGAACATGAGCAACATATGTCATGTTTTTAGGAATAAAATTGTAAATTTAATCAATTCAGTGAGTTTACTTCAACCGACTCACTAATCTTTTTTTTGTAAAAAAAACCATAGGACTAAATTAAAACAAAATTTAAAATTAAAGATCAAAATTAAGCTAATTGAAGTGTAATGACCAAAATGATACAAGGGGTAAAATATAAGGACTATCAGTATAATTTCTCATTATTTTATTTTATTATTTATTTATTTATTAATTTTCCAATATTTATGTTTGAATTTTGAATTTGTAAAAGAAATTATGAATGAAAACAAAAATAAATAAATAAATAATTTAAAATGAAAAAAATATTGGATTGAGCATTTTTTCATGTTAACATCACAATATGAGAGAACTTGATGGGTCCATGGAGCTCGTCATAAGTCCTTTTTTGATGATCTGAATCGTTCATTTTGTAAGATCCCGGTGTATATTATCAATGAAAAAAATTACTTTGATTTGATAATTGTAGATTCGTAGCATTTTCATTTTATCACATTTGTCTCCAAATAGACCACATTTTTTTTTTTTTTTTGAAAATAGACAATTCGAACAAACATAATAAAATGAGAATGTTACTATTATCGGATTAATCTAATTTTTTTAAGGAGGATGATGCTCTCTAGTCTAAATTTTGGACTATGGGGCATTGTTTGGGTCTATGGGGCTTACTATGGGCCCTATTTCGATGATCCGAACATTTATTTTGTCGAGTACTTTATGTATTTCATCCATACCAAAAATTAAGTTGACCTTATTGAATTTGTCACGTTTTCTAGAAAAAAAAAATTATGTTTTTAAAAATAAATCATATATATTTTTAGTTTAAAACGTGATAAATTGAATATGTTACAATTATCGAATCAACCTAATTTCTTTTGTGGATGAAATACACAAAATGCCTGACAAAATGAATGGTTCAAATCATTGAAATGGAGCCGTTGTGGACCCCACGGGCCCAAACAATGCCCTCTAATCCAAATTTGAATTAGAGGGGATTCTCCTTATTTTTTTTTAATGAATGATATATATTGGGAGCCTTATAATATAAACAATTTGAATTATCGAAACAGAATCCATCTCATATTATGATATGAATATGAGAAAAACTCAATCCTATTCTTATTTTGTTTTATTTATTCATAAATTGAATGTTGACCCAAAACCTTAAAACATATTAGAGATAAAATATATCAGTCATGCTGGAGGTCTCGAATCATTTTTTTGTTTTTTTGTTTTGTTAGGCTGTGTTGGTTTGGTTTGGGTTTTTTTTTTTTTTTGGAATGGTGGTTATGAGTATGGGTGTGCTAAAAAACTTGACATTCTGTACCAACTCAACCTGTGTGGTTTAATAAGTTGAGTGAGTTGAGTTGGACTGATTTAGTGATAAAATTGACTGATTAGTTAGTCTGTTGGTTAAAATTTGTTAATTATAGTAGAGACTCGTACAAACCTATATGGAATTAACAAATTTTAACCGGCAGTCCAACTGATCAATCAATTTTATCATCCAACCAGTCCAACCCAACTCACTCAACTTATCAAACCACATAGGCTGAGTTGGTGCGGGATGTTTAGTTTTTATTGCAAATAATAATAATAATTTTGAGGCATTTGAGCTTCGAAATTTCGAGGCCTCAAGCTTTATTCAAAACAGTCCCGCTAGGTAGCTTGAATAACTATGGTTCGAGTGGCTCGAGGTGCCAACAGTCTTCTTCCTCCTTCTCCCTCTCTTCTTCCTCCTTCCCCCTTTCTTGTTTTCTTTTTCCTTCTTCCTTTCTTCTTCCTCTTCTTCCTTCTCCCTCTCTTTTTCTTTCATCTTTTTCCTCTTTTGTTCTTTCTAAATCCAAATTCAAATCAAAATCATTATCATTTTTTTTTTCTTTCAGCCGACCAACAATCTAGAAAGAAGAAGAAGGAAGAAGAGAAGAGAAGAGGAGAGGAAAGAGATAGACCAGAGAGGAGAGGAAATCTAACAAATCAAACCAAAAAATCTGGGAAAGGAAAGCTATGGAAGAGGAAAGATGGGTTTGATTGATTGAATCTCTCTGGGCATTGCTCCGTAACATATATACTAACAAATCAAACCCAAATCGATCAAACCCAAAAACCAAAAATCAAAACCAATTAGACAAATCAAACCCAAAAATCAAACCCATAGCCATAAACCAAATCAAACAAAATCAATCAAACCCAAATCAGATCAAATCAGTACATTTCTCTCATATTCCCCAATTGCAAATCAGTCCATTTCTCTCATATTCCCCAATCGTGTCCCCTGCTTCGCGGACTAATTTTTGCTTCGATCAATTTGATTAGTAATCGGAAATGGAATGAAGAGAATGAGCTCATTTGGTGGCCGTTGAAGTCGATGATGGAGCTCGCCTTGCCTTGTCGTAAACTCTGACGGTAATCCGGATTGTGGGTGTTGGAGAAGGAGAAAGCTTTTGAAGTGAAGAAGAGAGAGAGAGAGAGAGATAGAGATAGAGAGAGAGAGAGAAACATAAAGAGAGAGATACCATGAGTGTTAGAATAGAGATAGGGAAAGATAAAATTTTGGGACACTCGAGCCTAAAAAAATTGAGCTACGGAGCATTTTCGTATTAAAAAAAATATATACATATAATCTTGCCAATTGTTGATTTTTCTGGCAGCACGTTTATGAAAATGATTCAGCTCAACACGTGGTATTTGAAGTTGTTCTCTCGTTATGGCAATGTGTCAAAGTGCGCCCATCTAAGGGTCAACACCTTGATGCCACACACATTTGTCCCCTTTGGAGAGCCAAAGACATGCCTAAGAAGTTGTTGGCGCAAGTGCAAGCAAAGGTTTAAGGCATACTGCAAGACAACCCGCAACATGCCATTGGACAACACGTGTAAGACCGTAGCCAACAGCAGCCTTGCTGGCAGCTAGAAGGCTGCAGCCTTGCTAGCAGCCAGCAGCTAGGCCACAACCTTGCCAACAGTCTAACAGCAGTGTCAGGCCATAGCAAGCCGCAACCCAACCGCAGCAGGTCGTAGCCCAACTGTCACGACCCAAACCCGGCCCTATGGGTTTAGCACCGTAACTGGCCAGTAATCCGAGATTACCGAAGGCCTGCTGAACAGACAGTTAAACAGAGTACAGGGCCTAGCGGAAGCCAATACAGTAAATAACTAGTGTCCATTGAGCTGTGAAAATCTGAATGCCAAAAACATTTTTCATGCATTCACACAGTACAGTCTATATACAGTCTATACAGTCATATACAAACAGTCGGTACGGGAACCTAATCCCTCGATAACAGTACAGTAAAACAGTAGACAGTCTATACAGTAGTACAAAACAGTAAGGAGACCGATAGGGAACACAAAAACAACCCAAGCCATAGCATGGCAACTCGGAACCTCGCAGTGAGGCACATAGGCTAGCTTGACAAAACTGGGGACCAACCCACGCTCCTAGCTCCGATCTGGCTGCTGAGAACCTACATATATATATAAACAGTGAGCTAAAGCCCAGTGAATAACGTAATGCGTAAAGGGGTTATGAATGAATGTCCTTACAGTAATGAAATCAGTTCATTAAACAATATTTCAGTCTTTCAGTATTTCAGTCAATCAGTCATATGTAGTACATCCATTAGCCTATAAACAGTAGGTCCAAAAGGACCGGGTCTTAACAGACCCAACAGTAATGATGGCCATCAATCAGTAAACAGTATGGTTCCACAAGGGAACCGACAGAGCTCTGTAACAGTAACAGTAAACAGTGAGTGCTAAGGATGCCACAATACAGTTCAGAATACAGGACATACATTCATTCAGTAAATAATATCAGTTCAATAAACAGTTCAGTTCAGTATTCAAAAGATAACCATTTTGAACATATCTTTACACAAACGTTACTCACAGAGTTCTGGGCTAATAGCAGCTAGAGCGCGTCCCCGAGAGCCAACCCTAAACAGTTAACAAATAGAACACACACTAAGTTTCACAGTCGGGAAGGATGATAATTAAATCCCTAAATTTCCTCGGTGTGGTTCTATGTCTAAATCCTCATTAAGATGCCTTAAACTAGGCCTAAGAATGCCTAGAATGGGATGATGATGCAAAAATACAGTTGGAAGGCATTTTTCAAAAGTTGCTGAAAACAGGGGTCTCGCTCGAGCGAGCCTTCCTTCGCTCGAGCGAGGTTGCACAATCAGAGGCTTCGCTCGAGCGAACAATCCTTCGCTCGAGCGGTCTGATGAAACAGTAAAAGTACTGGATGCTCGATTTTTACGCTCGAGCCACCAATCCTTCGATCGAGCGTGGCTCAGAGGAAACGTTGGTCGCTCGAGCGAGGAATCCTTCGCTCGAGTGAAGAAGCCAAATCTGGAATTTCCAGATTTGCCTTCCAAGCTCAAACCAAGCATTCTCAACTCAATTCTCGACCTCTTGGGCCCAAATTCTGGAAAATACATCCCAAAACAATGTATAACAAGTTCCAAAAGCCAATTTATGAATTTAAGCCCCAAAGGTGAGTCAATTAAGTCCAACATTCAAACCCATTTTCAAGAACAATTTCAAAACATGCAATGCATGAGTTTTTAACCAAATTCAAGGTTCAAATCTTGCTCTAATGAGCTCAAGAGTTGGAAAACAAAATGAAAACATGGACTATAGCTTAAACATGGACATGCATGTACAATTCCAACATGAATTCAACTTCAAAATCACCAATTCAACCATGCATGCAACAATCCAAGCATAATTCACCCTCTTAGCACTAAATCATGGTTTAATCCTACAATGGAGCATGAACCATGCAAGATGAAGCTTAAAGACAACAAGAAGAAGATGAATTTCCTTACCTAAGTCCCAATTTCTTGCCTAGAAGTTCAATTTAGCCAAGTGACACTTCAATTCTCAAGCAATCCACAAGATGAATTCAATTTTCCCCTCTCTCTCTCTATGTTTGGTCAGTTAGAGGCAAAAATAGGAGCTGATCAATTGATATGTTAAGTGTGATAAGGCTCTCTATTGTAATAATAAACAAAGGTCCACTATAGGTGGCAATTTGGTAGATAAGCCTAAGTTTGCAATTTAACTTATTTTAATCTAATTTAAACATACCAAATCAATTTTCAGATAAATATACCATTAAATCACAAATATTCTACTGATTCCAAAACTTTAAACGGTTCCTAATTCGGCCGCCGATAAGGCCTTCAATTAGCAGTTTAAACATATGAATTCAAACAGATAACCAATCAATCAAACAGATGCAATATGCAATTCAATAAATAAACTTATTCAATTTCAGTTTCGATTTCAATCAGTCCGTTTAGTACTTCAGTTAATTCAATTATCAGTCATTATCAGTTCGGTTTAGCAGTAATCAGTACGTAATTCAGTGGTTAATCGGTAATCAGTACGAGGGTTGTTACACCAACCACAACAGGTTGCAACCCAGCCACAGCAGGCAGCAACTTTAGGCCATGTTTTGGAGGGTTAAATGTAGTCCTTTTGCCTTGTTAATTTTTATGTAAATACCTTAGTATTAAAGGTGTTTTGGGACCAAGTTTTGTAATTTTTCTTTTTTTTTTTTGTAGAATTTTTAGAAATCTATTATGGCTCCTCAAACATAGCGGATGTTTTCTCTTGCCAACTAGCAAAAGTCTTAACAAGCTATATTAATGAGGGGGTACCCATGTGTTGAACCAAACCACTTGTGCCTTTAAAGTACCCCAACCTAGCCAATGGTGAGGCAACTTTTGTAGCACTTTTGGTGCATTGTTCAACTATTGTAATGCCTACTGTTGATCAATAAAAAGTTCATTTCGCCTTTAAATTGTGCAAAGCTTTTCCATTGTTTCTTACTTTAATTTTAGCTTGTTGCTTGCTATTTTGTGGCTTGTCTCCAAACTTATTAGCTCATTAACTAATCGGTATCGTGTTTTCTTGTCTTTGCAAACCCTTTGAGCATTATTGGCAGGCTAGTGAAGAGAGTCAACTAGCGCTACACACACTTGCATATTTATTGACGAGGCTTCCGTACAGCCGGTGTGTGACAGTTGGTATTAGAGCCTAGTCTATTTGGCTTTCTCTATTCTTGGCTTTCTGAATAGATGCTCCTGGCAACCGTCAACCCACGCAAAGGGAGTGAATTAAGATGCTGGAGCAGCGTATGGACAATATGGATGCCTTGGTAGCTTCATTGGTCAACCTTGAGCAACGGGTTCATGATCTTGAGCAAACTCATGGCCCTACTCGAGGGCAAGATTTTGAGGATGTTGTCATTGAACTCAGGCTAGAGATTGAAGATCTTAGTGGCCGGGTTGGTGTTCTTACCCTGTGCCTTTGGCAACACACTTGGTGGTGGCATGGAATTCACTAGGGCGCGTGTGCCCAAGCCCCGTGCCTATGGTGGTGCCCGAGATGCCAAGAAGTTAGACAAATTTCTTTTTTATATGGAGCAATATTTCAAAATTGTAAAAGTCAATGCTGAGGAGACAAGGATTTCAATGGGCATAGTGTATTTGTTCGGTGATGTCAAGTTATGGTGGCAGACTAAACATGATGAGATGCAACGCGGCTTATGCACAATTGAGACTTGGGAGCAACTTAAGCATGAACTTAAGCTCCAATTCTTCCCAAAAAATGTTGACTATAATGGCCGGCGTGCTTTGCGAGATCTCAAACACACCAGCACTAGAAAAGAGTATGTGAAACAATTCTCTGGGCTTATACTAGACATCAAAGACATGTCAGATAAAGACAAGCCCTTCTTCTTTCTTAAGGGATTGAAGCCATGGGTCAGAGTTGAACTTCAAAGGCAAAGAGTGCAAGATTTAGCCCACGTACTAGTAGCAGCTGAGTGCCTTACGGACTACGCCGAACCTAAGAAACAAGACAGTGGTTCCCCGCGCAAGAGTAAGGGAGGTGGAAAGTCCCAAGGCCATGGAAAATCTAAGAGTGGGGGAGCCATCACTTCTACATCCAAAGCCCATTCAGGTGGAGAACAATGGCAACAGAAGAGCTATGGTGACAAGGTAAAAGCCCCTCAACAACACTCTATGAGCAAAGCAAAAGGTCCTATCTCTTATTTCTTATGCAATGGGCCACATCGGTTATTTGAAAGTCCACAAAAGTGTGCCTTGAATGCTCTAGCAGCGGTGCCTGACCATATCTCTAAACCAAGTGACGATGATAGCGAGGAAGAGGACGTGCAATCTAGGTGAAGTGGCAAGGGTTCTAAGGCAGTTGGCTCTAGGGTGAGAGCCTTTTATATGATGAATGCCATAGAGAAAAAGGCTTCTACAGGGAGGCCTAAGAAGAATGTCAAGAGTGGTAAAGTGGGCAAGCATTCAGATCTTAAATAACTTGTGGAGTCCAAAGATGAAGGCAAGGGAAAGAAACCAATGTATAGTGGAGAGTCATCAGGCAAGTTGAACAAGAGCAATTCATCCAACAAGGGCTTGATGTTTGTGGATGTAAAGCTCAATAGGAAGCATATCTGGGCTTTGATTAACACTGGGGTCACCCATAATTTTGTTGTTGGGACCGAAGTTGAAAGACTTGGGCTATCTTTAGAGAAGGATGGCAGCCACGTCAAGGCGGTTAACTCGGTAGCGTAGCCCATTTATGGGGTTGCAAAATCTGTTCATTTGAAGGTCAGCACTTGGGAAGGAAGAGTAGATTTCACCGCAGTACCCATGGATGACTTCCAAGCATCCTTGGGTTGGATTTCTTGAGAAACACAAAGATGGCAGTCATGCCTTATTCTAATAGTATATGTGTTACGGGGGGATAAGCCATGTCTTATTCCGACTATGGCCACCAACAACAATGACCGGTTTGTCTCAGCTATGCAACTCAAGAGGGGTGTTAGGCATGGTGAACAAACTTGGGTCACCATGTTGAAGTTGAATGAAGCTCTTGAATCTACTCTTGTTCTAGCCGCAATCAGGAAGATCTTAAGGCAATTTGCAGATGTTATGCTTGAACAGTTGCCTAAGGAGTTTCCTCTACGCTGGGGTGTGGATCATGCTATTGAGTTGGTGCCAGGGGCAAAGCCATCAGCTCATGCACCATATAGAATGGCTATTCCTGAGTTAAATGAACTAAGGAAGCAACTTACAGAGTTATTGGAAGCAGGCTTCATTAGGCCATCCAAGGCCCCATTTGGTGCACCCGTCTTGTTCCAAAAGAAGCATGATGGTAGTCTTCACTTATGTGTAGATTATCGGGCACTCAACAAGCTAACCATCAAGAACAAGTATTCCCTTCCCGTAATTGCAGATTCATTTGATCAATTGAGCAAAGCAATGTATTTCACAAAGCTAGATCTTCGATTGAGGTATTATCAAGTAAAAATTGCCGAGGGAGACGAGCCAAAAACTACTTGTGTTAGTCGTTATGGCTGTTATGAGTTTCTTGTCACGCCATTTGGCTTGACCAATGCCCCAACAACATTGTGCAACATGATGAATGAAGTTTTTCAAGAGTATTTGGATCAATTCATGGTAGTATATTTGGATGACATTGTAATTTATAGCTCCACTTTAGAAAAGCACATGGAACATCTCTGGAAGGCTTTTTCCAAGTTGAGGTAGCCCAAGATTTATGTCAAGCTAGAGAAATGTTCTTTTGCCCAAGAGAGGATTAAGTTCCTAGGGTACATTAATGAGCATGGATGCATTAGAATGGACCAAGAGAATGTCAAGACTATTCAAGAGTGGCAACCACCTGTTAATGTCTCAGGGTTGCGGTCATTCCTTGGGTTGGATAATTATTATCGCAAGTTTGTTTAAGCCTATTGAAGACTAGCTTCCTCATTGACAGTTAATAAAGAAGGGCAAGCCATATGTTTGGGCGGAAGAGTGTCAATAAGCCTTTCAGGCCTTGAAAGAAGCTATGTCTAAAGACCCTGTTCTTGCTCTACCTAACTTAGGTAAAGCTTTTGAGATACAAACTGATGCATCTGATTTTGCTTTGGATGGTGTTCTTTTGCAGGATGGTGACCCAATTGTCTATGAGAGTAGGAAGCTCAATGATGCCGAGCGGAGATATCCGGCTCATGAGAAAGAGTTTTTTGTAGTAGTGCATTGTTTGAGGACTTGGAAGCACTACATCTTAGGCTCATGGTTTGTTGTAAAGATTGACAACTCGGCGATTAGCCATTTCTTAACACAACCCAAGCTAAGTGCACGACAAGCACAGTGGCAAGAGAAGGTAGCAGAGTTTGGTTTTGCCTTAGAATACAAGGCGAGTGCCACCAACCATGTTGCTGATGCCCTAAGTAGGAAAGCATAGCTTGCCGTGTGCCATCATGTATGTTCACTTACTTCCATTTCAATCACCATCAATGAGAAAATTAAGGCTCATCTAGACAAGGATGCTATGGCAAAGAATCTTATGAAGCTTGTCAAAATGGACATGACTCGCCAATTTTGGGTGCAAGATTGACTACTAATGACAACAGGCAACCGAATCTTTGTACCCAGGGCTAGTGACTTAAGAAAGACATTTCTTAGGGAGTGCCATGATACACTTTGGGCAGGACATTCGGCTTGGGAGTGAACATTGGCCTTGGTAAAGCAAGGATCTTATTGGTTCCAGATGCGTGATGATGTGGAAGAATATGTCCGCACTTGTCTCACTTGCCAACAAGACAAGATTGAACATAAGAAGAAAGCAGGCTTTCTTGAACCTTTGTTCGTGCCTAAACGTTCGTGGAAAATTGAATCACTTGACTTCATCACTGGACTGCCTAAAATGAGAGACATCGAAACTATCTTGACTATTATGGATTGGTTCTCCAAGTATGCCACCTTTGTAACTACCCCAAAGTATGTTTCGGTGGAGGAAACTACCCAACTCTTCTTCAAGCACATTGTTAAAGATTGGGGTATGCCTAAAAGTATTGTTAGTGACCGAGATTCGCGTTTCGTTGGCAACTTCTGGACGGAGTTATTTAAGCTTCTTGGATCACAACTTAATACTTCATCAAGCTGCCATCCGGAGACGAATGGGCAAACTGAACGCTTTATGTGATACCCCTGTTCTGTATTATGCTAAATTGGTCCTTAATATGTTTATGGTTATGTGTTTAGCATGATTTTGTGTGCCATTATGTGATGATATGTGATTTTGAATCCGTATCTGTGCACCGTAGGAATATCTGTTGAATAATCCACTTCGGGAATTAAATTGGGGGCCTTATCGGCCACAGAACCCGAAATTGATTGCGCCATTGGGATTGGCATAATTTTTAAAGCCTACGGTGAAATTTAATTGAAAATTTATTCTGGTCAATTTAAACTGATTAAATTGATAAATTAAGCGCCCTATTATTTTATATTAAAATGTTTGCTAGTGGGGCTTGTTGTATAGTAACATTACACCCTCCCTTAGCTCTCTGAAACTCAAAATCTGAGTTAGAAATTGAGAGAGAGAGAGAGAGGCCGGCCATAGTGGGAGAAAAGGAGGAGAATTGTGCATTTTAGCTTGGAGCTTGGAGATTGTGGAGATTTAGCTCAAGGATTGACTAGAGTTGGGAGATTGAAGCTCCTAGGTGAGTAACCAACCCCTAACTCATGAATTTGAGTTGTGATTTCATGAATTGAAGATGGATTTGTGATCTAAGACATGAAAGGAGTTGGTTTTGATGAATTTGAAGACTATATATGCATGCATGTAGGTATTGTTTTGAGATTGCATATTTGAGTTTGGATTACATGACTCATGTTGTAATTTTGATTGAAATCCATATATTTGACCATCTCTTCATCATATGAGATGAGAATGAAGGCTATATGTCACATGCATGTATAATCCATGGAAGTAGAAGCTTTGAATGCATGAAATGGTTACATTGGTAATGAGTTGGTGGAAAATGGGCCATGCATGTAGATAAATTATGAAATTGAGCTTCCTAATGTTGTAATCTTGCATTGGTATCATGTTAGCATGATTAAATTTGAGATTTGGGCCATTGCATGTAAGTAGTGTGGCTGGAAAATCGAAATGAAGCTCAAGAACAAAATCTGGGAAACCCAGAATTTTGGTGCCCGCTCGAGCGGGGTAATGGTCGCTCGAGCGGAGAAATCGAGCTCCCAGCATATTTCTGCAGACATGATGCCCGCTCGAGCGGGGAAGTTGGCGCTCGAGCGGGGAGCTATGTGACACGAAGTTCGCTCGAGCGGGAGAGTTCACGCTCGAGCGGGGATTGGAGGCAACCAGTACTTTCTCAGACTTAAGGGTCCGCTCGAGCGGGGAAGTCTACGCTCGAGCGGGGACCCTGTTGCCAGAAATTCTGTTCTTGTATTTTGTGTTCCGTTTTCCGTTCTCTTTCACCTGTGAGCACTCTTAGGCATATGTTAAGCATTGTAAATGAGTTAATAAGATAATAGTAAAGCCTAAAGAGGAGAATGTGAATTTTGAACGGAATGAATTGTTAATGACCCTCTTATGTTCATGGCATGTGTAGGGTCGAGTTCCAGGGCGAATCAATCAACCGATCACTGTGAGTAATATCACTAATTGAATGCTTGTAAATGTCCAATTACTTATTCCCTTTAAAGCTTTATGAATTGCTAGTTGGGATTGTGGACGTAAGTCTGATATGAATGCATAGATGGACCCAAGGTCGTTTTGATAAGCATAAATGGACCCAAGGTCGTTTTGATGAACACGAATGGACCAAAGGTCGTTTCGAAATGAATGAGTGGACCAAAGGTCGTTTTGAAATGAATGAATGGGCCAAAGGCCGTTGTGACAAATGGATGGGCCAAAGGCCGTTTTGATGCAAATGAATGGGCCAAAGGCCGTTGTGACAAATGGATGGGCCAAAGGCCGTTTCGATGCAAATGAATGGGCCAAAGGCCGTTGTGACAAATGGATGGGCCAAAGGCCGTTTTGATGCAAATGAATGGGCCAAAGGCCGTTGTGACAAATGGATGGGCCAAAGGCCGTTTCGATGCAAATGAATGGGCCAAAGGCCGTTGTGACAAATGGATGGGCCAAAGGCCGTTTTGGAATAAATGAATGGGCCGAAGGCCATTTTGACATAATTGAATGGGTCGAAGGCCGTTTTGACAAGAATGAAAGTCTGAATGGGCCAAGGGCCCGAATGTTTGGAATCATGACTACTTGACTGCATTTCGTACATTTATATATATATACATATACATGTCTATCTACTAGCTGGAATTATGAATTGGGCCCAAGGCCGTTCGGAATATGTTGTGCTACAATGTTGTATAAGTTCTGCATTTGATATTATTCACTGGGCATTCGCTCACGCTCATTCATGTAATTGTAGGTGAGCCAAGTGAGGTCCAACCCCAGCCCCAATGAAGTCAGCCAGGAACAGCAGGAGTTTTGGGAGAGTCAGCCTTAGGTCTCACGCACGAGACCAAACCTTGCCCCTTTTGTTACTCGTTTATGTCCTGTCTTGTTGGCGAGGATCTTGTGTATAATGTATATAGTTTGCTATGGGTTGACTCAGTTTAGATGATCCTGTCTGTAAAGAAGTTTATGCTACTGTACGTTTGATGTTGGTTATTAACGTATATGCGCATGGTTGTTTTAAAGTACATATAAGCACGGCTCTATGGACAAAGTTTTTAATTATTGCTTCCGTTTGGCCCCTTTACTCTGTCGAGTTATGTCTTATTTGTATGGAGGCCGTAGGTAATCTCTGGATTACTGGCCGGTTATGTCCTTAACCCTTGGGGGCGGGTTCGGGTCATGACAGAGTGGTATCAGAGCACGAGTTAATAACTCACACACTTGTCCAAAAAGAGCAATAAGCGTCTAGATAAGATCTAGGATGCATTCATGTGATGAATATGAAATTGGAAGCATTGATTGTGTGCTATAAGCTGTGACCTATTTGCATTGCAAATTATCTGGGTATGTATACTCCTTGTATGTGCATACTTGTGTATCCTGTATGAAATATAATACAAGTTTAATCAGATGGTGAGAACAAGAGGTGATGAGCTAGAGGAGTCTTCTACTGCCAGGATGGACAGAATGGAAAGATTGATCCAAGAAATGGCAGAAACATTGAGACAGCAACAGGAGTGGCAACAACAGTGGCAACAACAGTGGCAGCAACCACCCCCGCCACCTCCACCTCAACCTCAGGCACCACCCGTGCCCGATAATCAGAATGATGACCGGGTTATAGCTCTCACCAAGGAATTTAAAAAGATGAAACCACCGCAGTTCCATGGGGGATTGGATCCGTTGAGGGCCGAAGCATGGGTCCTCGGCATAGAGAAATTATTTGAAGTATTTCCGTGTTCAGAAACACAGAAAGTGCTCCTAGCCACCTTCATGCTAGAAGACGAAGCGAGGAGATGGTGGATGTTGATGCGTGAGAATTACAAGGATGCTGATTGGGCAAAGTTTTTGGAAATCTTTTATGACAAGTACTTTCCGCAGTGTGTCCGGGATAGGAAAGTGGCGGAATTTATGGAACTGAAACAGGGCAGCATGACCGTGGCTGAGTATGAGGCCAAGTTCACCGAATTGGCCAGGTTTGCACCACATGTGATTGACACAGATTATAAAAAGGCGCGACATTTTGAAGGTGGGCTCCGAGATGATATTCTGGAGAGGGTGAATGTCTTGAAGCTGGAAACTTACATTGGCGTATTAGACCGGGCCATAATATCCGAGGCTAATATAGCCAAACAGACTAAACCAACAACTGATTGGAAGGGTGGCAAAAGGCAAGGCTTCTTTTCGAAGAAGAAATTTCTGAAAAAGCAAAACACGGGCTCCTCCACTACTTCAAATTCTTCCCGAGACACAGCCCCCATGTGCAATATCTGTAGCAAAAGGCACCGTGGAGTTTGCTACCGTGCGTCAGGAGGTTGTTTCAAGTGTGGGAAACAAGGGCATATAGCCCGAGAGTGTAATCAGAATGGTGGGAAGATTGCAGCTAGTTCCACTGCGTCGATCCCGAAGCCGAGAAATACTGTGAGAACCGCTATCACCGGGGATACAGTGAGACAGGGGAGAGTTTTTGCACTTGTTCCGGGTGATACACGAAATGCCAATGCCGTTGTCTCAGGTACTATCTCAATATGTAGCCAGGATGCTTTTGTATTAATTGATTTTGGATCAACGCACTCATTTGTGACATATGCATTTGCATCTAGACTGAAAAGACCCCTAGAATTGTTGCCATATTTGTTATGTGTGTCTGCTCCATCGGGGGAATCTGTGTTGTGTGATTATGTATACCGGTTTTGTGACATGCATATTGAGGATGCTACCCTATATGTAGACTTATTGCCCTTAAACTTTAAACACTTTGATGTAATTTTGGGCATGGATTGGTTGGCCAAATATTGTGCCACCATAGATTGTATGACAAAGAGGGTTGTGTTTAAACCACCAGAACAGAAAGAGATTGTGTTTGTGGGAAATGGGGTAGTGCCTCCGCCATATTTGATATCCGCAATGAAAGCATGTAAATTGATCAGGAAAGGGTGCCAGGGTTATTTGTGTTATGCATTGACTGAACAATCTGTGAACGTTGAATTGAATGATATTTCCATTGTTAGAGAATTCCCAGATGTGTTTCCAAATGAATTACCAGGGGAATTGGTAGACAGGGAGATAGAGTTTACTATTGAGACTGTGCCAGGCACCCAACCTATTTCTAAAACTCCCTACAGGATGGCTACCGCCGAAATGAAAGAACTAAAGGAATAGTTGAAAGACCTTCTTGATAAAGGGTTTATTTGACCCAGCACTTCGCCTTGGGGTGCACCAGTGTTATTTGTGAAAAAGAAGGATGGTACTTTGCGCCTGTGTATCGACTATCGGGAATTGAATAAGGTAACGATAAAGAACAAGTATCCCTTACCCCGTATTGATGACTTGTTTGACCAGTTGCAGGGATCACAGGTGTTTTCTAAGATTGACTTGAGGTCCGGGTATCATCAGTTGAAGGTTAAGGCAGAGGATGTTGAGAAAACCGCATTCAGAACAAGGTACGGTCATTTTGAGTTTCTTGTTATGCCATTTGGGGTGACTAATGCTCCGGCAGCATTTATGGACTTAATGAATCGAATTTTTAAGACCTACCTTGATGAGTTTGTTGTAGTTTTCATCGATGATATTTTGATATACTCAAAAGACAAACTTGAGCATGAACACCACTTGAGAGCTGTTTTACAAATACTTCGGGAAAAGAAATTGTTTGCTAAACTAAAGAAATGTGAGTTTTGGTTGGATGAGGTCATTTTCTTGGGGCATGTGATCAACAAGGAGGGAATTTCAGTGGACCCGCAGAAAATCGAGGCAATTGTGAATTGGCCTACACCAACTAATGTGACAGAAGTCCGTAGCTTCATGGGTTTAGCGGGGTACTACAGGAGGTTTGTGAGGGATTTTTCAAAAATAGCTGTGCCTCTTACCCAACTGACACGCAAGGGGCAATCATTTGAGTGGAACGATGAAAGAGAATCATCTTTTCATGAGTTGAAAACAAGATTGACCACGGCACCAATTTTAACATTACCTTCAGGTACAGAAAATTTTGTGATTTTCAGTGATGCATCTTATAAGGGTCTGGGTTGTGTGTTAATGCAGAGCGGAAGGGTTATTGCTTATGCCTCCCGACAGTTGAGGCCACATGAGAAGAATTATCCAGCGCACGACCTAGAATTGGCCGCAGTTGTTTTTGCCTTGAAAATCTGGCGGCATTATTTGTATGGGGCAAAATGCGAAGTCTACACGGATCATAAGAGCCTAAAATACTTCTTCACGCAGAAAGAGTTGAATATGCGTCAGAGAAGATGGCTGGAATTGATAAAAGATTACGACCTAGAGATTCAGTACCACCCCGGGAAAGCAAACACAGTCGCTGATGCCTTGAGCAGAAAATCAACGGGGAGTATAGCTTATTTGCTTACTGAACAAAAGGAAATCTTGCAAGATTTTGAGAAGTCTGAAATTGAGGTAGTGGTATATGAACAGGGCGGATTGATAGCCGCTATTACAGCCGAGCCGGCAATTATTGAGGAGATCAAACAGAAACAGAAAGAGGATGAGTTCCTCAGAAAAGTAATCAATGAGTTTGAGACGAGTCCAAAAGCAGAATTCAGCATTGAGAATGAAATGTTGAGATTCCAAAACAGAATGTGTGTCCCCAATATTCCGGAACTTAAGAAGAGGGTTTTAGACGAAGCCCACAGATCTGTATTTGCCATGCATCCGGGCAACAACAAAATGTATCGGGATTTGAAACAGACTTATTGGTGGCCTAAGATGAAGAAAGAGATTGCGGAATATGTGTCCAAGTGCCTTCAATGTCAGCAAGTTAAGGCTGAACATCAGAAACCAGGCGGTCTACTTCAACCTCTCCCTCTTCCTGAATGGAAGTGGGAACATGTAACTATGGATTTTGTTGTTGGCCTACCTCGGACTTCTCGAGGTATGGATTCTGTTTGGGTTGTAGTTGATAGACTAACTAAATCCGCACATTTTCTGCCTGTCAAGACTACATTTACTGCTTATAGATTGGCTACTATCTATGTTGATGAAATCGTCCGTTTACACGGAGTTCCAGTGTCTATTGTATCGGACAGAGATCCGAAATTTGTATCTAGATTGTGGAAGAGCTTGCAGGAAGCTATGGGAACAGAACTAAGGTTCAGTACTGCATTCCACCCACAGACAGATGGGCAGTCAGAAAGAACGATACAAACTTTGGAAGATATGCTTCGCATGTGCGCTTTGGATTTTCAGGGGAGTTGGGAAGACTATTTGCCACTTGCAGAATTTGCCTATAATAACAGCTTCCACTCCAGTATCGGTATGGCACCATACGAGGCTTTATATGGTAGGAAGTGTAGATCACCTATCTGTTGGACAGAGGTCGGGGATAGAGCTTTGCTTGGGCCAGAAATTGTGCAAGACACTTCTGAGAGAATCAAGACTATCCGTCAAAGGCTTAAAACAGCTCAGGACCGACAAAAGAATTATGCAGACGTCCGGAGAAGACCTCTTGAGTATGAGGTTGGTGACCATGTGTTCATCCGTGTTTCTCCGATGAAAGGCCAAGTCAGATTTGGGAAAAAGGGCAAGTTGTCGTCCCGTTACATCGGGCCGTTTCAGATTTTGGAGAAGCTTGGTCCAGTAGCTTATAGAGTTGCTTTGCCACCGGGATTTGAACAGATCCACAATGTGTTTCACGTGTCGGTGTTGAGGGGTTACCTCCGAGACCCGTTCCATGTGATTGATTATCACCGGGTTGCTATTGATGAAAATATGGAATATGTGGAGTGGCCAGAAAGAATTGTTGACCGACAAGTGAAAGAATTGAGAAACAAGTCCATCCTAATGGTGAAAGTAGAATGGAAAGAGCACTATGGGACGGATGCCACGTGGGAAAAAGAGGAGGAAATGCGACTACGCTACCCACATTTGTTTCCCGACGAAGGTAACTTAAGTTTAGAGGACCAAACTTCCTAAAGGGGGGAAGACTGTGATATCCCTGTTTTGTATTATGCTAAATTGGTCCTTAATTTGTTTATGGTTATGTGTTTAGCATGATTTTGTGTGCCATTATGTGATGATATGTGATTTTGAATCCGTATCTGTGCACCGTAGGAATATCTGTTGAATAATCCACTTCGGGAATTAAATTGGGGGCCTTATCGGCCACAGAACCCGAAATTGATTGCGCCATTGGGATTGGCATAATTTTTAAAGCCTACGGTGAAATTTAATTGAAAATTTATTCTGGTCAATTTAAACTGATTAAATTGATAAATTAAGCGCCCTATTATTTTATATTAAAATGTTTGCTAGTGGGGCTTGTTGTATAGTAACATTACACCCTCCCTTAGCTCTCTGAAACTCAAAATCTGAGTTAGAAATTGAGAGAGAGAGAGAGAGGCCGGCCATAGTGGGAGAAAAGGAGGAGAATTGTGCATTTTAGCTTGGAGCTTGGAGATTGTGGAGATTTAGCTCAAGGATTGACTAGAGTTGGGAGATTGAAGCTCCTAGGTGAGTAACCAACCCCTAACTCATGAATTTGAGTTGTGATTTCATGAATTGAAGATGGATTTGTGATCTAAGACATGAAAGGAGTTGGTTTTGATGAATTTGAAGACTATATATGCATGCATGTAGGTATTGTTTTGAGATTGCATATTTGAGTTTGGATTACATGACTCATGTTGTAATTTTGATTGAAATCCATATATTTGACCATCTCTTCATCATATGAGATGAGAATGAAGGCTATATGTCACATGCATGTATAATCCATGGAAGTAGAAGCTTTGAATGCATGAAATGGTTACATTGGTAATGAGTTGGTGGAAAATGGGCCATGCATGTAGATAAATTATGAAATTGAGCTTCCTAATGTTGTAATCTTGCATTGGTATCATGTTAGCATGATTAAATTTGAGATTTGGGCCATTGCATGTAAGTAGTGTGGCTGGAAAATCGAAATGAAGCTCAAGAACAAAATCTGGGAAACCCAGAATTTTGGTGCCCGCTCGAGCGGGGTAATGGTCGCTCGAGCGGAGAAATCGAGCTCCCAGCATATTTCTGCAGACATGATGCCCGCTCGAGCGGGGAAGTTGGCGCTCGAGCGGGGAGCTATGTGACACGAAGTTCGCTCGAGCGGGAGAGTTCACGCTCGAGCGGGGATTGGAGGCAACCAGTACTTTCTCAGACTTAAGGGTCCGCTCGAGCGGGGAAGTCTACGCTCGAGCGGGGACCCTGTTGCCAGAAATTCTGTTCTTGTATTTTGTGTTCCGTTTTCCGTTCTCTTTCACCTGTGAGCACTCTTAGGCATATGTTAAGCATTGTAAATGAGTTAATAAGATAATAGTAAAGCCTAAAGAGGAGAATGTGAATTTTGAACGGAATGAATTGTTAATGACCCTCTTATGTTCATGGCATGTGTAGGGTCGAGTTCCAGGGCGAATCAATCAACCGATCACTGTGAGTAATATCACTAATTGAATGCTTGTAAATGTCCAATTACTTATTCCCTTTAAAGCTTTATGAATTGCTAGTTGGGATTGTGGACGTAAGTCTGATATGAATGCATAGATGGACCCAAGGTCGTTTTGATAAGCATAAATGGACCCAAGGTCGTTTTGATGAACACGAATGGACCAAAGGTCGTTTCGAAATGAATGAGTGGACCAAAGGTCGTTTTGAAATGAATGAATGGGCCAAAGGCCGTTGTGACAAATGGATGGGCCAAAGGCCGTTTTGATGCAAATGAATGGGCCAAAGGCCGTTGTGACAAATGGATGGGCCAAAGGCCGTTTCGATGCAAATGAATGGGCCAAAGGCCGTTGTGACAAATGGATGGGCCAAAGGCCGTTTTGATGCAAATGAATGGGCCAAAGGCCGTTGTGACAAATGGATGGGCCAAAGGCCGTTTCGATGCAAATGAATGGGCCAAAGGCCGTTGTGACAAATGGATGGGCCAAAGGCCGTTTTGGAATAAATGAATGGGCCGAAGGCCATTTTGACATAATTGAATGGGTCGAAGGCCGTTTTGACAAGAATGAAAGTCTGAATGGGCCAAGGGCCCGAATGTTTGGAATCATGACTACTTGACTGCATTTCGTACATTTATATATATATACATATACATGTCTATCTACTAGCTGGAATTATGAATTGGGCCCAAGGCCGTTCGGAATATGTTGTGCTACAATGTTGTATAAGTTCTGCATTTGATATTATTCACTGGGCATTCGCTCACGCTCATTCATGTAATTGTAGGTGAGCCAAGTGAGGTCCAACCCCAGCCCCAATGAAGTCAGCCAGGAACAGCAGGAGTTTTGGGAGAGTCAGCCTTAGGTCTCACGCACGAGACCAAACCTTGCCCCTTTTGTTACTCGTTTATGTCCTGTCTTGTTGGCGAGGATCTTGTGTATAATGTATATAGTTTGCTATGGGTTGACTCAGTTTAGATGATCCTGTCTGTAAAGAAGTTTATGCTACTGTACGTTTGATGTTGGTTATTAACGTATATGCGCATGGTTGTTTTAAAGTACATATAAGCACGGCTCTACGGACAAAGTTTTTAATTATTGCTTCCGTTTGGCCCCTTTACTCTGTCGAGTTATGTCTTATTTGTATGGAGGCCGTAGGTAATCTCTGGATTACTGGCCGGTTATGTCCTTAACCCTTGGGGGCGGGTTCGGGTCATGACACTTTAACTGTATGCTCGAGGAGTATTTGCGCCACTTGGTCAATGCTAATCAACGAAATTGGGTGCAACTTCTTGATGTAGCACAGTTATGCTTCAACTCTCAAAAGAGTAGCTCTACAGGAAAGAGTGCTTTTGAGATATTGAATGGATAGCCACCACTATTGCCCGACAGAGTGGATGGATCTTATGAAGGCAAGTCATCGAGGGCTTACCAATTTGCTAAGGAATGGAAGAGAAACCATGACATTACTCGTGCCTCTCTCGAAAAAGCAGCATATAAAATGAAGAAATGAGCTAATGAAAAGAGGAGGCCACTTGAGTTTAGAGTTGGGGATCAAGTTCTTGTCAAACTCAACCCTGAACAACGCAAGTTCATGAAGGGAAGAGACAAAAGGCTAGTGCGCAAGTATGAGGGACCGGTAACTATTCTAAAGAGAAAGGCAAGTGTGCTTACAAGATAGATGCTCCATCTTGGCTAAAAGTGCACTTGGTTTTCCATGTGAGTTATCTGAAGCCTTACTATCCAGACAAGGAAGATCCAACCCAAAATGAGCTGAAACGCCAAACCATCACAGCCAAAGCAGGGAAAAAGTCTGTTGAATCTATCTTGGCCGATCGGGTGAAAATGGTTTCCACGAAGAAACAAAGGCAATACTTGGTAAAATGGAGAGGCCTTGGAGATAAAGAAATCAGTTGGGAACGAGAGACAGACTTGTCGGCTTTTCAAGAAAAAATAGATGCTTATTGGGCAAAGTTGTCGAGGGCTTCTATTGTTCAAGTGAGAGAGACTGTTAAAGTGCGCCCATCTAAAGGTCAACACCTTGGTGCCACACACATTTGTGCCCTTTGGAGAGCCAAAGACATGCCTAAGAAGTTATTGGCGTAAGTGCAAGTAAAGGCTCAAGGCATAGTGCAAGATAGCCCACGACATGCCATTGGACAACACATGCAAGGTTGCAGCCAGCAGCAACGTTGCCAGCAGCCATGTGGCCACAAAAGTAGCTAGCAGTAGCCAGTAGCCAACAGCCACTAGCCAAGCCGTAGCGTTGCCAGCAGCCCAGTAGCAGTGCTAGGCTACAGCAGGCCGTAGCCCTATAGCCAGTAGCAGGCCGCAGCCTAGCCACAACAGGCAGCAACTTCAGGCCACGTTTTGAAGGGTCAAATGTAGTCTTTTTTCCTTGTAAATTTTTATGTAAGTACCTTAGTATTAAAGGTGTTTTGGGACCAAGTTTTGTAATTTTTCCCTTTTTGTAGAATTTTTAGAAATCCATTATGACTCCTCAAACATAGAGGATGTTTTCTTTTGCCAGCTAGGAAAAGGCTTAACAAGCTATATTAAGGAAGGGGTACCCAAGTGTTGAACCAAACCATTTGTGCCTTTAAAGTACCCCAACCTAGCCAATGGTAAGGCAACTTTTGTAGCACTTTTGGTGCATTGTTCAACTATTGTAATGCCTACTTTTGATCAATGAAAAGTTTAATTTTGCCTTTAAATTGTGCAAAGCTTTTCCTTTGTTTCTTACTTTAATTTTAGCTTGTTGCTTGCTATTTTGTGGCTTGTCTCTAAACTTATTGGCTCATCAACCAATTGGTATCGTGTTTACTTGTCTTTGCAAACCATTTGAGCATTATTGGCGGGCTAGTGAAGAAAGTCAACTAGCGCCACACACACTTACATATCTATTGATGAGGCTTTCACATAGCCGGTGTGTGACACAATGCCAAGTACCTCCTTAAATACCTTCTTCAATTTTTCAAAATCCTCTTTTCTTTTGTCAGGCAATCTACGATGGTCATTTCTTAGGAAGGCGAATTTCACCCTATCATTGACTATTAAAATGTCTCTGATTGAGAGGTCTCCGTGCCAGTATTTTTGGCTGTGGAGTTGATAGATGCCAGTCATAATTTCACAACAGTATAATTAATTGAAATAATTAAAACGTTATACTATAAGCTGTACAGTTGTTGGAAATAAATATACATATATATATATACACACACACACTAGCAACTTGTAATGTGTGTATAATTAAAAAAAAGTAATATTATTACTATAACAAATTGAGGTTTTTAAAATAAAAATATAAGGACAAAATTATTTTTTAAGAACGAAATATTTTTGTTTCTAAAAGTGTCGTTATTATATTTTTAATAACAAAACTAGATATTTAGTAATGAATTATTATTCTTTTGGTACAAAAATTTGTTTGAAAAATAAATCTTTTTGGGACCAAATTATTTTGTTTCTAAAAGTGTATTTATTAGCAATATTTTTAAATTTTTGTCTCTAAAAATCCCATTTTTTACTTTCCGGAAGAAATTTTTAGCGATTGTTCTCGCGACGACAGGAATTGGTCTCCAAATATTTTTTGTAACAAAATTTTATTTTTGAGAAAAAAAAAAGTTTGGTCCTTACCACTCTTATTTGTTATAGTATATAAGAATAATGACTATACTCATACTATATGTTACTTAAGTGGCAAATATCTTCTTTGTTAGAATTATGGCTCAGATTTGAGTCTCATTGTCCTTTTTATATCATTTTACATAAACAACAATTATAAGGATATTTTTGGAAATGTAATCAACTATATAGAGGTATTTTGGGAATAGAAATTATGAAACAAAGAAAGTGTCAACCCTAATTCTGGTGTTCTCATATGTAATAAAATTGATAATTAATTAGGCCTAATTTAATTGGCTACCATGACTTTTCTAAGTATTTAGTTCATAGGGGGAGGTCATAGGTTTAATTCTAGAGTTGAATTAAAGGGGCAAGTAATTGATACTTTGTATAGGGTGGGGAGGCTAACTCCCATATGTATTAACCTAACAATTAACAACTGATTTTTGCCGATCAAAATATACAATAAAATATATAGATAATAATTGAACAGATAGATAAATATAGGCCTATTTTGGGAAGAAAGAAAAAAAAGTTTGCTTTTGGCTTATTTTCAAAAAGTCAAAAGCCAACTTATTTGAGGAAAAAAGCATTTGAGAAGTTGGAAATAAGCCAACAAGCGAAATTACTAAAATACTAGCGTGAATAAGCCAAAAAAAAAAAAGCAAATTTGCACAAGGGTACTATGATCAATTTACAATTTTGCAAGTGATGTGATACCATATTAAAATAATTTTGGAAAAAATAAAAAAGTTGGTGATTTTCATCTTCCCAAATGATTTTATGAATAAGCCACAAAATAAGAAAATAAACAAAAAAAATTGTTTATTTCTATCTTCCCAAAATAGCCATAGAGGGAGAGAGTGTGTAAGATACAACATACCGGATGATTTGTTGATATGTTGGTTTAAGTTGAAACCTGAAATAATTAAAACGTTAAAACTAACATATGTGCAGTGCAACAACTGGAAGAATATAGGGCAAATTATGTTTGTGAAGCCCCTGAAAAATGTTTTCTCTTTAAAAACCTAATGTTTAAATTAGTTTCTTAAAGCCCCTCAGTTATGAGAATTATTTTGAACTCTTGTTGATTAATATTGTTTTTTTGTTGTTTTATCAAAACAGGAATATCCTTAATAGTGGCCATTCATATTCCAACTAGTGTCCATTCATAGTCTAACTAGTGTTCATTTGATTCTAGTTAGTGTTCATTTAATATCAATTAGTGTTTATTGTTCATTTAATATCAATTAGTGTTCATTTAAATCTCAAAGTAGTGGTTCATTCATAACCTAACTAGTGGGCTAGGGTCCTTTCACTTTTCAAGTAGTGGTTCCTTCATATCCTAACTAGTAGGCTATAATGACAACCTTTCAATACCAACTACACCAAGGTTGTCTATAAATATCACCAAGCAACACTCTCACACTTCCACATTCGACCTAAGGAGAGGAAAGAGAACAAGAGAGGAATTTTGAGAGGAACAGGAAGGGAGAAGAGAGCCATCTTGTTCAAAGCTTAGCAGGTAAGTCACAACACAACCTTCTCTTTCATTTTCCCTTTTTCAAATACATGTTCTTAGGGTTCTAGACAATGTTTCAGATTTGTTATTTATTAGTTACTTGTGTTAAAAATGCTAAGAGTTGAGTATTGATTCTATCTTTTTTGTATTTTCCCATCTCAGTACAAAACCATCTTTTTCTCCATATCAATCTCTCAACTTTCCAAGGACACACCTTCAAGCAAACTTTCTGAGTTAAATATATGCTGGTTAGCATGTTTTCTTCACAAAAGAAACGAAAACTTTCCTTTGGTGGAACCCTTTTCTTATAAATCTTCTTGTTTTGGACATCTACCCTAGAAACTGTTTTTACAGGCCACTTTCAAAAATTTCAGAAAAATGTATAAAATTATTCTTGACCTCTATTTTAGGTCAAAATTTTCCTTAAGGAGTTATCTTTAAAATAAAATTGGTTTCATTGAAAAACATCAAGCGGTTTGCAAGAAAATCAAATTTTCGTAACGATCGACGGGTCTAGACAGAATCTGGACAGCGCTGGAATGTTTTCTAAATAACTTAAAATCTGGAAAAGCAAACCCATTTCCGAAAAATGTTCTAGAAACTAGATCAAATTCTCTACGAATCATAGGAAGACCGAGTCCGGTGAAGGATCTAAACTACCCCTTTCATTTTAATCTTTATGTGATATTAAATCTGGAAATATTTGTTATGTATGGATGTTTTATGTCCTTGTATTCATGAAAATGTGTTATGATCATATCTTGGCAAGATATTTTATGTGTTATGTTATGTTATTTATCTTTCTCATCTTAAGGATGCATGTTTATGTGGATATTATTATCTTGTAAGTTGGACTAACCTTGACTTAAGACTTTTAACTCAACGGGAAACCTAATTGGGAGGGTATTGGGTTTTCGAGCACTTGAGTAATGGAAAGATGAGAAAATGTGTTATATGGTTGTTGGGATGCGTCCCTAATTGGAAGTTAAAGTCTTGCGCAAGTTGTTTTCTGAACCCTTGAACGGAGCGGTTGTATTCGGACCCTAGGTGGTTTGGTGTGAGGAGGGTTTTGGGTAAGGCCCTATTTCACCGTCTCTTTTGAGGCCCTGCGGTTGGCACTACGCGGTATATAACTGATGGTAGGCATCCGACGTTAGTTTTGCAACAAAGCAGCAAAAGAGGGGGCATACCGAATAATCCGAGTCCGATTCTTGTGGTTGGGAGGACGAAATCTCTTTGGGGGATTTCTAGTTTACTAACAATTAACTTGTAACCATTTATTTATTTGTTGTGTTGTGTATCATGCTCTACTACTTGATGTTATATTTGTGATTGTGTATTGGACTCGGGAAAAAGGGTTGGGGTGTGTGTGTGTTTACTGGGCATTCAAAGCTCACGGCATGTTATGCCAGGTGCCGAAGAGGAACATATAGCTAGAGACGACGAGCCTGAAACAATCGAAGACCTTTGGCTATCTTAGAAAAGTTAAAAATTTCTCTTTTGATATTTTGCAAGACTCGTATGAAGATTTAAATTTTCTTTGGGATGTAATGTAATGGAACAAGCTTTTGAAATTAATATTATTATGGTTGTTATGTATTGGTATTCTATATAATTAGACGTATACACCTTAACAGTGACTCTCCCTTGGCTACAATCTATAGTGTAGTATCGGGGCGTTGCAATGTTGGTAAGTGTCATTTTGGTTTTTGATCTTTAATTTTTGTATCATTTTAGTTTTCTTAATTTTAATTGGCTTGATTTTGATTTTGATTTTGATTTTGATTTTGATTTTGATTTTGATTTTGAATTATGTTTCAATTTGCTCCAATTGAATACAATTGTTGGCATTATTTTATAAAAAAAAATGCGCACATGAGCAACATGTGTCATATTTTTAGGAGTAAAATTGTAAATGTGTGAGTGATTTTCTGACCACACTGCCAACTCAGTATTCAGCTGGAAAACACTAGCAGAATAGATGACACCTAGCTGACCTGCAACAGAAAAAACAGACTCCGGCGGTGGTTCGTCCACCCGGGGGTACTCCGATGATCAAGTCAATAACCAAATATCTCTCAAAAATCATCAATGGTGCTAAACTCACTATTCTGAATATAAATTGCGTACCTTAGACCCATCGAGGGTGTCTTTCTTTTATAGTTAACTCAATCCTTGTCCCAACAGAAGCCTCGCTTCAATGGACTTTAGCTTGGTGCTTATCCAGGACTCTTCAATTGATAGAGACAAACTCCCTAAGAGCTTTATCCTTATCCAGGCTAAGTCCCCTCATCATTTTAGGACTCTTGTGCCTTATCCGCTTATCTCAGATTCTGATATCTTCGGAGATAACCTCGGCCTTACCGAGATCATCTTGGCATTACGACCAGGACATGTGGCACCTCGGCTGACACGTCGGCGTCACCTTGGCCACGTGTTGGTACTCAGAAAATATATCCCCGCAACTGCCCCCTAGGTTCTATTACCTTGGCAATCTGAGGTGATGGAACCTATATCAATACTCCTGAAAGTACGTTGGCTTAAGTGTCTCAGCCAAGATTATTATATCGGCCGACATGTCTTCTTTAAAGATCAAGACTTTCAAGTGCTCTTCCATGCATATGAGTTATCGTGCAAAACAACTCAACTGTTTCAGCCACGCGTCTTTCTCTTACTGGATCATACCTGATACGAGTTTGTAAATTGAATCATTCTCACGTGCGCCGTCTGACGCATACATTCCTATAGGCACATTAATGACCTATTTGCCGCCGTTTCTGCATTTCACCAAAAAATCAATTCCTCTCTCTTCATCTTCTCACATTCATATCCTCAAGCTCTCAACTCTCTCTAGCTTCTGAATATGCCATTGTTCAAGCTTCCATAGCTCTGCAACTTGCTCCATTTACCCCTTTCGGCGTGATTTTCACCGATCTTCCGCTTTCGCAACCATCGTCAGACTTCGGCAATCCTTACACCAGCTTCACTTTTTCTGGTAAGCCATCGTTCCTTCTAGTTTTAGTTCTCTGGTAAAGCTTTATTTTGCTGTCATTGTTGTCTTGCTCTAGTTCTCGATCTATGAACCATGCACCTGAGTGTGTCTATTTTATGACTTTGCTTTTGCCCATGTCTTGAATACACTGTTCATAATTTTTTTTGTTTTCACTTTTGCCACACTTTGTCACAGAGTTCTTGACTGTTTCTTGGTTCTGAAACGCGTTCTTGTTTCTGTTTACCGTGTTTTTTTTTTCTTCAGATTCTTGCCTCTAATCTTCGTTTCCATAGAACTAGGTTTGGGATTTGTTTATAGAACCTACGAATTTTAGGAAGAACTAAATCGATCCCCACAAATTCTTACCCAACTCACTTTTAGGCTTTTGCCGAGGTCCACATAACCTTTTCAGAACACCTTCTTTTCTGAAATCCAGCTCCCAAACTTTAAGCCGATATCATGGGCATGTGGAAGCATAGGGTAGACACCTCGACCAAGCTAGGGCACTTTAGGCGAGAGTTCGACATCCCGGCCGACGTTCATCTAAGGTTGGCTAAGGATGACAACTCCATCATGCCTACAACTGATTCAATGCCCTTCCCTGTCGTAGCTTTTTTCAAGTGCGGACTTCAGCTCCCACTCAACACCCTTTTTCGCGAGATACTCCACTATTATAAGTTGAACCCGATGCAACTCGCCATCAATTCCTATCGAATCATTAATGGTATCATAGCCTTAGCCAGACAAGAAAACGCGAGGATTACCTTAGCCAATATCCAGTACTGCTACACCATGTGTGGCCTCAAAAGAGATACGGGTTACGTTTACTATCTTAAGCCGAGGTCCACAGAGTACAAAATTGTTGTCGACCTCCCTGACTCCAACAAGGGAGCTGGGGATAATTATTTCATTACCTCGGGGAACTGGGAGTTTGCTCCAGACGAGGACGCCCAGCTCTACCCTCTTCCTCGATTGATTTTTGTAGAGGGCAATGGTAAGAGCCCTGTGTTCATACTAACTCGTTTCGAAAGTCTTCAATACTTTATTTTTTTCTAATGTCTGTTTTTCTTGCAGCTCTTCGTTAGCCCCCAAAAGGCTTCCGTCAGTCTTTCTTTCCCAGCAAAGACTTGAGGAAACTTTTGGATCTACCAGTCCACAAACGGAAGGCCCCTCTTCTAATTAATTTCATTCCTACGTACAAGTCAGCTCTTCCCGACATCCCCAAGAAGAAGAAGAAGAGTCTGTCTCCTCCTTCCGCTACAACTCCTCAAACTGCCTCAACATCTCGACAAGATCAAGGATCGACTTCTGATCCAGTCGAGCAGCCGTCTACCTCGGCTCCATATCTAATCCCACCATCTCAACGAAAACATCAGCGTCAACTTGTTCTTGCCGCCGAGATAGGCCGTCAAAAAGCAGTCGCCAAGGATCTTTTGGCCAACATTCCAGATTCAGTTGATGCTCAACCAGCATCAACCCAGCCCCCGAAGCCAAAGCAAAAAAGGATCAAGAAGGCTTAGCCAAAGGCAAAGGTAACTCAGGTTGACACTAAGGACACCTTGCCAATCTCTAAACTGGCTGAGAGCGACAAGTCCCAATCTGCTGCTGAAAAAAGGCCAGCCGATGCGCCACCATCCGAATCCCAAAGGTCAAAGAGGCCGAGGCCATCCTCTGCAACCACCTCAGGGTCTGCAAAGCATGATTCCCCCTGGGCCCCCAAGATTACTTTAGAGGACAAGCCAGTTATGGCTAACGACAGCGCTGATGACATCAATGTCGACGTTGCCCTCAGTATCGCTTTGCTTCTCCCCGGCGATCTCGACCGAAATGCCGAGTTGAGCGAATATGAAAACTATGCTCTGATGCTCCAGCGCTCTGTTCAAGTAAGTATTTTTACTTGGTAATTCTTTCTTTCTTTCTCTTCATTTCATACTTATGATATATTTTCTAATAACTCCTGTTCACTTTCAGGCCATCCAGCATGCTCATTCTTTCTCAGTGCAAGCTTTTGAGAATCGGCAGGAGCTTGCCGACAAGAAGAGGGAGGTCTCCACTCTTCAAAAGTCTAATAAAAATTTGCAATCAAAGATGAAGACCTTGGAGGAACAAGCCGAGGCCGCCATCAAAGCTCAAAATGACGCCGAAGAAAAGGCGGAATCTATTGAGGCCCTTAGGAAGGTTCTTGAGGCCGAAAAGAAGGAGGCCGAGGAGAAAACGGCCCAGGCCCAAAAAGAACTGCAAGAAGCCTTGGCCATGAAGGATGCCGAGCTCTAGGCAGCCGATGAGAAGGGCTATAAAGAGGGGGTCGCCGATGTCATGGCGGAGTATGAAAAGCAAGTGAAGTAGGCATGCAACAAGAGTTTTACCCTTGGTTAGATGTCTCTTCTAAAAAAGTTTAAAGTCCCCGAGGACTCGCCCCTTAGGAACGCCGACGTCATTCATCTTCCATTCCCTCCAACTCCAAGTCAATCTGATGACGAATCTGAGTCTGAGGAGGAGACCTTGGTAAGGAAATCAAAGGAGGCGGCTGGGACCAAGTCCCCTTCTCTGAATGAGCAAGTCCTGGACTTGACTCAAGACGAGGAGGGTGAGGAGGTTCCTAAAGATACTACAACTGAGAAGGCATCAGCCAACAAGAGCCTTGATGAAACCCTTCAAGAAATTGATGCCGAGCTTGCGGCGGAAAAGGCTGTCGAGGTATCTTCCCAGCAGTCATCCGAAATTCAAACCCAACCATCTGTTGTTGCCGAAGACTCTTAGCTTTATGTTTATCCCTTCCTTTCTTGTACTTTGTTTTTCTTTTTGAAGTACTGTAAACTTTTTACATTGCCGATGTGCTTTTAATACAACTCTTTTGTTTTTTGAATGCTTGTATGTTTGCCTTGTATGCTTCCATACTTAGAATATTTTGCATATCTTTAATATATACTTCAATCTTTGTGCAACCTTCTTGGGGTGACACACCTCGGTTATACAATTATAGTGGGAGCCGAAGCTGCTGGTGCCTAAGGCAGTCTTGCCTGTTCTTTCCTTGTCCTGGTCTCATCGACAAGGTCTTTCAGATGGCCTTGCCTCACCAGGTCTTCCAAGTGTGTTTTCAGGGCTCTGCAACCCTGAGTCATATGCCCATCTTCATTGTGGTAAGCACAATGCCTGCCAAGGTTTCTTTCCATAAATTCTCCTGGTGCCCTTGCTGGTGTTCTGAAATAGGGTTGATTCCGAATTTTATCCAGGACCTTGTGAATTGGGATTCGGAACAAAGTTGTCACTGCCTGTGCAGACCTCAGTTCTATCTTTTGCTTGCTGGATCCATTGTTACCTCGGCCTCGCTTCGGTGAGCCATTTCCTTTCTCTTGCTTTGTCTCCTTAGTCCCCGATGTATCTTCCTCGGCTCTGGCGTATTTTTCAATTCTGGCCATGAGCTCTTCCATGCTTTTTGGTAATGTTTTTGTTAAAGACTTTCGTAGTGGGTAGTCATCTTTTAGGCCGTTCTTGAAAGATACGATTGTCACCTCTTGATTACATTCGGGTATTCGGTTGAACACCTCATAGTATCTTTTTGCGTAGGCCCTAAGGCCCTCATCCTTACTGATCTTCAGAGCCATCAGTGCGTCCACCCTTAATGGCTGTAGCTTGTTTGTCACGAACCTGGCCATGAATATCTCGGCCAGGCCTTCCCAGGTCTTCACACTTCCCTTTGGTAGTTTGTGAAACCAATCGGATGCAATCTCCTCGAAGGACGAGGGCAACACTTTGCAGAGCAACGACTCGTTTCCACTATACAATGCCATTGAGTTCAAGTATAATCCAATGTGGAAGTTGGGGTCTAACTTACCATCGTATATTTGGAACCGCGGCATATTGAATCTCTTCGGTGCCTCAAATCTGTCCAACTCCATTGAGAACAGTGTTCTCGGCTTATCAAGGGAGTTTACCTCGACATCGGGATTTTGTTGCTTCCTTTTGAGGTAATCTCTTAAGTCTCCCTTTGTCCACCCAGGAGCTCGGCTATCCCCTGATTTCAATCTTTTTGGTGCATTACTTTCAGCTTCGTGGTGAGTCCTCTTCGACCTTTCTCCATTAGTTGTCTCAAAGCACAGTGCCTGCCCCTGAACATGCCGATGTTCTTTGGGGTCTGCCTCCTTTGTGCGATGCATCCTCCGTGATTCTTCCCTTCTTGACTCTCCTCGTCCGACCTCCCTGGAAGGCTGGTGAGAGTGTCTTTCGCTCCTGGTGTGCTGAGGGGCTACGGGGACTGTTTTCTGCCCTCCCTTCTGGGCATTGGCCGCTGGAATCGGCGTGTCTTGCAGCGGGAATGGTGGCTGCATGACGTTGTTTTGCATCATGAAATTGATGACCGATTGGAGGTCCGCCAATTTGTTTGCCATCTCTTTTACCTCATCGTCCCTCCGCAGGCATCTATCCTTCCATACCTGGGGGTCATCCTCATTGTAATACCCACTTCGATCTGGCTTCTTTGGTACGTCGCCATCCTGGCCGACGTCTTTCTTGTTGTGATTCTATTCACGAGTTTCTGTGTTGCGGTCGTCTCCTTTGACGTCAAGGTCGATAGGTCTACCACTCCTAGCAGGAGCATCGTCCCCAATCTTTTCTTTCTGTCCGTTGCTGGCCATCTATTCTCCTTTGATTCCCACAGACGGCGCCAAATTGTGTGAGTGATTTTCTGACCACACTGCCAACTCAATATTCAGTTGGAAAGCACTGGCAAAATAGATGACACCTGACTGACCTGCAACAGAAAAAAAAGACTCCAACGGTGGTTTGTCCACCCAGGGGTACTCCGACGATCAAGTCAATAACCAAATATCTCTCAAAGATCATCAATGGTGCTAAACTCACTATTCTGAATATAAATTGCGTACCTTAGACCCATCGGGGGTGCCTTTCTTTTATAGTTAACTCAATCCTTGTCCCAACAGAAGCCTCGCTTCAATGGACTTTAGCTTAGTGCTTATCCAGGACTCTTCAATTGATAGAGATAAACTCCCTAAGAGCTTTATCCTTATCCAGGCTAAGTCCCTTCATCATTTTAGGACTCTTGTGCCTTATCCACTTATCTCGGATTACGATGTCTTCGGAGATAACCTCGGCCTTACCGAGATCATCTTGGCATTACGACCAGGACACGTGGCACCTCGCCTGACACGTCGGCGTCACCTTGGCCACGTGTTGGTACTTAGAAAATATATCCCCACAGTAAACTTGATCAATTCAATAAGTTAATCTTAAGAAACTCAGTGACCATTTTTCGTAAAAAACCTTAATGTCGTTGCCAATGTTTTAAAAACTGAACTGGTGAGCAAACCAGAAAAAGGGATCAGGTGGACGGGTCACCAGTTCAACCGTTAGGTCGAACCGGAATCAAACCATGACGTCATAATTATTTTATAAATATATTAAAATTTATTTAATAATAATATAAGAATTAGGATACATTTATTTAAATTATTTTTAAATTTTAAGATAAATTTATAATTATATAAACATATTTATATTTATTATTTGTAAAATATATTAATTATACTTAATGTTTGAAAGAAAATGTAACAAATGTATCTATTTACCATGTATAAACAAAAATTGAATGCGGTATGGTGGTTATTTGTCGTACTATTTCTATGTGGTTATGTGTTCATCTCTTCCAAGCAACAAAATATTCCAAATTTTCTTATCGTTTTTGCAAGATAGGAGCCCAACCAGCGTTGTTGAACCATTTTTGGGTCAATCGGTTCAACAGCAATTCTGGCCGGTTTAATAAAAATAGAACGGTTTTCAACATTCAACTCTTTCAAGCAACAAAATATTGCAAATTTTCTTATCATTTTTGCAAAATGAAAGCCCGGCTAGTTTTGTTGAACCCGTTCTGGGTCTACCAGTTCAACCATGGTTTTGGCCGGTTTAATGAAAATAGAATGGTTTTCAACATCGAACAATTCAACCGGCCGGTTCGGCCTGGTTTTTGAAACATTGGACATTGTCAAGTGGACTAAATTGATACGAAATTTAAAGGGTAAATTACAAATGGGCTTATTACACTTTCTATCCCTAAACTATTGTCAAAAATTTAAAGGGTAAATTACAAATGAGTTTATTACACTTTCTATCCTTAAACTATCCTCAAATTGTTTGTTTAGTTCATGAACTATTGATTGAATCTATTAAGTCCCTAAAAGAATTACAAAAAAAAAAGTATATATAAATCAAAACCTATTTAGTCCCTAAACTATCGATTGAATATATTAAGTCCCTAAAATATTTAATTTAAATATATTTAATCCTTAAAAAAATTACAAAAATAAAATATGAGAGGGGAGTTTTTACGGAACTAATTTGGGCCGAGCTATTAATAGTATGGGCTTGCTTTAGGTCGTGCTACGAGTTGGTTAGCCTGAAGGCTAAGGCCAAATGTTGGGCACTTGACCAGCTCAACAGTGTTAATCGGGCTAACTTGGTCTTAAGGCGTTGATTGTACAAAGAGATTTCCATAAATCCAATGGGGACTTTTGCCAGCCCAAACGAGGTTTGATCGGTCTGATTGGGTCATTGACCGGTGGAGTGGATCTAGTGGTAATTGTGACCAGAAAAACATAGCCTGATCTTGTCAAAGGGTTTCAGCTCGGCTGACCTAGCTGAATGGAGCAAGACAAGGTTAATGGAGCTACACAATTGAGTGCAACAAGGTAGATGGTTTGCTCGGTTCGATTGCCAAATTAAGAGTTGTGTCATTTACTTGAACTTTGGTATGCAAGATATTAAAGGATGGGTATTATCTCTTAAGAAGTACACTTCTGGTAGGATTTTACGAGTGAGAATTGAAGTCTTATTAAGATTCTACCTTGCAGAATATACAAAAGGTTCAGAGTTGACCTAATGAAGGTAATGTAACTTTGCTCACCAAATTTACAGATCTTTTCCCCTATATTGATCTTAGAGCATCTCCAACGGTATACGCATTTTACCTATCTAAACATTACTATAAAGTATACATTTTATTTTGCCTATCAACTGTTTCATGTTTCTACTCCAACCATGCTTTGTATTTTAGTTATTTATCCAAATACTATGAACTTTATAGAATGCCACATCAGCAACAAAGATGAAGGGAAATAATCCTAATGATTAAATACATTTTGCCTAGTCTTGAAGGCAAGTTACATGTAGCTAGTGAATATGAGTTGAGCTAAAATGCCTAATCATATGCCTAGTGCATTGGAGTTGAAAAAAGTGAATCATGTTAGGCATTTTGACTAACAAGCATTATATACCTAGTGAGTTGGAAATGCTCTAACTTAAGTATCGGAGGAATTTTCGACACACATCTGTCGATAAGCTCATTTGAGTTGTGTTTCAAGTCAAACGATATCATTTAAAGGAGTTTAAGGTTGGTCACAAGGAGTACACGTGCGGGATTTATTTTGTACAAAATATATGCCCATATGTATTATAAATTAGTAAAAGATCTTCCCCAATTAAGATTTTATTATAGAAAAATCTTTTTATTTTTATTTTGTCTTTAAATGGTTTTTTTATTTCTATGTGTTTAAAATTAATATTAGAGTCTGATTTTTCAGTCTTATCAATAAATTATATGAATATTATATATATTGAAGAAGTAGATTTAGATCATTTTAATAATAATACTTCTCTACAAATAGTAATAGATCAAAATAATTCATTAATTAAGTAATAAAAAGAATTTAGCGAAAAACTTAAAAACAATCAATTAGAAATTAGAAACGAAATCTGACATATAATACTAGATAAAAGCAAACACGTATTTATTGTAGAAGATAAGTAAGAAAATATTTTATTTTTTGAAATAAAATTTTAATTAAATAAGGTCTTTTAATTTATAATATTTATCGATTTATATTTTATTTTTTAGGGTTTATTACACTTTCTACCCCTCAACTATCATCAAATTGTTTATTTAATCCTTGAACTATTGATTGAATCTACTCAATCCCTAAATTATACAAGTCAAAGTCTATTTAGTCCCTAAGCAATCAATTGAATCTATTAAGTCCCATAAATATTTAATTCAAACTTATGTAATTCCTGAAAGAATTACAAAAATAAAATATAAGCCCATGACTATTATAAATTATTAAAGACTAAGATTTTATAGGAGAAAAATCTTTAGTTTGTATTTTTTCATTAAAAAATATTTTATTTCACTGTGTGTTTAAATTAGTATTAGAGTTTGATTTTTTAGTCTTGCCAATAAAATTATATGAGTATTAGATATACTGAAGAAGTTGAATTAAATAATTTAAATAATAATATTTTGCTACAAATAATAATTGAACAAAATAATGCGTTAATTAAGTTATAAAAAGAATTTAGCGAAAAGCTTAAAAATAATCAATTAGTAATTATAAAGGAAATATGGCATATAATACTAGATAAAGACAAATATGTAGCCATTATAGAAGTTAAGTAAGAAAATACTATAGAAAATTACACTTACCCTTTTAAAGGAAATTCATCATAGAAACTGATGCCCACTTTTCAAAGAGAAAATAAAAATTCAAGGTTATTTTGAAATAAAATTTTAACTAAATAGAGTCTTTTACTAATTTAGAATACTTATGGTTTATGTTTTACTTTTTGTAATCTTTTTAGGACTAAATAGGTTTGAATTGATAGTTTAGGGACTAAATAGACTTTGACTTATATACTTTAGGGACATAGTAGACTCAATCGATAATTTAGGGATTAAGTAGACAATTTAGCAATAGTTTAGGGGTATAAAGTGTAATAAACCTATTTTTTATAATACTTTTAGGGACTAAATAAGTTTGAATTAAATATTATAGGGACTTAATGGACTCAATCAATAGTTTAGGGACTAAATAGATTTTAATTTATATATTTTAGAGACTTAATAGCCACAATCGATAGTTCTAGGACTAAATTTTGCGATAGTTTAGGGGTATAAACCATTTGTTTAATATACGAATTGCCTCATATAGTTTAGAAAATTACAAATACCTCCTTAATTTTTTTTTATTTAACATAATTAACTAAGTATATGAAATTTCTAACTATTTTCATATACAATAATAAAATTACCTAAATTATGAATTAAAATAAATTTCTGACATCATAAAAAGCTATTAATTGACTTGATTATTTATTAATAAAACAGATCATTTGTTATGAAATTAGAATTTCAAAGAACATGATGTAATTTTCAGAATTGCAAAAAATAATTCGTATTTTAAACAAATCTCAAAGGTATATTTGTAATTTATCCAAAAAATAAGGATCAAAATAATACGAAAAAGTAAAATGTAAGAAACATTGCCCAAGAATACGGGAAATTCTATTTCCACACACTACTTTCTCTCTTTTCACATCTTTTCTCAATACACACGCTAAATAAATTTAAATTATCAACTTTCGCTCAATACACATCCTACCATACCAAAAATACCCTTACCATCTTCATCCTCCAAACCCTAACCCTAACACGCCACCATTGCTTTTTATTTTTTCAAGGTAACTGGTATTGAGTTTCATTATCTGCGGATGACATAAACATTTTTTTTTGTTACATCTATGCAAATTGGCAATACCTCTTACTGTTGAAACAAATTGAAATCTGCATAACCATTCAAGATTCCATTTCAAGGAGATAATTTTTGAAAAATTGCTCAGATCAAAATTAAAATTGCTCACCCATGTTCACTTTATTGCAGAGCATCTAATGTGAAACACCTTTATATTTCTCTCTCTCACAGTCGCGAAGGGGGTAGAAAGTGGAGGTGGCAGCGATTCGCTTGGCGGCGGGGAGAGACGAAGGCGAAGGAAGATTACGGTAGTGGGCAATGAAGGCAGAGGGAGATTGCAATGGTGCGCCGATCTTTTTCTCAGGGAAAGGGAGGTCGCAGTGGTGGGAAAGAGGCGACGGGAAGAGTGGAGCAGGGGAGAGGCAGCAGCCATGGATGGTTGTAGAGACCCTAATTTTTTGTACTTACACTTGAAACCCTGAGCCTTAGGTTAATAGCATTTTAGCCCTAGTTCCGTAAAAGTCTGCGTAAGGGCCCAAGTAAAGAATAATTTCTCCGTGTGTTACCATAATTAAATCATAGAACACCACTTTATGATTGGAACTATCCTAAAACTTGGTTTTATTTATTTTACCTCATAATTTCTAAATTAATTCACACATTTTATTTTTATTTCTATTTTTTTTTTTTTGTTGTTCTTTCATTTATTATTTATTTGAATATAATACTATTGTTTATTTAAATATATACATAGTTTAAATATATATATATATATATAATATGTTGGTGGAAAAGTTGATTGGATAACAACAAACAAAAATAAAATAAAATAAAATAAAAACAAATATCTAGATATTTAGTTTCCTTAGCCATTAAGCTACCGTTATACTCTATAAATTGAGAGCTTGTCCAAATCCACTCCCACGTTTTTCAACAGCCCATGGAGAGGGTGAGAGAGGGAGAGTTGGCTCAAGGGAAGTAAAGAAGTAAGAAGAAAAAAAGAAGAGAAAAAGAAGGAATTCTGGAAGGCAAGAACATACCTCTCCCTATTTTCTCCAATCCTTTCATCATCTCATCCTATTTTCTAGTATGCCTCTTGTGTTACAAATTAATGGTACATAGGGTTTTTGGTGTGTGTGAAGGTATGGGTATGATATAGTGTCATTGTCTTGCAAATTTGTGAAATTAGGCACTGTGGCAACTTCTCTAATTTAAAAGAAATATCAAATCTATCTAATTCTCAAATATGAATTTATTGTAGGATATTTTATGTGTTTAGAGCTTGTGACAATTTTATTAGCTCCTAATTGTGTGTTTTTAGGGCTTGGATAATTTGTTGAAAAATCTGGTCCTGAATCTCTGAAAAATAGTCCACTTTTAGAAATTTTATAAAATTCTAGAAAAATCATCTCATGTTGGTTCTTCTTTCAAAATTTATAAATCTGAGTCCTTTTTCCAACAGATTTTATTTGAGTGAAAACCGTCGGGTGGATTGAGAGAAAAGCTAGTTTTCCCAAAGCGTGACAAATCTGGACAGGTTTTCGAATATAGTTTGTAGATGAATTTTTGGAGGGGCTGCGCAACTTCTGAAAATTGGAACTGAAACTAGACAGATTGAATACTGTTTCTGTTAAATTTCAGCCCCTAATTTGACCTAGAAGTATTTTTATCAAAGCGTTCTTGTTAGCCCTACAGAACCGAACAGTGCTGGAAATTGTGTTCTATTATGTTATTTGTCTCTAAGTGTTTCAAAGCATTTCTAATGTTGTTTTCTTGCCTTACTATACTTATGTATGATCATCATGGACTATATTTCCTCTCGTATGTTTTTCTCATACTCTTTTATACGACCGAATTACCGAATGTGACTAACTTACCTAGCAAAAGATCTAATAAACGGGAAATGATAAGGGGTTGGCAATGGGTGACGTTCATCTTAGTGTTTTAGAACAATTTTATACATATGCATGACATGAATTGTGATGGGATTAATACCAAATGAGTTAAGTCTTGCGTAAGCAGTTTAAGCGAGCCCCTAGGTTGACCCGGATGTATTCAGACTCTATGCGGTGGTTTCAGGGTGTAAGCGAGCCCTTTGGTATGGTATGTGTAGGGTGTAAGCGAGCCCGAGGCACGATTTGGGTGTAAGCGAGCCCACTTGTTGGCCGTCCCTTTTGAGGTCCATTAATGCCACTGACAGGTAAATAATCGGAAGGTGGGCATAGGTGGTAAGGTTTGCAAAGCAGCAAAAGGGGGAGTTCTGAATAGTCCGGTGTTCAATCCTTGTGGTTGGGTAGAAGGATCTCTTTGGGGGGGGGGGTTTAGATGCCTAGTCTAACTACTAATTCATAAAACCTTATTGTAAGTATGTTATGTTACCTGAATTGTTTTGTGTATGGTTGATTGATTGATAGAAGATATGGGTGTGTGTGTGTTTTTACTGGGCATTCCAAGCTCATGGCCTGTCATGCCAGGTGAAAAAGCAGCTTACGACGGGGAAGGTTATCCCGAAGACAATCAAGATGAAGTTTTAGAGCCGTGGTTCACTTGAAAATTCGGACTAGTAGTTTGTTTTTGTGTTCTCTCTTCTTTTACCTTTTGGTTTGGCAATGTTTGTAAACCTCTAGTGGAATCAAATCAGTTATCTATGTTATAACTCTACTTGTATGTGTATATTAAAATATTGTGGTTATCTCTCTTGTTTGAGTTGTACTTTATATATTTCTTTTTTTTGTCTCAAATTTTGGGGCGTGACAATGGTGATGGTGGAAATTGATGGTTTGAGAGAGTTAGAGTTAGGGTTTTGGGAAAAGGGATATTTTGATAATTTAGTTTTAGGACAAAAATGTAATAAAAAAAATCATTAAGTGTGTGGAAAGAGAGAAATTGTAACAACCCAGATTTTTAATTATTCTGTAGAATTTATACTAATATTATTTAATTTCAGTTCAGAATATATATATAATTTATTATATATTATTATGCGTAATTTTGTAAAATAATATAATTATTAAAAATTTAGGGGTCAAAATATAAATAAATAATCAAATTAAGTTTGGATAGGCTTGGATTAATAGAGAACCAATAAGATAGTGACACGTGGCGTCTTGCTTGGGGCTCACGAATATGGTCTGTATAAGAGGGAGAAGTTGACTCTGAGAAAAGGGCAAAAAAAAAGAAGACCAGGGAAGAAAGAAAGGAAAAAGAAAAGGAAGAGAAAGAGAAAGGAAAAAGAGAGAAGGAAAGGAAAGGAAAAAAATAGTGAAAGTTAAAAGGGTCTTTGATAGTGAAAAAGAAGAGTAAGGTATTAAAGTTAAGGTGAGTTATATTATACCTTGAGTCACTAAAAAGTATTTTACGTATGTTTTGATTTACCAAAATCTATTTTATACAAGTTATGTTTTTAATTAAAAATTATATTTTATAAAAGTTTCAGTTACGTGAATTATTTTATGAACCCTATTTGCTTAAAAGGAAACCCATGGATATATTTGTTTTACTTTTAAAGAATATTTGGCTATGACCTTATATGAAAATATGTTTTGTGAACACCACCACGGGAGTCCCACGCCTTGGGGGACTTAAATAACCATTGGCTTAGTGATTGATCACTCTGTGGTCCAATGTTTGTCATGGATCCATTGACCAGTGTAGTGCTTGGCACTTAGTGAAGTACCGTGGTTATGGTTGCATAATAATTTTTGCATTATATGTTAAATGCGTATTATATGTATTAAATGATCTGAGGTACATGGCAAATGATTTGTGTATTACATGTATCAAACTCTTTTTGGCTTAACTAATGATCCATGGTGAATTTTATGCCTTATACTCTTAGTATAATATTTCTCACCCTGCCATGTGTTTATAGTTTTTTTACCACTTTCAGGTGGCATGTCAGGACCAGCGTGGGGGTAGGCACAAAGCACTTTTATTGATGTTGTAATGACCCAGAATATATATTTTTTTTAAAATAGCCA
The DNA here is from genome assembly GCA_022316695.1 of Camellia oleifera. Lineage (NCBI taxonomy): Eukaryota > Viridiplantae > Streptophyta > Magnoliopsida > Ericales > Theaceae > Camellia > Camellia oleifera. Next base: position 16,097,221 of record CM039308.1, on the reverse strand, counting down.
GTGCATAATTTAATTGAGCAAATTTTCGAATTTAAGTGTTGTGTAAATTCTGTGCGAAAACAGTTCAGTTTTGTATTTTTTAAAAATAGTTACCGATCTCAAAAAATTATGAAATTTTTGTATGTTGTTCACATACGAGTCTAGCACATTGGGTAAAAATTTCGGAATTTATTGATGAGTATTTATTTTATGAAAATTCGCGGACTGATTAGTATTAAGTTTAAATTATAGCAGAAATTTGTTATTTAATTTTTAATGTCTAGACCATGATTTAAGATAAAATAGTTGAGTCTATTTTAGTATATAATTGGACCATGTTTCACTTATGGATGAGACCCATGATTTAGATTCAATTTAATTTGAATTTGTTTATGATTCATGTTTAATTATTTGGTCATTTTTAATTATATGATTGGTAGTAACCACATTTGAAGTTGTTATTATTTATTATATAGGGTTATAATAAATATTTTAAAGTTAAATTTATGGTGTGTATCATACGGTGAAAAATTATATATTTTATAAAAAATGAAATATGTATGTATTGTGAAATGAGCAAAATATTATATTTTGTGGTGTACAAAAATATTATATTTTGTGGTGAGAAAAATTATATCATTTTATAATTTATATTATAAAATTTTGAGGTATTATTACAAAAATTATATTTTTTGAATGTAAATCAAGTTTTGGGAGACACACCCATGTGGGTGGGCCCCCTTTTGTCTCCTTCCATCATTTCATCTCCCTTTCCTTTCCATTTCATTTCATTTTTGGATTGGTTGAGTAGAGACCCAACGTCTCTCTCTCTATCTCTCTCTCTCACCCCCCAATTTCCACAATTATTGCCCAAGTTTTGAGCTTAAAGTGGGAGTTCTTGGAGTGAGATTTTGCACAATCTTTGTAAATGGAAGTTGGAGAGCTCGCTGCACTCTTCGCACCGGTAGTCTCGGATTCATGATCGGGCGACGTTTGCATTTTTATATTTGTTTTTCTTTATATTTGAAATAGGGACTTTCTTCATATTTTTACATTAAAGCTATGTTGGGATTATTTTGAGAAAATATATCATTATAAGAGGTATTGCATATAGGTATATTTTCAAATTTTTGTTTGGTAATTTTTGGAAGAAAAATTATGTTGAAATGTTAAGAATGATGGTATATTGAGATTGATTTTGGAGAAATCATTTTGTGTTGTTAATTTTGTAAAATAAATCTGAAAATAGAATTTAATAGTTGTATGGATTATATCTACATCATATTATGGTTAGATAATTTATTTTGAGGAATTAAGGTTGAAATACTTATCTCACCCTTGAGTTTTGGAATTTATTTTTGAGAAAAATAAATTGATATTGAGGAATATTGTGTAAAGTGTTAAGTAGAGATTTTTCCTACACTTATTTATGCACTTTTGCTTGATTATATGGAGTTTAGAGTTGTATATAATTTAATTATAATTTTTGGAAAATTTGTGTTTTATTTGCTTAAAAGAGAAATTTTGAGAAAAATAAAAAGTTGATGCCCAAATTGCGAAAGTGTAAACTTGGAATATGATTGTAAGGTTATGAAAGAGTTATGGTTTTAATTTGAATAAAAACGGACTTCGATTAGATTAGTTTTGAAATTTTACCGGTTTGTGGCCAAAAGAGCATTTTTAAAGAAAACAAAGGAATTATGTTTAACTTTGGGACTTTCGATCATTATAGGATGTCGTAGTTGAATAATGCTAGGAGAATGAGTTTGGGAAGAAAATGATGTTTTCTTGGGCATTAACGGTATTATTTTACTTAATGTATTGGTTGGAATAAAACCGACACGGTTAGAAATAGACCTTGAGAGGTTACCGGACGTGATTGTGATATGAAAACAAGTGTAGTTGTTCATATTTGATAAAATAAGGAATATGATTTGTTTCTAAATGTTGGAAATCATGGGGGATTCCAAGTTATAGTTATACGTTGGATTATATACCCATGTTGTTATCTTTTAATTAATATGTTAAAGATAACTATTTTGGCTATTGGTGAAAATTTACCATGTTGCATTTAAATGAGGATTTTGATAAAAAAAAATGGTAATATTTAATAAGTGGGGATTTTCTTTGAGTTATATATATATTTTTGCAAGATCTAAATGATTTTAGAAATCATCCTTTGATTTGTTTGAAAAATATATTGTTGATTCAAGAAGGTGAATGATTTTGAAAGTGGGTTTACTTTCTTTTTCCTTCTAAAAATAGAAATTTATATTTTTGAATTATGTTGATGAAAGCAAAATGTTTTGGTGAGATCTTCTCAAATATTTGAAGATGAATGGTTTTGGTAAGAAAACCTAGAAATTGGGGATTTTAAGAAAGATGTTGAAAATCTTTGGAATATGTTGTTATATTTATTTTGTGTGTCAAAATAAATGATATTTGAAAATTGTTTAGTTATTTCATGAAAATGATGGTTTTCCAAAGAATAAGATAATTGTTGAGGTTTTGGAAATGTTGGAAATGTGGGAATTATGTTATCCCTTGGTGAATTGAAGTAAATGTATTTATTCATCTTGTGAAATTGTATTGAAAGGAGAAATGGAAGTTTTGATCACAATGGAAATATTGTGTGGAAGCATGGAAAATGGATAAAATGTTGCATTGCATTTGTTGATACATTGGCATATCAATTCATTGAAAATGAAGAACTTTGAAAGTGGATTTGAAAACTTTGCATTGAGAAAAGAATGTTGAGAAATGAGTTTTCATGAAATGGTTTTTGGGTAAATACGGTGGTAAGTCTTGACAGGTAGTGTGGATTATGGGTGTCGAGCCTTCCAGCTTGTGACTGGTAAAAATGACGGAATAGGTGTCGAGCCTTCCAGCTTGTGACTGGTAAAAATGATGGAATGGGTGTCGAGCCTTCCAGCTTGTGATTGGTAAAAATGACGGAATAGGTGTCGAGCCTTCCAGCTTGTGATTGGTAAAAATGACAAAGAATGGGTGTCGAGCCCTCCAGATGATACTGGTAAAAATGACAAATTGGTAGTACTTGTATAGTCTACTTGCAGACACTGACCTAGGGATTACCAGAGTTGTATTTACCGCCCTTGAAATAAATTGTTAAGTTTTGAACAATTGAAATTGCATGACATCATTGAACATGATGGTTTTCGAAGGATGAAAATGTGATTTATCTTCAAAAAGAACATAGCATGACATATGCATTCATCTCATAAGACTGTATAAAATGGATTTGATGAATTGTTTAAATATTTGATTCAATTAATAATGAGATGATTTGAATGGATTAAAAATGATGTCATGTTACTATTGAAGCATGTTTATTTATTTAAGTTAACTAGTTGTGGTTAATTAAATAAAATGGATTTAAGAGATTATGTGATAAAACCTTATGATTTTGACATGATATGATTTCACGAATATATATGAGTATCTCTGTACTCTCACATCCTTTAATGTTTTAATATGAGATTGCTCGGTGAGTTTTTCTCACCCCCTGCCTGTACATGTATACAGGGAATGCTTTTCGGAATTGAAGATCAAACAATGGGTTTTACCATTTTATAAGTGTAATGTAGAAATGGATTGTACTACTTCATTTGTTGTTTGGCTGAGTGTTATCTTTTTGTAAAGAGTAGTGTCCTCTCTTTTATTGTAAGCCTCAGGGCATTTCTTTTATTTGTATGTAATTGTCATTGTTGTATAACGAGAGGGAATATGTATATTTAATTATTCATCATTTCATCAAATGATGAAATGTTATTTGTAAATGGATTTAATTAATGAATATTGGTAATGTTATCCAAGTAATAAAATATGGGACGTGACAGATGTATTTTTTTATATGTAAATATCGACATTTTTGGTCAATACATTTTGTAATAAAAATAGAAACTCCAATAATTATTTTAGTATCCTTATTTAAATATTTCTTCCGCTTGCGTTTATTAATTTGTTTTAAGATTTGGCCGGAGGTAACCTCGGTTATTGGCCATCACGATGCCTAACCCTTGGGTACGGGGAGCGGGTCGTGACAAATGGTATCAGAGCAATGGTTTATTAAAAAAAAAAAAAAAAAAAAAAAAAAAAAAAAAAAAAAAAACCATTATTGGAGCATAGGACACATGCACATTTAAGAAGTGAGATAGCGGGTAATTAGTACCTAAATATTATATTTAGTTCGTCGATTTAATTATATTATAATTTTCTATGATTTTATATATATATATATATTAATTTTTTTTGTGTGCATAATTTGTGAATGATATTATATATAATTTACGAATGAAAAAGAAACGAAAGATGTCAAAAACCCACCAAAAAAATTATAATATAATTAAATATACATAAATTGTAATTTTGTATTCAAGAAAAAAAAAATCGACTTTTTAAAAGTGGGTTCAAATTTTAAAAATATTAATTTTGAAATTATTTCCAATCAATGAAAAGTTCATCTCAAATTTTTTCAACTCTCACATATGATTCTGTCATTGTGGTTTCATTTTATTTCTATTTATTTATTTTTTATCGTAAACAATACGAGTGAAAAGTTTTTAAAGTTACTCATTATTTCTCATTTTGGCCCAAACTAATTTTTGACAACTAGACAGTGAGTGATTTTTGGTAAAGTTTTTTTTTTTTGAGGTACTATTTTCCATCAAATTAATCATCTAATATATATTTATCAGAGTACGCAGCGGATAGCTTACATATGACAAATTTCGAGGACGAAATTCTAAAAGGAGGGAAGATTGTAACAACCCAAATTTTTAATTATTCTGTAGAATTTATACTAATATTATTTAATTTCAGTTCAGAATATATATATATATATATAATTTATTATATATTATTATGCGTAATTTTGTAAAATAATATAATTATTAAAAATTTAGGGGCCAAAATATAAATAAATAATCAAATTAAGTTTGGATAGGCTTGGATTAATAGAGAACCAATAAGGTAGTGACACGTGGCGTCTTGCTTGGGGCTCACGAATATGGTCTGTATAAGAGGGAGAAGTTGACTCTGAGAAAAGGGAAAAGAAAAGAAGACCAGGGAAGAAAGAAAGGAAAAAGAAAAGGAAGAGAAAGAGAAAGGAAAAAGAGAGAAGGAAAGGAAAGGAAAGGAAAGGAAAGAAATAGTGGAAGTTAAAAGGGTCTTTGATAGTGGAAAAGAAGAGTAAGGTATTAAAGTTAAGGTGAGTTATATTATACCTTGAGTCACCAAAAGGTATTTTACGTATGTTTTGATTTACCAAAATCTATTTTATACAAGTTATGTTTTTAATTAAAAATTATGTTTTATAAAAGTTTCAGTTACGTGAATTATTTTATGAACCCTATTTGCTTAAAAGGAAACCCATGGATATATTTGTTTTACTTTTAAAGAATATTTGGCTATGACCTTATATGAAAATATGTTTTGTGAACACCACCACGGGAGTCCCACGCCTTGGGGGACATAAATAACTATTGGCTTAGTGATTGACCACTCTGTGGTCTAGTGTTTGTCGTGGATCCATTGACCAGTGTAGTGCTTGGCTCTTAGTGATGTACCGTGGTTATGATTGTATAATGATTTTCACATTATATGTTAAATGCGTATGATATGTATTAAATGATCTGAGGTACATGGCAAATGATTTGTGTATTACATGTATCAAACTCTTTTTGGCCTAACTAATGATCCATGGTGAATTTTATGCCTTATACTCTTAGTATAATATTTCTCACCCTGCCATGTGCTTATAGTTTTTTTACCACTTTCAGGTGGCATGTCAGGACCAGCGTGGGGGTAGGCACAAAGCACTTTTATTGATGTATTTTTTTATATGTAAATATCGACATTTTTGGTCAATATATTTTGTAATAAAAATAGAAACTCCAATAATTATTTTAGTACACTTATTTAAATATTTCTTCCGTTTGCGTTTATTAATTTGTTTTAAGATTTGGCCGGAGGTAACCTCGGTTACTGGCCATCACGATGCCTAACCCTTGGATACGGGGAGCGGGTCATGACAGAAATGAGTGTGTGGAAATAGAATTACCACAAGAATACATAGTAAGATGAGATAGGACATAATTCCTACCGGGTATCTTTTTTTTTGGTTCGGGTCAAGCAATACTTCTGGCCTTTCCCAATGTTCCGGATTGATACCTCAATAGCATTTTAAGCTATAATCGAACCTGTCCACAGCAAGCCAATAGTATTTTTCATGTGAAATGATCAAACATGACTTAAGAAAGCTGTCACCCTTGAGCCTTGATAGATTTTCATGAACATCCTTAGCATTACCCTTTGTTTCAAAGCTCAAAAAGGACTTTCGATCGAGATACCATCTATCTCAATCTTACCATGCCGAATATGAGCTTCATGTCCATTCTCAAATGCATAACGTATTAAGCATCGATTAGCTGGTATATCAACCTAGAAATTTTTTTATAAGATGAAATTTTATTCAAGTAAAAAGCGTTACACACAAATGATAAAAGAAAGCATAGGAAAAACTTAACTGCAGACATATATAGTCATAGACACCAGATAGATCTAGAATTTTCATATGACAGAAAAATACATGTATTAACAAATTTTTTAAAAAGAAAATATGAATTGTAATATTAATTTTAGTAGTATAAAAATGAAAATAAGATGAAAATATATATAAATAACATCTTTTTTGTATCCACATATAGTTACAAAATAGAGCAACTCTAAAACAATCTATATATTAAAGTTCGACATCTTCAGTTATGTTTGATATTCTTTTATGTCATTAAAAATGGGATGAAGTGTGGTGTTGTGGCTTTGACAGAGCAGTCACTGTTGTTCGGGCTATGGGACCCCCTCTGGGTTTCATTTCAATGATTGGAACCGTTCATTTTTTAGAGTATGCCGAGTAGAACATTTCTGCAAAAAATAAAGTTGATTGGATATCAGTAGCACTATGATCAAATCAATTTTGTATAAACAAAAATGAACGATAAGTATAATTTTAAGTAATTGAATACAAAATTGATTTGATCACAGTGCTACTGATGTTCGATCAATTTGATTTTTTACAAGGATGTTTTACTCGGCATACTGTAAAAAATGAACGGTTGGATCATCGAAATAGGCCCCATAACCCAAACAGCAGTGATTGTTGTGCCAATGGCACAACAACCACCCATCATCCTTAAAAATGTCTATGATAGAATTGACATTTAAACTCCGTACAATGTCTTTCTAAATAAACGTGATCAAGTAATTACCTAATATTTTATTCTATTCTTCACAAACTAGGTGATGCAACGCGAAACGCGAAATAGTAACAATCTTAGAATCCGTTAATTCAAACAATAATAACTGAAGCAAGAGTCATCTTTAAACTCGTTAATTCACAAAGAATACTAAGAATAAAGGTTCAACAATGGTTGATTCACAAAGAATATCCAAGGTTGGAACAAAAGAGTGTAAAATTCGAAATATATTAATTCTCAAAACTTGAAGAGTCCTAAGGCTTACATCTATTAGTTTAATTAGTTATAAGCAAACACATACCTAACTAAAATAGGAAACAACCGGAATTGGTAGACTTGTAATGAACAATATAGAAATAAGGAAATATAATGAAAATTATCAAAAATAGAAATATTTCAATAAAATAAAGAAACTACTAATATATGCTTTCACGATCATGGCAGATCTTAGAAAGAGACCTCCATCATTATCCAAATAACATATTCCAACCATTTTGGCATCCGATAAAAAACCAATCATGTGCACTCAAAGCAAAAGAAGGAAACAAAGTTGAAAAAGTTCCAATTCAAACAAAAAAAACCCCTCGCACCCAACATTTTGTACATTGCTTTTATTTTGTTAATAAAATTTTCTTTTGTTGATAAAAATTGTGTGCTTACAATTGTTCAATTAATTTTTTTTTTTTGTTAGGACTAACACTACTAGAAAAAGGGGTATATGACACGAAACGTTTTTGCAATGGCATACGTTGTTGTTGCACAAAGCTACTTTTTGCTACGGTTAATATTCTGTCACCAATGGTCACTTGTTGTGATAGTAATTTCTGTCTCAAAAAGAAGGAAGTATATGTTCAATGGTTTTTGCGACAGTAAACCTATGGCTGTCGCGAAAGGTTCATTTTTTGCGACGGTTCTTCCATCTCGACGTAAATATATATTTTTAATTTTTTTTATTTTTTATTTGGTGATGGACATCATTGTGCCATTGCTAATAGCCACAAAACACCCAAAATTCCCAAATTGTCAAACCCTTGGCGCCTTTGATATTTTCGTTTCCCCCCCCACTCTCTCTCTCTCTCTCTCTCTCTCTCTCTCTCTCTCTCCATCTTTCATCTATGAGTTCACTCTCACCAGCATCAGTTTGTTGATCCACCTTCACCAAGTCGATATCGCCGCCCACTCTCTCTTGATCTCGATTAGTACATGGATATCACCTCTCTAAGAGCTTTAGAGTCTTCAACGTTCAATCGGTACCTCTCAAGGTATTGCAGATCCAAAAAAGAGGGCTCGATCGATTTGTCTGTCCTTCTACAGATTGTTAGCTTTCTGAGTTCACTCAATTTTGATGTCAACTTTGCAAGCTAATCATCCGATGGAGCAGATTGTGCCACAACAGCAACATCAACTGCCTTTGAAGTGCCAACTGCCATTCTCCTCCATGAAGCTGCCATTTGGGGACTACCACCAGTTTTCCTCATCGGCCCTCGACCTCAAGTTGAAGGAGCCCGAGGCTATTATGGTCAAATCTTCGATAAGTTTGTTGTGTATATATATATGCATGAGACTGTGTTTTAGTTATAATTTTGAAGTGGGTTTATGTAATTGATGAATTTTATTACTTGGTTTTGTCATTATAGTTAGTATTTTAAGGATTCGTTACTGGGTTTGATTTAATAATTGTTTTGTTGATGCTTCATTGTTGGAACCTTGATTTATGTATATATGCATAAGACTGTGTTTGAGTTCTGATTTTGAAGTGGGTTTGTGGAATTGAAGAATTTGCTTACTTGCTTGGTTTTGTCATTCGAGTTAGTATTTTTCGGATTCGTTACTGGGTTTGATGTAATAATCGTTTTGCTGATGCTTCATTGTTGATTTATGTGATCTAAATGTTGTTCCAACTTATATTTATGACTCATTTCTTAGGATTCACAATTTTTTCTTTATAAAGCCTGCTCCTTTATTTACTGGTAAGGTCCTTAGGATTGTTCAGTCCTTATAGGTTTGCTAGAAAGACAAATATGCCATTGGAAGATATATTTGTGCCACTCTGAAGTTTTCTGCAGGTTGCTTTAAGTTGTTGAAGACTACTACCAACTGAAAGATAACAATTATTTTAAGGAAATTATGAAATATCACTAAGATTATCTCTAAAATTCACACCTGGTTTTAATAGATTTTGGAAACTATGCATGTTGTGTTAAGGCGAAAGTCAGCCTTGTCAGACAAAATGTTGAGTAACTAAGAAACAACATATTTGCAGAATGAGTATAGTTGAGATGAGAATGCTTAGATAGATATGTGGTAAGATATGAAAGATAGATATAGAAATGTCCATAGTATGAGTTCCTATGTTTAATAGAGGTGTGTTGCTAGTTAGTTTCATTTAAAAATTTTAATATTTGATTGAGTTACATGGTGTTTTGGAGTGCCCTTTCTTTGTGGGCTTTGGTCCTAGTTCTTACTGGTGGCTTGCGGTTTTTATTCTGTCAGGACAAAAGCTTAGTTAAGTTAGTGGGGTTTCCTGATTCTACATTGTTATGCTGACTTTATAGTTAGGGCTTAATATATCCATCATGAAACCTAGGCTTTTTGGGCTGGTTTTAATTGAGTTTTCTGACTGAAGCAATAGTAAGAAACCTAGGCTTTTATGAGTTTCATAGTCAAGCCTCGGTAATATTATGTCTTATTAAAATTATGATGATTGTGTTGTTTATGTTTTCAAAGCCAATCAATATTTATGAACATTATGATAATATTATCCTTGGATCAAATTGTTGTTTAACTAGTGAAATTAAATAAATAGATTTATGAAGAAAACAAATTATATACCAAGAATATATGCTGATAATTACAACTAAATTTTAATAGAAATACACAAAACAATAAAAGGGTAAAGAGACGAAACCGAAGCCTACACGGAAGCAGTTTCCTTAAAACAGATTTCGCTGCCTCACGGGTCGAGTGCTTGAGGAAACCCGGCGTCTGTCTCACAGGATACGACGGTCAAAACCAGCTACGGCAGAAGCACTATCTGTCTAGCTTAGCGAACAAAACAATGGCAGCACTCTCTCACAATAGGAACTATCTAGCAAACTGACTTGTAAAATGGAAGCAAAAAATTTCTATATTGAAACTTGACAGGAGGGTCTCAATTTATACATGTATAGGGGAGAGAGGAAGAGCCTCCAGCCTTTAAGGCTAGTCATTAAAACACCAAGCATCCATAGCCCCTTTCCACAAAATGAAAATTATGGATGCCCAAAGGATTCACACCCTTTAGCCAAGAAAAAAGATTTAAATACTCTTTAAAATCCTATTCATGAATCTAACATCATGAAACAATTTCTTGGCAATTTCTTATTCAAAACCCAATGGTTTTTGGCTCACTTGGACCCAACACAAAAAGTGGTTAGGACCCACTTTAATATTTAATTAAAGTCACCACACTTTAATATTAAATTAAAGTCCCCAAAAATCATTTTTTCCAACAATCCCCCACATGAATAAAAATTGACCGAATGACTCAACAAACGGACATCGTTCAACAATAAAGACTCTGAGAGAGAGTACAACGGACTAATCCCGACATCAAAGAAGGTAGCTTTTGGCTTTGAACCTCTCCCAGTGAAAACCTATCGAGTTTACTGGCTGATCAGTGAATAAGACATCTTGAACTGCTCTACCGTTTGTGTAAACTGAGACAATAGATCTCACACGGGAATTACTCCTACCACCATTATGTTCTCACTGGTGTGCCCTGTGTGGCCCTGGACACTAGCCTGGTTTAGCGAGTGGTTTCAAAGAATCTTGGCCTGCCCAATTCTTCTAGAAGCGGCCCCACTTCAAACTCACATAGGTGACTCTACGAAAGTATCCTGCAATACTTAGCTCAACAGCCTAACACATAAGAGTCCTTAAAAGCACAGCTTATCCTCTACACTTGCAGGTATCACTGATAAAAGGAATGGCTGGAGGTTTAACCTCCTCAGTGACATACCACCGTTACATGCAATTAGGTTGTCCCATTGAACCTAGATCTTGGGATCTCCAGTCAACTAGGTTGGGTTTCCATTCCGGTAACTTCCAAAGGCCTTAACCCCATTCCTTTTGACGACGTTTCGACTAACACTCAACTTAACCCTTTGGTTAGCGGATCCACAATGTTGTCCTTAGACTTTACATAGTCTAAAGAGACAACTCCATTCGAGAGTAGTTGTCGTATGGAATTATGTCTACGACGGATATGTCTAGACTTTCCATTATACATATTACTCTGTGCCCTACCAATTGCAGATTGACAATCACAATGAATACAAATAGCTGGCATAGGTTTAGACCAACGTGGAATATCTTCAATGAAATGGCGAAGCCATTCTGCTTCTTCCGTTGCTTTATCCAAAGCGATAAACTCTGATTCCATCGTTGATCTAGATATACACGTTTGCTTGGAAGATTTCCAAGACACGGCTGCCCCACCAAGAGTGAACACAAAACCACTAGTGGAAATTGAGTCCTTTATATCAGATATGCAATACGCGTCACTATAGCCTTCTAGCACCGCTGGATATTGAGTATAATGCAGCCCGTAATCCCGAGTGTAGCGTAAATACCTTAACACCCGCACAATGCCTTTCCAAAGAGAAGCATCGAGATTACTTGTGTATCTACTAAGCCTGCTAACTGAGTAAGCTATATTCGGCCTAGTACAACTCATCAGATACATTAAACTTCCATTTATCCAAGAATATTCTAACAGAGAGACACTCTCTTTATTATTCTTGGTAAAATGTAGACTTAAGTCTATAGGTGTCAATGACACACTCGTATCTGATCCACTAAACTTCTCAAGTATCTTGCCAGATGTTCTGGTAATCTTGATTCCCAGAATAACATCTACAATGCCCATATCCTTCATGTCAAACTTAGAGTTTTAACGACTTCTTGGTAGTTTTAATCATTTCATCATTACTACGTATAATGAGCATATCATCAACATATAGACACAAAATGACATAACCTCTGTCAGTGTCTTTGACATAAATACACTTGTCACATTCGTTGATTCTAAAACCTACTTGACAACATTACGTTGTCAAACTTCTCATGCCATTGTTTAGGCGCTTGCTTCAAACCATACAAAGATTTGACAAGTTTACAGACTTTCTTGCTTTTTCCTAGAGCTGAAAACCCCTCAAGTTGCTCTATGTAGATTTCTTCATTCAAATCCCCATTTAAGAAAGCTGTCTTTACATCCATCTGGTGTATCTCAAGATTGCGCAAAGCTGCTATTGCAATCACTATGTGAATGGATGTTATCCTAGTTACAGGTGAGTACGTATCAAAGTAATCCATGCCTTCTTGTTGCCTGTACCCTTTGATAACGAGCCTCGCCTTATACTTGTCAATTGACCCATCGGCCTTCATCTTTCTTTTTAAAAATCCATTTGCAGCCTAAAGGCTTACAACCTGGAGGTAAATCTACCAACTCCCAGGTATGGTTCTGTAAGATGGAGTCAATCTTACTTTTGATCGCTTCTTTCCATAAAGGACTCTCAGGAGAAGTCACAGCTTTGTGGAAAGTTTGAGGTTCGTTATCAACCATATAAGTCAAGAAGTCTGGATCAAAAGACTTGGACATCCTAGCCCTTTTACTCCTTTAGGGCTCATCTAAAACCTCAATTTGATCATCACCTGGATCATCAACATGATCATCCTCACTAGCAAGCTCATTAAATTGCTCCAAAGACCTTGGCACCCCTTCATGGGTTCGGCAAGGAAAAATGTCTTCAAAGAAACATGCATTCCTTGACTCCATGATGGTATTCCTGTGAATGTCTGAAGTTTCAGACTTATGTACAAGAAACCGATATGCACTACTATTGTGTTCATAACCAATGAATATACAATCCACGGATTTCGGGCCTATCCTAACCCGTTAGGGTGTAGGAATCGCCACAATAGCAAGACACCCCCACATTCGTACGAATTTATAAGAAGACTGAACGCCTTTCCATAACTCATACAGGATCTTGTCCACTTCACTTCAACACAAGTTTCACACTTGTGTTTCACACTTGTGTTTCGTCAGAACAACCTTGTCGGACTCAAAAACCATGCGAAAACATGTTTACTGAGAAGAGTCCTTGAGACAAGATTCTTACGAATGTCCAAAACATACAGGACTTTGTTCAAGGTTAGCTCTTTCCCTGAGGTTAACTTCAGGACCACCTTTCCCTCAACAAATGAGGTAGTAGAGTTTTTCATAAACAACTTCTCACCGTTTGTAACCGGTTCGAAAATTGTAAACAGCTCCTTCTCGGAGCAGATGTGGCGTGTCGCCCTAAAAACCCCTCGCTACCACAGTTGTAGCACTTCCCAAAGAACCGATAACCAGGTTCCCGCGACTTATATGCCAGCTTCTTTGCAACACCACCCCTTGGCCCTAGCATAGAGCCCTGGTTCAAGGGGGGGCTTCTTCCTTACCCCAGAAGATTTGCCATGCTCAATGACATTGGCCTTCACGGAGGAGGTACTCCTTCCTTTCTTTCTATTATCCTCTCAATTCGGAGTCGGATAATTAAGTCTTCTTTGTAGAATTAATACAAAGTTATAAACAAATCCTTGTATCACAATGATTATGAAACTCTCAAAATCATATCACAGTAAATACATTCCCAGAATGTTATCAACCGAATTAGGCGCCCAAATATATTTGGTCCAACCTATCACTCTGAAGCCAATAGTCTTACTATTAGGAAACACAAATCCAGTGTTCAATAGTCTACTATTCGGAACTTCAGAACATGGCCAGTAGTTTTATCACTAGGAATCACTAATTTCTCAGCATGTGGTCAATAGACTTTCTACTACTAGGAATCACAATGTCTTAACCTGTGATCAGTAGTCACTTTACTACTAGGAATCACAACGTCCTAACATAGGATCAATAGACTCTCATTACTAGGAATCATCATGTTTTGACATATGACCAGTAGTCTCTTCACTACTAGGAACCATGATGTCTTGACATGTGATCAGTAATCTATTCACTACTAGGAACCACAATCTCATAACTGTGTAGCCAGTGGTCTAACACCACCTAAGAACCACCAGTTTTCTATCTCTGTGATCAGTGATCTTGTACTCACTAGGAGCCACCAATTTAAGAATATATTTGGAATTTAAAAAACCAAAAAATATTCACACACTATAACAGGTTGTCTCAACTTTGCTTTCAAGCAAAGTCACATAGCAATCATAAATACTAAAAATAACACAAGGATACCATACTATTTGCCTCTGATCAATTCAGAGATATTTTAATGCAATCTTATGATTTCCTTTAAGAAACTTGTGAGGCAAAGGTTGTCAGGTGGAACAACATTTCTGTTTGTCACATTTTGAAGCCATTTCTGAAACATCACAACAAAATTTCACTTCTGTGATTCCAGAAATTAAACTTAACCCTTAGAAAATCCCTCAGATGGAAATTTAATTCAAAACTAGTCTCACCATTTAACCTAGAATCGAACATGATCAGGAATGTTCCCAAGAAGACTGGAGGGGTCACATCGGTCCCACTTAAAACCCAGTTAACCTTTTGACAAAACATTCAAGAGCATGTTGATTCCTAGTTCATAGGAAACAATTTTAAAATTAAGATTTCCAAGGGATAATCAGGTTATAACAAACCGATTTCCAAGCAAATAAAATTTGCTACCAGAATTATACCACTCATAAAAGTTAACCGGTACTCCCGGAACTACGCCCATTATTTCTGAATAAAATCAGAAATATTTTAGCTAATGCTAAAATTTGGTTTCCTTTCTCAAAACCAAACCACTTTGGACATAATCCGATTATAACCAAAGAATTTCTCCAAACTTGGTTTTCCAACACTTTGGGAATAAAATGATTAAACCCAAAGACTTTCTCAAACTCCAAAAGTTTGAAACTAAATCTGTCTTAGTTGTCATTTCTGAACAAATAAGAATTACTCTTTAGGAAAAGCTAAAAACTTTGGTTTCTATCACAGAAAACCAAACCAAGTTCCAAACTTACAAGCAATTTAAAAATTGCTATAACAATTACACGCATATAAAATGCTTCTAACAAAACAAACAAATAAAACTTGTTACCACAAATTGATAAACAAACCAACTAAATCTCAAGCAAAACATGCTTCAACATTTAAATAAAATAACCAATCCATAAGGATTCTATTTAGTCCAAAAGCTTTTCCACGCTTAGGTATTCCTATTCAACACAAACGTTAGTAGTCCAAACATTTTTGTTTTTACATCCCAAATACAATTCATTTGGTTTTATATTTGTTTTTCGCATTGGTATCCCTACAAAGAAAGTTAGTAGCAAACCACAACAAAATACAAACAAATAATCTAAAAAATTTAATTATAAATAATTGAAACCATCTAGCCAACTATTAATTATATAAGTAACCAACTAATATAAGGTACCAAAACAAAATACAATTTGTAATTTCAAAATTAAATTACAATTTTAAAATAAAGTTCAATACTCATGAGTCATGAATGAAATTAATTCATAATAAACATTTAAACTAATAACTCCAAATAGATAAGTCAAATTCAAAGTTAATGCATCCAATTAAATAATACCTAATTAAATAATTCAGATTAATGCACCTAATTAAATAATTCACATTAATGTACCCAATTAGATAACTTAGATTAATGCACCTAATTAAATAATTCACATTAATGCACCTAATTAAATAATTTAGATTAATGCACCCAATTCAATTCAAATTACTCATGTACACAATTCATAAAAACTCTATAACTCCAAATACATTAAAATATGTAATCTAGCCTAAAAAATAATAAGCATGTAACAAATTGAGACTAGAATAGAATTAGCATGTCAAAATTGCAACATCCATAAATTATATTTTATAACCTTAAAATTCATGCAAATCAAGGTAGGGAAATGATGAACCATACGCATAAAATAAGATCGTATTAATACAATTAAGTATGCAAATTATAATAGAGCATTCTAATTAAACTAAGCAATTAGAGAGTACCATTGCATAACTTACAATTATTGAAATAGTGAGCAATTCTGCAACAATTCCTAGTAACATTATACAAAGCTAACCTAATAGTCTATATAAATCTATTCGATCAATTTCATAGAAAAGATATATAAAATCTGTTTTAAGCTTGTTGTTTAACTAGTGAAATTAAATAAATAGCTTTATGAAGAAAACAAATTATATACCAAGAATATATGCTGATAATTATAACTAAATTTCAACAGAAATACACAAAACAATAAAAGGGTAAAGAGACAAAACCGAAGCCTACACGGAAGCAGTTTCCTTAAAACAGATTTCGCCGCCTCACGGGTCGAGTGCTTGAGGAAACCCAGTGTCTGTCTCCCAGGATACGACGGTCAAAACTAGATACGGCAGAAGCACTATCTGTCTAGCTTAGCAAACAAAACAATGGCAGCACTCTCTCACAATAGGAACTATCTGGCAAACTGACTTGTAAAATGGAAGCAAAAAATTTCTATATTGAAACTTGACAGGAGGGCCTCAATTTATACATGTATAGGGGAGAGAGGAAGAGCCTCCAGCCTTTAAGGCTAGTCATTAAAACACCAAGCATCCATAGCCCCTTTCCACAAAATGAAAAATATGGATGCCCAAAGGATTCACACCCTTTAGCCAAGAAAAAAAGATTTAAATACTCTTTAAAATCTTATTCATGAATCTAACATCATGAAGCAATTTCTTGGCAATTTCTTATTCAAAACCCAATGGTTTTTGGCTCACTTGGACCCAACACAAAAAGTGGTTAGGACCCACTTTAATATTTAATTAAAGTCACCACACTTTAATATTAAATTAAAGTCCCTAAAAATCATTTTTTCCAACACAAATGTCAATTGATTTTTCCATATAATTGTATTGCTAAATTTGCAAACATATTGTTGATATTAAATTGTAAAAACTATTCGAGTGTCTTTTAGCCATTAAAGAGGAAGAGTGAAAAAGCAGACGTAGTAGCCGAGTCCAGTGATTGGAACCCTAGTACTAGATATGTGGAAGCTGTTGGCATCCCTCTTCATACATTTGTATCAGGAAGGGTGTGAAAGGCACAAAAAGCGCCAAGGATGGCAAAGTCCAATAGATCTGGATCTCAAACTCCTGTGTCGAATGTTGGTGAGTATTACCACATGAACTTTTATTTTGGGTCTCAATACCTATAATTTTGCAAAATATTTATGTGAAGGATTATTAATAGTCACAATTTTTTTTTTTTTTTTTTTTTGCAATTGATATTTTCATGATTTGCTATGTCTCTTGTTTACATCTTTTCATTGAACTACATTTTTTGTATTTTCAAGTTCTCCTTCAGGCAATAATCTTACTCCAATTGGTCCCTGTCGTTATGATAGCTCCCTCGGTAATTTTTGCTTAAGCCTTTATTTCTTGATTTTTGATTTTCATATTTTTCTTTTAATTGTAATTTAAAATTTTCTTTTTGGTTGTAAATGTTTCTTGATTTATTTTTTTTATTGACTCTATTTCATATTCTTTGTCAAGTAGAGCAAGAACATGCCATAAAGTGACTATTGACAATGCGTTGTAATTTTTCAAAAAAGTTCATCAATTTGATCAAACATGCTGAAGATGGTATTCTCGATCTAAATAAAGCTGCTAACACATTAGAGGTAACTATACTATTCACCAATCTGTGCATCATTTGTCATGATGTTTTATTCAATTAAAGGGTTTCTGTTGTGACAGGTACAGAAGAGGCGTATATATAATATAACAAATGTCCTTGAAGGAATTGGTCTCATCGAAAAGAAGCTCAAGAATAGAATTCAATGGAAGTACGGATGTATCCCTAAATTTTCATGAACTCGATGGCAATTGTTGTATATTTCATTCTTTCATAATTTTATCAATCCTAGTAATCACCTCAACCACATGAGAAGCTAATTACTAGATAATTGATTAATCAGGGGAGTTTGATGTGTCAAGACCAGGGGAGACTGATGAGAATGTTGTTACCATACAGGTATGTGGAAGTTGTAAATATGTAAGCTTGTTAGCATGTAGAACTTTTAGTGGCTTAGAGATAGATGAATAACTTTTGAAAATGTGCATACATGTGCATACATGTGTTTCACCTTGTTTCCACATTCCCTCTTTCTCTCTCTCTCTCTCTCTTTCTCTCTCTCTCTCTCTCCAATCAATTCTGTGGTGTATTGTTCAGAAAGCTTTTTGATTTACTCTAATAATTGATATTTTAATCACTCTAATAATTGATATTTTAATCACTGACAGGACAAGATTGGTAATATTCATTTCAATTTCTGTAGTTATCCCAAGTTTAGCTTTGAGTCTTGAGTGTAGCTAATGTCTAATGCGTATCATTAGTTTATTAATGGTATATTTTTTACTATTATGATTTATCATTCTCCCCTCTTTGTTTGCATATGTTTGCAATGTTCTTGGTACTTTTGAGTTTTGTTCTTTTAATGGAGAAGATAGAGCATTTTTTTTTTTATAGTGGCGTGGAAGAGCAGTAATTATCTTTTGATTTATTCAGCTTGATTTCATGTAGAAAACAACTACTATGCCCAGTATGGAAACTGAAAATTCAAATGTTTTGCGAGCTGAAGAAATCAAACTACTTGCTAATGAAGCATTCAAAGGTAACGATGATTAGGTTTCTCTACTTTAATTCATTTAAGTCACTTATTATCCTTCAATCAAGCTGTTCTGCTGAAAAATGAGTCAAAGTTGTACCAAGCACTGCAGAGCAATATTCTTGATGCTGCTTTTCACTTCTTCAGCTGTCCCGACCATGTTGATTTTTCCCCTTGCAGCACATAAATATTCTCAGGCTATTGATCTGTATACTCAAGCAATTGAACTACACAGTGAAAACGCAGTGTACTGGGCAAATCGTGCAATTGCTCATGCTAGACTTGAGGAGTATGGCAATACAATACAGGATGCATCAAGGGCTATTGAAGTTGATCCCAAATATTCGAAGGCATGCTTTGCAATCTGAAACTTTTGTGGGTCTTGTGCTTTTAAAATTCTGTTAAGTATTACTGCCAATTATTTTTATCAGTTAAATATATGTGCAATTTGGATTGTGGTTGCTAAAACTATGCCTCCTTAAATGTAGAGTGGGAAGTCTGCAGCTATCTATGCTTGTGCAAAACAAGAAGATTTTCTTGTTATTGAGGTACTGAAAAATTAGTGATATCACTTGTAAATTAATAAATCACATAGAAAGGCAACATTTCAATAATAGTTAAATTTCATTGACCATTTGAAAGATGTTTCACTATGCAGTTCTCTGATCTTTTCTGGATTATCATCTTAACAGTCCTGATAATGCAAATTGATGATCATTGTTTTCTACAGTTTTCTTTTCTGGTAACAAGTTTAAACAAAACTGATAGGGTGAATGCTGCTTCTATTTGACATTTTAGTGAAAATTTACCCTTTTTTCCAGCTCATTAATTGAAAATTTACCTTGTTCTCAGGTGCTTTTACTTAGCTACATCCTACAGTTTGGCTAGAAAGAGGACAAAAGCATATGCATTGTACTGCCGTGCTCATCCTCTAGTTAATGATGCCCTTAAAAAACTTAAAAGTTTGACTAGTTAATGATGCCCTTAAAAAACTTAAAAGTTTGACTACTGCTGATCAGGGATATATATTTTGGTTTTGGTTATGGTTTTGGTTTTCGTTTACTACTTTACTTTGGAGTATATTCATAAAATTGTATAGAACTTATATGCAGCTACATGAAGTGATGATGTTACTGATGTCTTGTGATTGAGACATTGGGAATCCTTCTCTCAAGTTCATATTAGAAAGAACTTTCCTTTTGGCTTTAATTATTCAGTTAGTATAATTTGTTGTGGTTCTTCACTATCACTAATTCATAATTTTCTTAAAGGAACACCAGTTTGTTGAAGCTTATAGACTTTGGCTTAAGATTGGGGACCCAAAAATATATAATAACATGATTTCTCACATTTTTCCCTTTCATGCTACAGGTAATGATCAAGGAGTTGAAGATGTTATATAATGACAGTAGGTCTAACAGCTGGATAGAACATGCAACAGGAATCATAGAGGAGGAGAAGGCTTCGGAGAATCTCTCGAAAAAAATCTCTACAATATCATTAACTGGAGTTGATATTGGAGCTTACTGTTGATATTAAAACAAACTATTATATATATGTTTTTTTTTTTATTTACATTGTCGATACTTTTGTTTTGCTTTAGATACAAAAATTTAAGTTTTTGAATATCAAAAATTAATAGTATTGTTGGAGAATGTTTTATATATTTTTGTAAAGAATATTTGATTGACAATTATAACAGGGTACATATATTAATAACATATTTGATTTGTAAAGAATATCTAATTTTATGAAAAGAATATTATTTTATTAATAATATTTTTGTAAAGAATATTTGATTTTGAGAATCTGAATGTGGATGTGTGTGGATGTGGATTTATTTTATTTTAGAAAATATTAATAATTTATACGGGGAATGAATTAATAAAATAGATATTGATTTTATGAAAATAATTTTATTGCGACAATAATAACCGTCGCTAATGTAATCATCATTTCCTTACATTTTATTAGCAACGGGTTAGCCTTTTCTTCAGGCCTTTGACTCAATCTTGCCAAGTCTGCCATGGACACCTCTGGCTCCGATTGGAAGAATTGGGCATGAAATGCCTCTTCCATTTGTTGCCAAGTTTGAATGGAGCCAGGTGTAAGGTTGATATACCATACAAATGCTCCTCCAGTTAGAGAATTTGGAAATAATCTCAGTTTCATATAATCATGGTTAGTAAATTCATCGCATTGAGCAGTAAATCTAGCAATGTGCTCCACTGTTGATTGATTTCCAGTTCCATAGAAAAGGGTGAAATCTGGTACTCTGAATCCCTTTGGGTATTCATGTACCCTATCTACCCATTCTGGGTAAGGTTTCCTGTATACAGGAGTCTGGACCCCCCGAGCCATCGGTCCACACATCTCCCTTACAATGTTAGCAATTTGGTCCTTAGGGACCATATTTTGCGCCTGTTGAACCACTACTGGGGGGACAAACACAGGATTTGCTGGACAAACTTGTGCTTGTGGTCCTCTTGGTCCATAAGGTGGTACATTTGGGACTGGTTGTCCCTGTGGTGCAGGTTGCTGCTAGGGGTATGGGTAACCCCTTTGAGTCTGACCTGTGAAGGGACCTACGAAAGGTGCTGGGACAGGTGTTGTGTCCCTTCCATTTGTGGGAAAACCTTCCAACCCCCGGGGTATAAATTCGAATAAGGGATTATTATAGCCCCTAGTGCCAGGTATGGCTTCGAACATGGGATTTGCCACCATTCTTATGCCAGTTTCTTGTACTTGGCCAGATCCACCAACTTGTGTGGCTTCATTGTTGAGTACTGAGGCATTTTGGCCTACTACAGGCCTCGAAATGGGTTCATACCAAGACTGAGGCGCTGGTCTTTCATAGTTCTGAGTACTAGTCTGACCAATAGATTGTCCATTAACTTGCATAGGCTGTTTTTCTCTAGCCAATCTTTGCTGAGGGACATTTAGAATTTCCTCTGTGTGTCTTGTATTTGTTGGTTGGTGGTTATTCATTCGATCCAAAAAGGTTGTTGCCCACCTTTCCATTGTGTTCATTAATTGTTGTCCCATGGCTTCTACCAGGCCATCCCATGGATTTGTTGGCTGGGTAGATGGAACAGTGGATGGTCCAATTCCTTGGTTTCGTCTAATATTATGAACATATGGTTCTTGTCCAGAAGTGCTGGTCTGTTCGACCATAGGTTTTGATAACATGGGAGTTTCCACAGGATGTGTTACCACATTATCCTCTGGGTTTGGTATTTCTACCTCTCCTTCTACGCCTTCTTCCAAGTGTTCATTTTCTCCTTGTCGTCTTCGTCTAGCCATTTTAATGAGTCCCACCGGGTGTGCCAAAAATATATGTTGGCTTTTTTGGCTTTCGAAGTGTGTTTTTGTAAATGCGACCGTGCCAGCAAGGATCAATCAGTCCTTACAGAAATTATAATTGCCAACCAATTATCAGACGATTGTGTTTTAGTTCTTTCAGCCTCAATGAAGAGGACTTTTACTGGTGGCTTGACTTAGGAGAAATTAAGAGAAATAACAATAATACGAAGAACAATCGAAGTATTTCATTAAAATGAACACTTACAATAGTTCAAACTTAGCCTCGAAGAGGTTTACAGCAGCAGTCTACTTGAATCTACTTGAAACAACTCTTATGAATCGAAGTGCAGTGCGGGTATTTAAAGTGCAGGTATTTAAAGAACATGTATTTAAAGTGCAGGAATGTAAAACTGGAAAAGAAAATATGAAGTAAAGACTGGTTTGTATGATCTGAGTCTGGGGGTTTTTTCTGGGGGCTTCCTTGCTATTTATACTTGTCAAGGATGACCTTCGAACTGCACTTCGAACCGTCGAACTGCTCCTCCATGCTCGCTGATCATGCTGCCTAAGAAGTAGTTCCACTACGCCATCACTTGCAGTTGGGCTTCCCTCCTGTATTTGAATTTGAATATGGGTAACCGTTGAAGCCACATCACCTTGCATCCCTCTACTGATCTAGTGCTACTCAGATTATGTGAGAACCAATATTTATCGCCACGTGTACGATTAGGATCGAAGACTCGAATCATCTTCCCAAAATACCCTTATTCTACCACGTGTCGAATTGTAATTGGCTTTTACAAAATATGTAGCCAACATTACCCCCCGCACTAATATGCCCAACACTTGGTGATATTAGTGGATTACAACCTTTCCCACGCTTTTGGAACGTGCATGGAGTCTGTCTTCTGGAAACACAACCGTCATCTCTTTGGTGATCATTAACTCTTTTCAGTTTGTTGAACATCCCAATACCTTAGCATTCGAACGGACTATGGCTAAATCAACTTCCCTTTCTATTGATCAAGCATACGAAGAGCCATTGAGTAATGCTGTTTCCCCTCGAAAGAATCTCCACGCATTCATTAGCCACCTTTACCCGCCTTTCTATATTCAGATAATGGAGGCTTTTGCAAATTATCAACCTTTGGACTACGAACACATTGCCCTTAATCCTTCAGTTTACAAATTTACAGATACAAGAAGTTCTTCCTCTAAACTCCCCTTGTACTTTGAACGAACTATTCCCAAACCTTTGCTTCAACAAGTTGCAAATATGGACTTGGGAAGTTCTTCTTCACAAACTTCTGCTTGGGATGAAGCTACAACCTCTTCATCTTCTGGGGTTTCTGGATGGACAAGCTGGTCAGCCCCTGAGTCCTGGGACTTGAGGGAGCGAATCACCCATCATTTCGTTGAGTTCACTGACCCTTTAGAATTTCCTCCCTATGCTCAAAGTTCAGTGGTCTATCCTTACGTGCCCATTGACCTTCGACGTACTTTGGAAGAGAATCTTCTTGTGGCATGGTACACATCCTCCATGCCCACAAAGTCAGTGCTTGTCGCCCGACGCCCAGAAGAGGCACAAGGGTACAACCCATCATTTTTAGCCAAAAAAGCGAAGATTTGTTCCTCTAACTGGCTTGATTATATTAATGCCTTTGTTCCTTCTGCTCCCATGCCATCTCTCATAATAGAAGCATCCACTTCTTCTTCTCTATCTTCTGAAATTGAAGCATCCACACCTTCTCCATCTTCTGAAGCAGAATCATCTACTCCTTCTCCATCTTCTGAAGCAGAATCATCTACTCCTTCTCCTCCCACTCTTTCCTGGACAGAGAAACTAAGGCTTGCCCTTCCCATGGACAAAATCTTTCCACCTTACAAACCTCCATCATTTCCAACTCCAACTGAGCGGAAAGAGGCTCAACTTCTGCTTACAGCTTTCTCTCACTTGCCCTTCAATGTTCTTGAGGATGAAGTCCCTCTCAAGAACTTTCGATGGGCTTGTGATATTCTGACTAGGGGCCATGTCCTTAATCCCACTGCCCAAGTAGAACTTCACATGTTCCTGGACCAACTTCCGGTACTCCTCTACTGGCATCGGAATTCTAAGGTCACCATCCAATCTTTGGATCAACTTTCGTCTCTCCGAATTCATGCCCAGTATGAAGCAGAGAACTTCATCGAAGATTTCGATGACTTCAAAAATAAAGATTCTGCGTATTGGGATGATTTGGTTATGGACGAAGTGGAACAAAGATTGAGAGAGGAAGCTTTCGAAATAAAGGCTAAAGAGCTCTACTACGAAGTCAGAGCACATCAACTTATGCAGCCAACATTAGAAGAGATAGAAGATATAATAAAGAAGGAACAAAAATTCATTGATCACTGTTGGACCAAATTTCATGATCTTGTTATTTATTCTATTCCTTACTTTTATGAGCTTGAGTTTGTACCCAGATAGGGCTACTTGATATGATTGCCTTGGCCTGAATACAAACAACGTACTTCTGTATTTGACATGGTTTGACTCTGTTTCCTTTTGCCTTTTAAAGCCAATTCAGAGCCTCGAATTGAATAATCTCATTCTTCGAATCTGGACTCACTCGTCTTTAATGAAACACTAAAGGGAACCAACATGTCTTTTTTCCAACTTATGGAATAAAATTGACAATTTTGGCTAATCTTATCTAAAAATAATGCTTCGAATTTAACAACCTTACCCTACAAGACTAATTATAACCAATATATGGTCATGATTAATATAGCCAATCAATTTTAAATTGACTACTTTCGCTTCGAAGAGCAGTCTATGCTGTTTTAATTTAATGGATAATCTCCTTTTACGAAAACCAATGATTGGTTTTGATGTTTCGAACAGTAATTCTCATCTTTTAAAGAACCCTAAGTTTTGCTTTGAAGGTCGTTACTTTTAATAATATCCCTCAAACAGGTCTTTAAACCCTTTGAAGTAGACCAATTCTCAAGCATCTTAGCATCTTTAAACACGTAATATGCTTCGAAGCCGACTTCTGTATTTCGAAGCCGTTGTTGTTTGATTTTTTGGCGCCAAAATTTGGCTTCGAAGCCAAATATCTCACTTCGAAGCTAGCGTCAACATCCGGAATGTGCTCTTCCCTCCAAAACTATCAATATTGGAAGAGGCTCCTCGTATTCGTACTTTTAGTACTTACCAACTTACGCAATATAATTTTCAGACACGAAACCTTTAAAAAACCTCTTATTTGAAACCCTCCTCAATCTTCCACTTCTCTCTACTCCCTTCTTCACTTTCCAAAAAAAGCGTACTATCAATGGCTTCTTCTTCGTCAAAGGTCCAAACCGTAGAACGTTTGAGCTCATCTGTGGCCTTAAAAAGGCTTATTGATATAGAATGTGAGAAATACAAGGCCGGAGGAAAAAGTGCTATTGATGGGCGTATCTTTGTCCCTCGTCGCCACGTGCAACAGGAATACGTACTTGGACCCATATTCAAGGAGATCCTTGCTGAGCTCTCTGCCCTGTATCCTCGTCTGGAGGACCAATGTCTCCTTTATGAGGGTGGTCTTGACTGGAAGGGCTGGAGGACCAATCGCCCTCACCGATGTTGGCCTACGATGAGGCCAGAGTGGCAAGAATGGTACGACCGGGTTGTCCCTGCCAGGACACTGGACCTTCAAGAGCTCTGTCTTCTGGATGCTCTTCGACTATCTAGGGTAACTATCTCAGAAGAACCCTTTCTAGTTCCTGCTGCTTTATATTTTTGGAACCCCATCTTTAATTTCTTTCAATTTAGGTGTGGGATGATGGCCCCTACTGTTCTCGATATTTGCCATCTTCTAGGAGTATCCCCTATTGGTGTTCCCATTACACCAGATTTTCCTGATTTAGTAGTCTCTTTCTCTCTCCCCTCTCTTAGCTCATCTTATAGTGATTTTGCTAGAGTTGAGAACAAAAAAGAGGGTCTGGTAAATGATAGGGAATTCTTTTCCTTTTTGTTATATTGGCTTTGCAAATTTCTCTTCTGCACTTCTTCCCAAAGAATCATGCCGGAATTTGCTCCTCTTGCCAAAGCTTTTGTCTTGCGGAAAAGGGTAGCCTTGGCCCCATATATCTTAGGCCATGTGTATAGAGTCTGCTCTCTCTTCTGTGAAAACCCTTAGATGCTAACCAAGGGGGGCCATTCTGGATCCTTCAGCTTTGGCTTTTCGCCTATTTTCCTGAATTGCAATCCAAATGCCTTAAATTTTCTAGGCTACACTTTCTCACCCATGGCATAAAACTAGCCAATGCCTCACTTTCTCCCTCCACTTTTGCCTTTTACTTTTCTTTCTTCCATCAGCTACCAGCTGCCCTCCCTGTTCATCATTTCCGTCCCTTCGAAGCTGACATAGGTCCGACTTGGTTGAGCCATTTCTTAAGTGACAGGCTCTGTGCTTCGCCTATTTACAAGGATATATGGGCTTCCCTTTTGATTCCTAGAGAGCTATTTATCGGGACCACGAACCCCAGAGCTTATAAATGTATAGCTGAACCTTATTGTCCTGTTCAATTTGCTAGACAATTTAGCCTCACACAAGGGGTCCCAATCCCCCTCTGCAGCAACACCAATCTGAGCCTTACTAAGAGGGATTTGAAGGTTCGGAAGTCGAGGCTGAAAGAGGCAACCTTCAAGTTTATGGATGACTTGGCCAGTTTTGAATTCACCCCTTTCACTCCCCAAGGTACTGTATTGAAAAGATACCAAGACTAGTGGCTGAGCAATGTGGAAGTTTATTTGGCCATCTCATCTCAAATCCTATTAAAGGTACTGGATCCGTCCACTCCTGCTGCTTCAACTCCTCTTAAGGTCACTCAAGCTGCTTCGAAGAAAGGTATGTGCCTTTGTTTTCTTCCCTTAGACTATCTCTATGATGTTGGTTATCTAATTCTCAGTTCTTCTTCTGTAAAGGTGGTCAACAGCAGAAGAAGAGGAGACTACTTGAGTCTGAAGAGAAAACAACTGAGGTGCAAGAAGAAGAAGAAGAACAAGAGTCACCCTTGATAAAAAGGAAAAGGGTGACTGATTTGGTTCAAGAGGAGATAACCATTAGGGAAGTAGCGAAGGAGGTCATTTTTAGGGAATCCGAACCGCAGACTGAAGAGGCTGAGAAAACAATGAAGGAGAAGACAATGCCAATTCAAAGAAAGAAGAGAAGAAAGATTACTGTCTCTCCTTCTGACTTTGCTGAGGATTCTGATTCTGAGACAATTGCCCAAGCAATAGAAAAGAAGCGGAGAGTAACTGTTTCATCCACCGCCTTGGTTGAAGATCCCCTTCATGAGGCAGCTGCCAAGGCCGTGGAACAAGAACATTCCAAGGCTATAATTGTCTTCGAAAGGGCTGAGAAGAGACGACAGCAACAAATTTTGAGAGAGGAAGCTGCTGCTGCCGATGCATTACAAAGGGAAATGGCAAGAAGGCAACAGGCTTCCGAACATTACTCCCTCCGTAGCCCTCCTATGAGTGCCAATGCTTCCGGAACAAGTAATTTCTTTCATGCCTCTATTCTTTTCTTGTCGAATCTTTAATACTGAGACTTGACATTACTTTATATTTCTTTCTTTGCAGTAACAACCCCTGAGCTTATCCCTCAATCTACTTCTCTTTCAAGCCTTGCTCCTCCTCCTTCCAAGGAGATTCCAGCTACTACTCCAATCCCAATGGCAGTTGATTCTTCCACAGAGGGTGCTGGTAGTTCTCCAATTCATGATTCATCACCTATGCCTACTTCCAGCCCCTCTTCACTTGATTCATTGGTGGCTAAGACCATAGAGGCTGCTAAAGATGCTCCATCCATCTCTCCCATCCCCATGCAGCCCTCTGTGTCTTCCACCACAACACTCTCTATGCCTTTAATGTCCAGGGATGAGGTAGACATCTTCGAAGGAAGACTAGCTAGTCTCTTCGACATACCTTCTACCTCTCCAACATTTAGTGCTGAAGCTGAGCCGTTAGTCTTGGCTGACTCCTTGCTGGAAATTTTTGAGAGTCCTCCTTCCAGGAGCAAATCTCCTGCATCTTCAGTGGACCTGGACACATGCCTAGAACTGCTGACTTCCTTTTCGAGGATCCCCTTCGAGGCTTTACAAAGGCCTATTATCAGGAATGGGTTTCTTCAGTGCTGTAATATTGCTGAGCAGTCCGGTATGAATGTCTCAAGTCACCTATCCCAGGCTGCAGCTACTATTGACTTCTATATCAGCATTTGTCATGCTGCCAATGCTGCAAATGAGAAATTGGCTAGGGATCAGAGTTTTGTTTCTCAAGTGCATACCGAAGTATCAGATCTCAAGGAACAACACTCTTCTGCCTCCCAGTTTTGAATTCAGCTGCTGGAGAAGAAAGCTCAACTTGAGGAGGAGTTAGCTGCAGTAAACCAGGCCTTGGTTCGAACTGACACCAAATTGCAAAGCACCAACCAAGAACTGGCTGAACGAAAAGAAGACATGGCTGCAACTATTAACTTATTTCCATCACTTAGTAATAGGAAATCTGTTGTACAAAAACAATTGAAACATTGTAATGATTTTTGGGCCAATTTGTGGCACAATGTACTTGATTCTTTATGAAAGATCAAATTCTTATCTATTATCTGAGTATCTTGTGTTTTGTACAAAATGTTTATTTTATTCCTTGTGTTTCCCAAATGGTTGGAAAATAAGGCTTCAAATATCTGCCATTAATCTTTTTGGGGTGTACATAGCCATTAAAATTTCTTAAATGGTATGCTCCAAAAGGCAGAACTCTATGAATTTGATATGGCCTTTCCCAATTAGGTGACCATTTGCCAAACTTATGCTTTTAATTCCTATTGGGAGTATTGTTTTCCATACCAAGTCACCTTCATCAAAGCCAATATGCTTGACTTTCTTATTATAATTCTTGGCTGCTTTCTTTTTTTGAAAAAGAATGCTAAAATCCTGGCTTCATCTATGTCTTCTAATTCCAAGCACATGCTTTGATGATATTGCTCAGGATCTAATTGATCTTGGCATCTTACCCTCAGAGATTTAACATTAATCTCCACAGGTAACACTGCATCATGCCCGTATATTAAGGCATAAGGGGTGACTCCTGTGCTTGACCTTGGGGAAGTTCTGTAAGCCCATAAAACATCCAACAATAGGTTATGCCAATCCCTAGGATTATCTTCCACCACCTTTTGTATTCCCTTTTTCAAGGACTTATTGGATGATTCAGCTTGACCATTGGCTTGGGCATAATAGGGTGTGGAATTAACAAGGCTAATTCCAAATTCTACCACAAAGGATTTTACCATTTTACCATCAAACACAGTCCCATTATCAACTGTTATGGTTTGTGGGATGCCAAATCTATGGATCAGATCTTTAATGAACCCAATGACCTCTGTCTGGTCTACAGCCTTGTATGGCTTAGCTTCGACCCACTTAGTGAAGTAGTCAGTGGCCACTAGAATGAAACAATGATGCTTCGAAGAAGGTGGATGTATTTTTCCCATCATGTCCATGGCCCATCCTCTGAATGGCCAAGGTTTCACTACTGCATGCAGGTCAGTTATGGGCACATGTCTTATTGTGCCATGTTTTTGGCATGCCTGGCAACCCTTTGCATATTCTATGCAATCTTTAAGAATAGTTGGCCAATAGTAGGAATGCCTTCGAAGCAACCATCTCATCTTTACACCAGGCTGATGAGCACCACAGATGCTTTCATGAACCTCAGCCATAGCTGTTAATGCTTCTTTTGGGCCTAAACATTCCAACAATAAGCCATCTCCCTCCCTTTTGTAGAGAGCATTACCATATATCATGTATTGCATAGACTGCAATTTGACTTTTCTGCTGGCCTTCGAAGATGGACCAGCCAAGTACTGCATTATTGGATGCCTCCAATCTTGTTCTTGCAAGTCATTATGGTTGACTTCCAAGACCACATTCCTTTTATTCAAAGGCTTTATTAATTTCTGATATGTTGTTTGGCTTATGTCCCTTTGGATATTATCCCTTCTCTTGAAGTTCGAAGCTTTCTGAGCCACATCATTAGCTCTATTATTCAAGAATCTTGGAACATGAGTTACATTTGCTATTTGAAATTGGGAAAGCAGATGTAACGCAACAACATAGTATGGTAAAATGCTTATGCTTTGACACTTGAAAATCCCTTTCACTTGGTTAACTACTAATTGAGAATCCCCAAATATGTCAACTGCATGTACTTGTAATCCAATAAGGATTTCTAGTCCCACTATTAAGGCTTCATATTCAGCCTGGTTGTTGGAACAGCTAGCTTCATCCACTCTGAAACCATGTGTGGTTTCTACCCCTTGTGGAGACTTAATCACAATACCAATTCCAATTAACCCATTGGTTTTCGATCCATCGAACCACATTTTCCATGGCTCAACACTAGCCATACCGAGTTCCATTATCTCTTGGCTCTCTGTTTGAGATGGATGATCTGCCAAAAAATTAGCTAAGACTTGCCCTTTTACTGCCCTTTGAGGGACATATTCTAAATGAAATTCTGATAAGGCTAGTATCCACTTGCCAATTCTTCCCCTCAACATGGGTCTAGATAACATGTATTTAACCAAATCTGTGGTTGCAATTACCAAGACAGTTGTAGGCAAAAGATAATATCTTAATTTCATTGCAGCAAAATACAAAGCAAGACACAGCTTTTCAACAGCTGAATATTTACATTCACAAGAATTTAAAAACCTACTAAGGTAATAAACAACTTGTTCCTTGCCTTCTTCATTGTCTTGGGCCAGGAAGGCTCCCAATGAATCTTCTGCTGCAGTTATGTATAACTTCAAGGGCTTATTCCCTTTTGGTGGCATCAGCACTAGAGGGTTGGCCAAGTAGGCTTTGATACCTTCGAAAGCAATTTGATGCTCTGCTGTCCACACAAATTCCTCTTCATCTTTCAGCCTTAACAAGGAAGAAAATACTTTAGTTTTCCCTGCAGTGTTAGAAATAAACCTTCGAAGAAAGTTAACCTGCCCAAGGAACCTTTGTAACTCTTTCTTACTTGATGGAGGCCTAGCTTCGATGATGGCTTTGGCTTTATTCTGATCAATCTGTATTCCTTTCTTGTGCACTACATAACCCAAGAAATTTCCAGATGATACACCAAAAGCGCATTTAAGATGATTGAGTTTCAACTTGAACTTCCTCATCTTTTCAAAGGCTGTTTCTAAATGAAACAGATGCTCCTCCATGGACTGGGATTTCACTACAATGTCATCAATATAACACTCTAGATACCCTCCAATGAGATCATGAAAGATAGTGGTCATAGCCCTCTGATATGTAGCCCCAGCATTCTTCAGACCGAATGGCATTTTAACCCATTCGAAGGTGCCAATATTCCCTAGACATCTGAATGCTGTCTTGTGGACATCCTCCTCTGCTATGCAGATTTGGTTGTAACCAGAATGCCCATCCATCATTGATAAAACTTGATGCCCTGCTGAACTGTCAACCAACATATCCACTATAGGCATAGGGTACTCATCTTTTGGTGTTGCTAGATTTAAATTTCTGAAATCAATGCATACCCTCATTTTACCATTCTTCTTAACTACAGGCACAATATTAGATAGCCATTCAACATACCTGGCTGTCCTAATAAAGCCTGCCTTGAGCAGTCTAAGAATCTCTTCCTTGACTTTCTAAATTACTTCTGGACTCACCCTTCTTGGTTTCTGCTTGTATGGCTTGAAATTAGGCTTCATAGGGAGCCTATGTTCCACTAATGATCTATCCGATCCTGGTAGTTCATTATAAGACCATGCAAAGCAATCTTTGTATTTCCTTAGAATAACCAATAACTGGTCTCTGTCCAGAACATTCAAGCAAGTACTTATATAGGTGGGCTGCTGCACAGAACCTTCCCCTAAATTCACTTCTTCTAAGGGGTCTTGTGTCTGAGAACTCGTTGAAGCTTCTTCTTTGGTTTCTTCGACCTTCGACGCAACCTTTTCGCCTTGTTCTGCTCCTAAGTTCCTTAATTCGACATCTCTGCCCTCGTCCTCATAGACAAAATCTGTCCACAAGGCGTCTTCTTCTTGTATCTCCTGGACTTTTGTTTCAATGTCCAATGCACAGTATTTTCCAAGGGTCAAACTTCTAACCTGTTGCTGCTCTTGTTTACAGCCAATTATCATGGCTTCGTTCTCTTGCTCCTGCACTTTCTGGACTATTGCTTTTACATCCAATGTTGAAAATTTAATCAGAGCCAAGGACTTGGCTTCTTGTTCTTCATCTCTTTGCCAATAACCAGGCATCATTGTTATCTTTTACGACAACCTCTTCATCAGCACTTTCTTGGACTAAGTGCTTCAGGTGTGTCACTTCCTCATCAGCCGTCACTTCGGCTGAGTCATCAGCTTTCATCAATATACTGAGTGGTGTCACTCCCTCAATATACAACTTGGCCTCTGTAAAGTCTGCACAGGCTATGAAGGGTTGAGGATCTGCATCAATCTCCTCTGTCTCTCCATTGCCTAAGGCCATCATGATTTTCTGATGCAAGGAGGAAGGCACACATTTGTTGGTGTGAATCCAATCTCTCCCAAGTAACGCATTATATTTAGCATTGCTGTCGATGACGAAGAATGCTGTCATGCAGTTCCTGGTTCCCACACTCAAGTTGATGGGCAAAATTCCCTGGGCCATCTGTTTGTCTCCAGCGAAACCAGCAATGGTTGTGCTAGTTGGGATCAACCTGGGATTCTTTTTCCCTAGTTTCTTCAGAGAAGATTTCGGTAGCAAGTTCACTGCTGCCCCATTATCTATTAAGACTCGGTTCAGCTGTATCCCATCGAAAAAAGCCTTGATGTACAAAGGCTTGACATGCTGGGTCATGGAATTCGAGGGATATTCAAAAGGATATGAGAGGTTGATGCTCACCTCTTCCTCACTTTCACACTCAGTTTCCATCGGAGTAGCCATTCCAGACTCGTCCTGTACCATACTCACTTGTGACTCTTCACTAGAGATTGGAATTGGATCCATGTCTTGGTCACCCTGGTCTTCATCTCCAGCTTCGAACTCGTGAAGCAGTATGTGTACCATATTGACTGATACTGGAGGAAATGAGCCAAATTGGATGGCTGGCTGTACCTTCTTCCCCTCTTGGCTACCTTGCTCAGTGTCTTCAGCAGCATCCTCCATGTTGCACTCTGGTACTTCATTGATAACTGATCCCTTCGAAGGATCCTTCTCAATTGGTTCTTCAGTCAGAAATGTTTGTTCAGCCATGAAGGCTTCGAACATTTCTTCTTCTGCCATTTTCTTCTTTTGGCTCATGCCAATCTCTTCTTCCACTTCACTATCACTTTCCATCAGAACCTTCTCCAACCCTGCCAAACTAGACTTCTCTCTGGCCTTTAGTTCAGAATGAACCTGGGCCAACTGCTCTCTACTACAAACCACTTTGCTTTGTAGAGTCGGTTTTGGAGCATGGTCTGACTTCGAAGTTTTCTTTTCTTCTGTTTTGACCTGTGAAGAACTCTCTCCACTTTGTTTCAGATCCTGCTGGTACTGGGTGTACCTGTGCTGAATCTTCCTCCTTTGTGATCTGGAAATAACTGGAACCATATTTGGTTCCTTTGTCTTTAGGTGTTTCAGCAATACCCAGTTGTTCGGAGCCACCAAAGGAGGCTTGACCATCCTGCCTGGGAATCCAACATCTCTCATGGCAGACACTTCCCTAGGTTTGTTTTGCATTACAAACCAGTCTGGAACTCCAGGTACCCAGGAGCTTGCTGACTCAGATGTCGAATCACCTTTTCTTACCTTCGAAGCCATCTTCGAAACTGGCCGTGGAGGTAAGTGCTTGGTTCTGGTCTCATGTTTCAAACCTGACTCTGGCCTTTGATGGAGATGGCCATTTTCTGTTTCGTGTGAGGTTGGTCTAGGAGGCCAATCTCTGGCCTTTGTCCCATAACCTAAACTCCTTTCCAATTTTCTTTCAGAATGTTTGCTCTCCATTCTGTAGTAGTTAAGTGGCCTGGATTCATACAAGGGCCTCTTGCCCTTAGCATGTATTCTGTCACCTGCAGGCTCAACCACTAATGGTCGCTGCCTATCACTAGCCGGGTACGGCCTTTTGTTGTAAGCGTTAGTTGATCTAGGATGTCTCTGAACATCCTTATAGTATTGCTTCCCATCAATTGGAAGCCCCTTCAACCATTTGTAGCTTAGTCTACATCTGGGACACATCCTTTGCATTACAGCTGCTTGCAAGGAATCGTCATCCAGTGTTTCTTCATCAGAGTGTTCCTTCTGATGTGAGAAACCTTGTCCAATAACTGGTGGGCTTCTAGTCTCCTTCTTGGCAGTTGTCTGGTTGGCAATATGCATTTGCACATTGACCTCTTCCAGTTCCTGCAGAGACAGATTCTGAAAGTTTGGTACAACCACATTAGCCGCGCTTTCTCTAATTTCTGGAAACGGGTTGCTGTCAATCCCCATGGCTTTTTCTGTTTTGGCTGGGAACTTCAAACTTCCTTTCCGAATTTGCTCTTGGATCCTGTCTCGAAAAACAATGCAGTTTTTAGTCGAGCGAGACCAAGAATTATGCCATTTACAGTATACTTTTCCTTTAAGTTCATCTGGAGATGGCAGTTTTACTCCTTTTGGTAACTTAAGGAAATTGGCTGCAAGCAAATGATCAAAAATGTCATCTGCTTTTGTCAAATCGAAAGAGTACTTTCTGTGAAAGTCTTTCTTTTTAAACTGCTGGTCGATGGTTGTATCCTTATGAATTAATGCTTCAAAAATTACAGGTTCTTTACCCACAATCTCTGCTGCATCGATATCATAATTGGGATCTCTATAATATGTCTTATACGAGGCATTATTTCGATCTTGTTCCTCTTCTAGTAATGCTTCATATCGAGACACCTTATAGGTTAATTCGACCAAATCCCTGAATTTAGTTGAGTCAAACTTCTTTCGAAGCGTGAACTCTAAACCGTTTTGAGCCAATCTTACAAATTCTGGCTCTGGAAGGATGACTCTACATTTATTTCAAGCCCTTTTAAATCTGGCAATAAACTGAGTAGCCTTTTCTTCAGGCCTTTGACTCAATCTTGCCAAGTCTACCATGGACACCTCTGGCTCCGATTGGAAGAATTGGGCATGAAATGCCTCTTCCATTTGTTGCCAAGTTTGAATGGAGCCAGGTGTAAGGTTGATATACCATACAAATGCTCCTCCAGTTAGAGAATTTGGAAATAATCTCAGTTTCATATAATCATGGTTAGTAAATTCACCGCATTGAGCAGTAAATCTAGCAATGTGCTCCACTGTTGATTGATTTCCAGTTCCATAGAAAAGGGTGAAATCTGGTATTCTGAATCCCTTTGGGTATTCATGTACCCTATCTACCCATTCTGGGTAAGGTTTCCTGTATACAGGAGTCTGGACCCCCCGAGCCATCGGTCCACACATCTCCCTTACAATGTTAGCAATTTGGTCCCTAGGGACCATATTTTGCGCCTGTTGAACCACTACTGGGGGTACAAACACAGGATTTGCTGGACAAACTTGTGCTTGTGGTCCTCTTGGTCCATAAGGTGGTACATTTGGGACTGGTTGTCCCTGTGGTGCAGGTTGCTGTTAGGGGTATGGGTAACCCCTTTGAGTCTGACCTGTGAAGGGACCTACGAAAGGTGCTGGGACAGGTGTTGTGTCCCTTCCATTTGTGGGAAAACCTTCCAACCCCCCGGGTAGAAATTCGAATAAGGGATTATTATAGCCCCTAGTGCCAGGTATGGCTTCGAACATGGGATTTGCCACCATTCTTATGCCAGTTTCTTGTACTTGGCCAGATCCACCAACTTGTGTGGCTTCATTGTTGAGTACTGAGGCATTTTGGCCTACTACAGGCCTCGAAATGGGTTTATACCAAGACTGAGGCGCTGGTCTTTCATAGTTCTGAGTACTGGTCTGACCATTAGATTGTCCATTAACTTGCATAGGCTGTTTTTCTCTAGCCAATCTTTGCTGAGGGACATTTAGAATTTCCTCTGTGTGTCTTGTATTTGTTGGTTGGTGGTTATTCATTCGATCCAAAAAGGTTGTTGCCCACCTTTCCATTGTGTTCATTAATTGTTGTCCCATGGCTTCTACCAGGTCATCCCATGGATTTGTTGGCTGGGTAGATGGAACAGTGGATGGTCCAATTCCTTGGTTTCGTCCAATATT
Source organism: Camellia oleifera (assembly GCA_022316695.1). Taxonomy (NCBI): domain Eukaryota; kingdom Viridiplantae; phylum Streptophyta; class Magnoliopsida; order Ericales; family Theaceae; genus Camellia; species Camellia oleifera. The sequence goes on along the minus strand of CM039308.1, from coordinate 16,060,706 downwards.
ATGAACATATGGTTCTTGTCCAGAAGTGCTGGTCTGTTCGACCATAGGTTTTGATAACATGGGAGTTTCCACAGGATGTGTTACCACATTATCCTCTGGGTTTGGTATTTCTACCTCTCCTTCTACGCCTTCTTCCAAGCGTTCATTTTCTCCTTGTCGTCTTCGTCTAGCCATTTTAATGAGTCCCACCGGGCGTGCCAAAAATATATGTTGGCTTTTTTGGCTTTCGAAGTGTGTTTTTGTAAATGCGAGCGTGCCAGCAAGGATCAATCAGTCCTTACAGAAATTATAATTGCCAACCAATTATCAGACGATTGTGTTTTAGTTCTTTTAGCCTCAATGAAGAGGACTTTTACTGGTGGCTTGACTTAGGAGAAATTAAGAGAAATAACAATAATACGAAGAACAATCGAAGTATTTCATTAAAATGAACACTTACAACAGTTCAAACTTAGCCTCGAAGAGGTTTACAGCAGCAGTCTACTTGAATCTACTTGAAACTACTCCTATGAATCGAAGTGCAGTGGGGGTATTTAAAGTGCAGGTATTTAAAGAACAGGTATTTAAAGTGCAGGTATTTAAAGAACAGGTATTTAAAGTGCAGGAATGTAAAACTGGAAAAGAAAATATGAAGTAAAGACTGGTTTGTATGATCTGAGTCTGGGGGTTTTTTCGGGGGGGCTTCCTTGCTATTTATACTTGTCAAGGATGACCTTCGAACTGCACTTCGAACCGTCGAACTGCTCCTCCATGCTCGCTGATCATGCTGCCTAAGAAGTAGTTCCACTACGCCATCACTTGCAGTTGGGCTTCCATCCTGTATTTGAATTTGAATATGGGTAACCGTTGAAGCCACATCACCTTGCATCCCTCTACTGATCTAGTGCTACTCAGATTATGTGAGAACCAATATTTATCGCCACGTGTACGATTAGGATCGAAGACTCGAATCATCTTCCCAAAATACCCTTATTCTGCCACGTGTCGAATTGTAATTGGCTTTTACAAAATATGTAGCCAACATTACCCCCCGCACTAATATGCCCAACACTTGGTGATATTAGTGGATTACAACCTTTCCCACGCTTTTGGAACGTGCATGGAGTCTGTCTTCTGGAAACACAACCGTCATCTCTTTGGTGATCATTAACTCTTTTCAGTTTGTTGAACATCCCAATACCTTAGCATTCGAACGGACTATGGCTAAATCAACTTCCCTTTCTATTGATCAAGCATACGAAGAGCCATTGAGTAATGCTGTTTCCCCTCGAAAGAATCTCCACGCATTCATTAGCCACCTTTACCCGCCTTTCTATATTCAGATAATGGAGGCTTTTGCAAATTATCAACCTTTGGACTACGAACACATTGCCCTTAATCCTTCAGTTTACAAATTTACAGATACAAGAAGTTCTTCCTCTAAACTCCCCTTGTACTTTGAACGAACTATTCCCAAACCTTTGCTTCAACAAGTTGCAAATATGGACTTGGGAAGTTCTTCTTCACAAACTTCTGCTTGGGATGAAGCTACAACCTCTTCATCTTCTGGGGTTTCTGGATGGACAAGCTGGTCAGCCCCTGAGTCCTGGGACTTGAGGGAGCGAATCACCCATCATTTCGTTGAGTTCACTGACCCTTTAGAATTTCCTCCCTATGCTCGAAGTTCAGTGGTCTATCCTTACGTGCCCATTGACCTTCGACGTACTTTGGAAGAGAATCTTCTTGTGGCATGGTACACATCCTCCATGCCCACAAAGTCAGTGCTTGTCGCCCGACGCCCAGAAGAGGCACAAGGGTACAACCCATCATTTTTAGCCAAAAAAGCGAAGATTTGCTCCTCTAACTGGCTTGATTATATTAATGCCTTTGTTCCTTCTGCTCCCATGCCATCTCTCATAATAGAAGCATCCACTTCTTCTTCTCCATCTTCTGAAATTGAAGTATCCACACCTGCTCCATCTTCTGAAGCAGAATCATCTACTCCTTCTCCATCTTCTGAAGCAGAATCATCTACTCCTTCTCCTCCCACTCTTTCCTGGACAGAGAAACTAAGGCTTGCCCTTTCCATGGACACAATCTTTCCACCTTACAAACCTCCATCATTTCCAACTCCAACTGAGCGGAAAGAGGCTCAACTTCTGCTTACAGCTTTCTCTCACCTGCCCTTCAATGTTCTTGAGGATGAAGTCCCTCTCAAGAACTTTCGATGGGCTTCTGATATTCTGACTAGGGGCCATGTCCTTAATCCCACTGCCCAAGCAGAACTTCACATGTTCCTGGACCAACTTCCGGTACTTCTCTACTGGCATCGGAATTCTAAGGTCACCATCCAATCTTTGGATCAACTTTCGTCTCTCCGAATTCATGCCCAGTATGAAGCAGAGAACTTCATCGAAGAGTTCGATGACTTCAAAAATAAAGATTCTGCGTATTGAGATGATTTGGTTATGGACGAAGTGGAACAAAGATTGAGAGAGGAAGCTTTCGAAATAAAGGCTGAACAGCTCTACTACGAAGTCAGAGCACATCAACTTATGCAGCCAACATTAGAAGAGATAGAAGATATAATAAAGAAGGAACAAAAATTCATTGATCACTGTTGGACCAAATTTCATGATCTTGTTATTTATTCTATTCCTTACTTTTATGAGCTTGAGTTTGTACCCAGATAGGGCTACTTGATATGATTGCCTTGGCCTGAATACAAACAAAGTTCTTCTGTATTTGACATGGTTTGACTCTGTTTCCTTTTGCCTTTTAAAGCCAATTCAGAGCCTCGAATTGAATAATCTCATTCTTCGAATCTGGACTCACTCGTCTTTAATGAAACACTAAAGGGAACCAACATGTCTTTTTTCCAACTTATGGAATAAAATTGACAATTTTGGCTAATCTTATCTAAAAATAATGCTTCGAATTTAACAACCTTACCCTTCAAGACTAACTATAACCAATATATGGTCATGATTAATATAGCCAATCAATTTTAAATTGACTACTTTCGCTTCGAAGAGCAGTCTATGCTGTTTTAATTTAATGGATAATCTCCTTTTACGAAAACCAATGATTGGTTTTGATGTTTCGAACAGTAATTCTCATCTTTTAAAGAACCCTAAGTTTTGCTTTGAAGGTCGTTACTTTTAATAATATCCCTCAAACAGGTCTTTAAACCCTTTGAAGTAGACCAATTCTCAAGCATCTTAGCATCTTTAAACACGTAATATGCTTCGAAGCCGACTTCTGTATTTCGAAGCCGTTGTTGTTTGATTTTTTGGCGCCAAAATTTGGCTTCGAAGCCAAATATCTCACTTCGAAGCTAGCGTCAACATCCGGAATGTGCTCTTCCCTCCAAAACTATCAATATTGGAAGAGGCTCCTCGTATTCGTACTTTTAGTACTTACCGACTTACGCAATATAATTTTCAGACACGAAACCTTTAAAAAACCTCTTATTTGAAACCCTCCTCAATCTTCCACTTCTCTCTACTCCCTTCTTCACTTTCCAAAAAAAGCGTACTATCAATGGCTTCTTCTTCTTCAAAGGTCCAAACCGTAGAACGTTTGAGCTCATCTGTGGCCTTAAAAAGGCTTATTGATACAGAATGTGAGAAATACAAGGCCGGAGGAAAAAGTGCTATTGATGGGCGTATCTTTGTCCCTCGTCACCACGTGCAACAGGAATACGTACTTGGACCCATATTCAAGGAGATCCTTGCTGAGCTCTCCGCCCTGTATCCTCGTCTGGAGGACCAATGTCTCCTTTATGAGGGTGGTCTTGACTGGAAGGGCTGGAGGACCAATCGCCCTCACCGATGTTGGCCTACGATGAGGCCAGAGTGGCAAGAATGGTACGACCGGGTTGTCCCTGCCAGGACACTGGACCTTCAAGAGCTCTGTCTTCTGGATGCTCTTCGACTATCTAGGGTAACTATCTCAGAAGACCCCTTTCTAGTTCCTGCTGCTTTATATTTTTGGAACCCCATCTTTAATTTCTTTCAATTTAGGTGTGGGATGATGGCCCCTACTGTTCTCGATATTTGCCATCTTCTAGGAGTATCCCCTATTGGTGTTCCCATTACACCAGATTTTCCTGATTTAGCAGTCTCTTTCTCTCTCCCCTCTCTTAGCTCATCTTATAGTGATTTTGCTAGAGCTGAGAACAAAAAAGAGGGTCTGGTAAATGATAGGGAATTCTTTTCCTTTTTGTTATATTGGCTTTGCAAATTTCTCTTCTGCACTTCTTCCCAAAGAATCATGCCGGAATTTGCCCCTCTTGCCAAAGCTTTTGTCTTGCGGAAAAGGGTAGCCTTGGCCCTATATATCTTAGGCCATGTGTATAGAGTCTGCTCTCTCTTCTGTGAAAAACCCTTAGATGCTAACCAAGGGGGGCCATTCTGGATCCTTCAGCTTTGGCTTTTCGCCTATTTTCCTGAATTGCAATCCAAATGCCTTAAATTTTCTGGGCTACACTTTCTCACCCATGGCATAAAACTAGCCAATGCCTCACTTTCTCCCTCCACTTTTGCCTTTTACTTTTCTTTCTTCCATCAGCTACCAGCTGCCCTCCCTGTTCATCATTTCCGTCCCTTCGAAGCTGACATAGGTCCGACTTGGTTGAGCCATTTCTTAAGTGACAGGCTCTGTGCTTCGCCTATTTACAAGGATATATGGGCTTCCCTTTTGATTCCTAGAGAGCTATTTATCGGGACCACGAACCCCAGAGCTTATAAATGTATAGCTGAACCTTATTGTCCTGCTCAATTTGCTAGACAATTTAGCCTCACACAAGGGGTCCCAATCCCCCTCTGTAGCAACACCAATCTGAGCCTTACTAAGAGGGATTTGAAGGTTCGGAAGTCGAGGCTGGAAGAGGCAACCTTCAAGTTTATGGATGACTTGGCTAGTTTTGAATTCACCCCTTTCACTCCCCAAGGTACTGTATTGAAAAGATACCAAGACTGGTGGCTGAGCAATGTGGAAGTTTATTTGGCCATCTCATCTCAAATCCTATTAAAGGTACTGGATCCGTCCACTCCTGCTGCTTCAACTCCTCTTAAGGTCACTCAAGCTGCTTCGAAGAAAGGTATATGCCTTTGTTTTCTTCCCTTAGACTATCTCTATGATGTTGGTTATCTCATTCTCAGTTCTTCTTCTGTAAAGGTGGTCAGCAGCAGAAGAAGAGGAGACTACTTGAGTCTGAAGAGAAAACAACTGAGGTGCAAGAAGAAGAAGAAGAACAGGAGTCACCCTTGATAAAAAGGAAAAGGGTGACTGATTTGGTTCAAGAGGAGATAACCATTAGGGAAGTAGCGAAGGAGGTCATTTTTAGGGAATCCGAACCGCAGACTGAAGAGGCTGAGAAAACAATGAAGGAGAAGACAATGCCAATTCAAAGAAAGAAGAGAAGAAAGATTACTGTCTCTCCTTCTGACTTTGCTGAGGATTCTGATTCTGAGACAATTGCCCAAGCAATAGAAAAGAAGCGGAGAGTAACTGCTTCATCCACCGCCTTGGTTGAAGATCCCCTTCATGAGGCAGCTGCCAAGGCCATGGAACAAGAACATTCCAAGGCTATAATTGTCTTCGAAAGGGCTGAGAAGAGACGACAGCAACAAATTCTGAGAGAGGAAGCTGCTGCTGCCGATGCATTACAAAGGGAAATGGCAAGAAGGCAACAGGCTTCCGAACATTACTTCCTCCGTAGCCTTCCTATGAGTGCCAATGCTTCCGGAACAAGTAATTTCTTTCATGCCTCTATTCTTTTCTTGTCGAATCTTTAATACTGAGACTTGACATTACTTTATATTTCTTTCTTTGCAGTAACAACCCCTGAGCTTATCCCTCAATCTACTTCTCTTTCAAGCCTTGCTCCTCCTCCTTCCAAGGAGATTCCAGCTGCTACTCCAATCCCAATAGCAGTTGATTCTTCCACAGAGGGTGCTGGTAGTTCTCCAATTCATGATTCATCACCTATGCCTACTTCCAGCCCCTCTTCACTTGATTCATTGGTGGCTAAGACCATAGAGGCTGCTAAAGATGCTCCATCCATCTCTCCCATCCCCATGCAGCCCTCTGTGTCTTCCACCACAACACTCTCTATGCCTTTAATGTCCAGGGATGAGGTAGACATCTTCGAAGGAAGACTAGCTAGTCTCTTCGACATACCTTCTACCTCTCCAACATTTAGTGCTGAAGCTGAGCCGTTAGTCTTGGCTGACTCCTTGCTGGAAATTTTTGAGAGTCCTCCTTCCAGCAGCAAATCTCCTGCATCTTCAGTGGACCTGGACACATGCCTAGAATTGCTGACTTCCTTTTCGAGGATCCCCTTCGAGGCTTTACAAAGGCCTATTATCAGGAATGGGTTTCTTCAGTGCTGTAATATTGCTGAGCAGTCCGGTATGAATGTCTCAAGTCACCTATCCCAGGCTGCAGCTACTATTGACTTCTATATCAGCATTTGTCATGCTGCCAATGCTGCAAATGAGAAATTGGCTAGGGATCAGAGTTTTGTTTCTCAAGTGCATACCGAAGTATCAGATCTCAAGGAACAACACTCTTCTGCCTCCCAGTTTCGAATTCAGCTGCTGGAGAAGAAAGCTCAACTTGAGGAGGAGTTAGCTGCAGTAAACCAGGCCTTGGTTCGAACTGACACCAAATTGCAAATCACCAACCAAGAACTGGCTGAACGAAAAGAAGACATGGCTGCAACTATTAACTTATTTCCATCACTTAGTAATAGGAAATCTGTTGTACAAAAACAATTGAAACATTGTAATGATTTTTGGGCCAATTTGTGGCACAATGTACTTGATTCTTTATGAAAGATCAAATTCTTATCTATTATCTGAGTATCTTGTGTTTTGTACATAATGTTTATTTTATTCCTTGTGTTTCCCAAATGGTTGGAAAATAAGGTTTCAAATATCTGCCATTAATCTTTTTGGGGTGTACATAGCCATTAAAATTTCTTAAATGGTATGCTCCAAAAGGCAGAACTCTATGAATTTGATATGGCCTTTCCCAATTAGGTGACCATTTGCCAAACTTATGGCTTTTAATTCCTATTGGGAGTATTGTTTTCCATACCAAGTCACCTTCATCAAAGCCAATATGCTTGACTTTCTTATTATAATTCTTGGCTGCTTTCTTTTTTTGAAAAAGAATGCTAAAATCCTGGCTTCATCTATGTCTTCTAATTCCAAGCACATGCTTTGATGATATTGCTCAGGATCTAATTGATCTTGGCATCTTACCCTCAGAGATTTAACATTAATCTCCACAGGTAACACTGCATCATGCCCGTATATTAAGGCATAAGGGGTGACTCCTGTGCTTGACCTTGGGGAAGTTCTGTAAGCCCATAAAACATCCAACAATAGGTTATGCCAATCCCTAGGATTATCTTCCACCACCTTTTGTATTCCCTTTTTCAAGGACTTATTGGATGATTCAGCTTGACCATTGGCTTGGGCATAATAGGGTGTGGAATTAACAAGGCTAATTCCAAATTCTGCCACAAAGGATTTTACCATTTTACCATCAAACACAGTCCCATTATCAACTGTTATGGTTTGTGGGATGCCAAATCTATGGATCAGATCTTTAATGAACCCAATGACCTCTGTCTGGTCTACAGCCTTGTATGGCTTAGCTTCGACCCACTTAGTGAAGTAGTCAGTGGCCACTAGAATGAAACAATGATGCTTCGAAGAAGGTGGATGTATTTTTCCCATCATGTCCATGGCCCATCCTCTGAATGGCCAAGGCTTCACTACTGCATGCAGGTCAGTTATGGGCACATGTCTTATTGTGCCATGTTTTTGGCATGCCTGGCAACCCTTTGCATATTCTATGCAATCTTTAAGAATAGTTGGCCAATAGTAGGAATGCCTTCGAAGCAACCATCTCATCTTTACACCAGGCTGATGAGCACCACAGATGCTTTCATGAACCTCAGCCATAGCTGTTAATGCTTCTTTTGGGCCTAAACATTCCAACAATAAGCCATCTCCCTCCCTTTTGTAGAGAGCATTACCATATATCATGTATTGCATAGACTGCAATTTGACTTTTCTGCTGGCCTTCGAAGATGGACCAGCCAAGTACTGCATTATTGGATGCCTCCAATCTTGTTCTTGCAAGTTATTATGGTTGACTTCCAAGACCACATTCCTTTTATTCAAAGGCTGTATTAATTTCTGATTTGTTGTTTGGCTTATGTCCCTTTGGATATTATCCCTTCTCTTGAAGTTCGAAGCTTTCTGAGCCACATCATTAGCTCTATTATTCAAGAATCTTGGAACATGAGTTACATTTGCTATTTGAAATTGGGAAAGCAGATGTAACGCAACAACATAGTATGGTAAAATGCTTATGCTTTGACACTTGAAAATCCCTTTCACTTGGTTAACTACTAATTGAGAATCCCCAAATATGTCAACTGCATGTACTTGTAATCCAATAAGGATTTCTAGTCCCACTATTAAGGCTTCATATTCAGCCTGGTTGTTGGAACAGCTAGCTTCATCCACTCTGAAACCATGTGTGGTTTCTACCCCTTGTGGAGACTTAATCACAATACCAATTCCAATTAACCCATTGGCCTTCGGTCCATCGAACCACATTTGCCATGGCTCAACACTAGCCATACCGAGTTCCATTATCTCTTGGCTCTCTGTTTGAGATGGATGATCTGCCAAAAAATTAGCTAAGACTTGCCCTTTTACTGCCCTTTGAGGGACATATTCTAAATGAAATTCTGATAAGGCTAGTATCCACTTGCCAATTCTTCCCCTCAACATGGGTCTAGATAACATGTATTTAACCAAATCTGTGGTTGCAATTACCAAGATAGTTGTAGGCAAAAGATAATATCTTAATTTCATTGCAGCAAAATACAAAGCAAGACACAGCTTTTCAACAGCTGAATATTTACATTCACAAGAATTTAAAAACCTACTAAGGTAATAAACAACTTGTTCCTTGCCTTCTTCATTGTCTTGGGCCAGGAAGGCTCCCAATGAATCTTCTGCTGCGGTTATGTATAACTTCAAGGGCTTATTCCCTTTTGGTGGCATCAGCACTAGAGGGTTGGCCAAGTAGGCTTTGATACCTTCGAAAGCAATTTGATGCTCTGCTGTCCACACAAATTCCTCTTCATCTTTCAGCCTTAACAAGGAAGAAAATACTTTAGTTTTCCCTGCAGTGTTAGAAATAAACCTTCGAAGAAAGTTAACCTGCCCAAGGAACCTTTGTAACTCTTTCTTACTTGATGGAGGCCTAGCTTCGATGATGGCTTTGGCTTTATTCTGATCAATCTGTATTCCTTTCTTGTGCACTACATAACCCAAGAAATTTCCAGATGATACACCAAAAGCGCATTTAAGATGATTGAGTTTCAACTTGAACTTCCTCATCTTTTCAAAGGCTGTTTCTAAATGAAACAGATGCTCCTCCATGGACTGGGATTTCACTACAATGTCATCAATATAACACTCTAGATACCCTCCAATGAGATCATGAAAGATAGTGGTCATAGCCCTCTGATATGTAGCCCCAGCATTCTTCAGACCAAATGGCATTTTAACCCATTTGAAGGTGCCAATATTCCCTAGACATCTGAATGCTGTCTTGTGGACATCCTCCTCTGCTATGCAGATTTGGTTGTAACCAGAATGCCCATCCATCATTGATAAAACTTGATGCCCTGCTGAACTGTCAACCAACATATCCACTATAGGCATAGGGTACTCATCTTTTGGTGTTGCTAGGTTTAAATTTCTGAAATCAATGCATACCCTCATTTTACCATTCTTCTTAACTACAGGCACAATATTAGATAGCCATTCAACATACCTGGCTGTCCTAATAAAGCCTGCCTTGAGCAGTCTAAGAATCTCTTCCTTGACTTTCTAAATTACTTCTGGACTCATCCTTCTTGGTTTCTGCTTGTATGGCTTGAAATTAGGCTTCATAGGGAGCCTATGTTCCACTAATGATCTATCCAATCCTGGTAGTTCATTATAAGACCATGCAAAGCAATCTTTGTATTTCCTTAGAATAACCAATAACTGGTCTCTGTCCAGAACATTCAAGCAAGTACTTATATAGGTGGGCTGCTGCACAGAACCTTCCCCTAAATTCACTTCTTCTAAGGGGTCTTGTGTCTGAGAACTCGTTGAAGCTTCTTCTTTGGTTTCTTCGACCTTCGACGCAACCTTTTCGCCTTGTTCTGCTCCTAAGTTCCTTAATTCGACATCTCTGCCCTCTTCCTCATAGACAAAATTTGTCCACAAGGCGTCTTCTTCTTGTATCTCCTAGACTTTTGTTTCAATGTCCAATGCACAGTATTTCCCAAGGGTCAAACTTCTGACCTGTTGCTGCTCTTGTTTACAGCCAATTATCATGGCTTCTTTCTCTTGCTCCTGCACTTTCTGGACTATTGCTTTTACATCCAATGTTGAAAATTTAATCAGAGCCAAGGGCTTGGCTTCTTGTTCTTCATCTCTTTGCCTATAACCAGGCATCATTGTTATCTTTTACGACAACCTTTTCATCAGCACTTTCTTGGACTAAGTGCTTCAGGTGTGTCACTTCCTCATCAGCCGTCACTTCGGCTGAGCCATCAGCTTTCATCAATATACTAAGTGGTGTCACTCCCTCAATATACAACTTGGCCTCTGCAAAGTCTGCACAGGCTATGAAGGGTTGAGGATCTGCATCAATCTCCTCTGTCTCTCCATTGCCTAAGGCCATCATGATTTTCTGATGCAAGGAGGAAGGCACACATTTGTTGGTGTGAATCCAATCTCTCCCAAGTAACGCATTATATTTAGCATTGCTGTCGATGACGAAGAATGCTGTCATGCAGTTCCTGGTTCCCACACTCAAGTTGATGGGCAAAATTCCCTGGGCCATCTGTTTGTCTCTAGCGAAACCAGCAATGGTTGTGCTAGTTGGGATCAACCTGGGATTCTTTTTCCCTAGTTTCTTCAGAGAAGATTTCGGTAGCAAGTTCACTGCTGCCCCATTATCTATTAAGACTCGGTTCAGCTATATCCCATCGAAAAGAGCCTTGATGTACAAAGGCTTGACATGCTGGGTCATGGAATTCGAGGGATATTCAAAAGGATATGAGAGGTTGATGCTCACCTCTTCCTCGCTTTCACACTCAGTTTCCATCGGAGTAGCCATTCCAGACTCGTCCTGTACCATACTCACTTGTGACTCTTCACTAGAGATTGGAATTGGATCCATGTCTTGGTCACCCTGGTCTTCATCTCCAGCTTCGAACTCGTGAGGCAGTATGTGTACCATATTGACTGATACTGGAGGAAATGAGCCAAATTGGATGGCTGGCTGTACCTTCTTCCCCTCTTGGCTACCTTGCTCAGTGTCTTCAGCAGCATCCTCCATGTTGCACTCTGGTACTTCATTGATAACTGATCCCTTCGAAGGATCCTTCTCAATTGGTTCTTCAGTCAGAAATGTTTGTTCAGCCATGAAGGCTTCGAACATTTCTTCTTCTGCCATTTCCTTCTTTTGGCTCATGCCAATCTCTTCTTCCGTTTCGCTATCACTTTCCATCAGAACCTTCTCCAACCCTGCCAAACTAGACTTCTCTCTGGCCTTTAGTCCAGAATGAACCTGGGCCAACTGCTCTCTACTACAAACCACTTTGCTTTGTAGCGTCGGTTTTGGAGCATGGTCTGACTTCGAAGTTTTCTTTTCTTCTGTTTTGACCTGTGAAGAACTCTCTCCAATTTCTTTCAGATCCTGCTGGTACTGGGTGTACCTGCGCTGAATCTTCCTCCTTTGTGATCTGGAAATAACTGGAACCCTATTTGGTTCCTTTGTCTTTAGGTGTTTCAGCAATACCCAGTTGTTCGGAGCCACCAAAGGAGGCTTGACCATCCTGCCTGGGAATCCAACATCTCTCATGGCAGACACTTCCCTAGGTTTGTTTTGCATTACAAACCACTCTGGAACTCCAGGTACCCAGGAGCTTGCTGACTCAGATGTCGAATCACCTTTTCTTACCTTCGAAGCCATCTTCGAAACTGGCCGTGGAGGTAAGTGCTTGGTTCTGGTCTCATGTTTCAAACCTGACTCTGGCCTTTGATAGAGATGGCGATTTTTTGTTCCGTGTGAGGTTGGTCTAGGAGGCCAATCTCTGGCCTTTGTCCCATAACCTGAACTCCTCTCCAATTTTCTTTCAGAATGTTTTCTCTCCATTCTGTAGTAGTTAAGTGGCCTAGATTCATACAAGGGCCTCTTGCCCTTAGCATGTATTCTGTCACCTGCAGGCTCAACCACTAATGGTCGCTGCCTATCACTAGCCGGGTACGGCCTTTTGTTGTAAGCGTTAGTTGATCTAGGATGTCTCTGAACATCCTTATAGTATTGCTTCCCATCAATTGGAAGCCCCTTCAACCATTTGTAGCTTAGTCTACATCTGGGACACATCCTTTGCATTACAGCTGCTTGCAAGGAATCGTCATCCAGTGTTTCTTCATCAGAGTGTTCCTTCTGATGTGAGAAACCTTGTCCAATAACTGGTGGGCTTCTAGTCTCCTTCTTGGTAGTTGTCTAGTTGGCAATATGCATTTGCACATTGACCTCTTCCAGTTCCTGCAGAGACAGATTCTGAAAGTTTGGTACAACCACATTAGCCGCGCTTTCTCTAATTTCTGGAAACGGGTTGCTGTCAATCCCCATGGCTTTTTCTGTTTTGGCTGGGAACTTCAAACTTCCTTTCCGAATTTACTCTTGGATCCTGTCTCGAAAAACAATGCAGTTTTTAGTCGAGTGAGACCAAGAATTATGCCATTTACAGTATACTTTTCCTTTAAGTTCATCTGGAGATGGCAGTTTTACTCCTTTTGGTAACTTAAGGAAATTGGCTGCAAGCAAATGATCAAAAATGTCATCTGCTTTTGTCAAATCGAAAGAGTACTTTCTGTGAAAGTCTTTCTTTTTAAACTGCTGGTCGATGGTTGTATCCTTATGAATTAATGCTTCACAGATTACCGGTTCTTTACCCACAATCTCTGCTGCATCGATATCATAATTGGGATCTCTATAATATGTCTTATACGAGGCATTATTTCGATCTTGTTCCTCTTCTAGTAATGCTTCATATCGAGACACCTTATAGGTTAATTCGACCAAATCCCTGAATTTAGTTGAGTCAAACTTCTTTCGAAGCGTGAACTCTAAACCGTTTTGAGCCAATCTTACAAATTCTGGCTCTGGAAGGATGACTCTACATTTATTTCGAGCCCTTTTAAATCTGGCAATAAACTAGGTAGCCTTTTCTTCAGGCCTTTGACTTAATCTTGCCAAGTCTGCCATGGACACCTCTGGCTCCGATTGGAAGAGTTGGGCATGAAATGCCTCTTCCATTTGTTGCCAAGTTTGAATGGAGCCAGGTGTAAGGTTGATATACCATACAAATGCTCCTCCAGTTAGAGAATTTGGAAATAATCTCAGTTTCATATAATCATGGTTAGTAAATTCACCGCATTGAGCAGTAAATCTAGCAATGTGTTCCACTGTTGATTGATTTCCAGTTCCATAGAAAAGGGTGAAATCTGGTATTCTGAATCCCTTTGGGTATTCATGTATCCTATCTACCCATTCTGGGTAAGGTTTCCTGTATACAGGAGTCTGGACCCCCCGAGCCATCGGTCCACACATCTCCCTTACAATGTTAGCAATTTGGTCCCTAGGGACCATATTTTGCGCCTGTTGAACCACTACTGGAGGGACAAAAACAGGATTTGCTGGACAAACTTGTGCTTGTGGTCCTCTTGGTCCATAAGGTGGTACATTTGGGACTGGTTGTCCCTGTGGTGCAAGTTGCTGTTGGGGGTATGGGTAACCCCTTTGAGTCTGACCTGTGAAGGGACCTACGAAAGGTGCTGGGACAGGTGTTGTGTCCCTTCCATTTGTGGGAAAACCTTCCAACCCCCCGGGTATAAATTCGAATAAGGGATTATTATACCCCCTAGTGCCAGGTATGGCTTCGAACATGGGATTTGCCACCATTCTTATGCCAGTTTCTTGTACTTGGCCAGATCCACCAACTTGTGCGGCTTCATTGTTGAGTACTGAGGCATTTTGGCCTACTACAGGCCTCGAAATGGGTTCATACCAAGACTGAGGCGCTGGTCTTTCATAGTTCTGAGTACTAGTCTGACCATTAGATTGTCCATTAACTTGCATAGGCTGTTTTTCTCTAGCCAATCTTTGCTGAGGGACATTTAGAATTTCCTCTGTGTGTCTTGTATTTGTTGGTTGGTGGTTATTCATTCGATCCAAAAAGGTTGTTGCCCACCTTTCCATTGTGTTCATTAATTGTTGTCCCATGGCTTCTACCAGGCCATCCCATGGATTTGTTAGCTAGGTAGATGGAACAGTGGATGGTCCAATTCCTTGGTTTCGTCCAATATTATGAACATATGGTTCTTGTCCAGAAGTGCTGGTCTGTTCGACCATAGGTTCTGATAACATGGGAGTTTCCACAGGATGTGTTACCACATTATCCTCTGGGTTTGGTATTTCTACCTCTCCTTGTCGTCTTCGTCTAGCCATTTTAATGAGTCCCACCGGGCGTGCCAAAAATATATGTTGGCTTTTTTGGCTTTTGAAGTGTGTTTTTGTAAATGCGAGCGTGCCAGCAAGGATCAATCAGTCCTTATAGAAATTATAATTGCCAACCAATTATCAGACGATTGTGTTTTAGTTCTTTCAGCCTCAATGAAGAGGACTTTTACTGGTGGCTTGACTTAGGAGAAATTAAGAGAAATAACAATAATACGAAGAACAATCGAAGTATTTCATTAAAATGAACACTTACAATAGTTCAAACTCAGCCTCGAAGAGGTTTATAGCAGCAGTCTACTTGAATCTACTTGAAACTACTCCTATGAATCGAAGTGCAGTGCGGGTATTTAAAGTGCAGGTATTTAAAGAACAGGTATTTAAAGTGCAGGTATTTAAAGAACAGGTATTTAAAGTGCAGGAATGTAAAACTGGAAAAGAAAATATGAAGTAAAGACTGGTTTGTATGATCTGAGTCTGGGGGTTTTTTCTGGGGGCTTCCTTGCTATTTATACTTGTCAAGGATGACCTTCGAACTGCACTTCGAACCGTCGAACTGCTCCTCCATGCTCGCTGATCATGCTGCCTAAGAAGTAGTTCCACTACGCCATCACTTGCAGTTGGGCTTCCCTCCTGTATTTGAATTTGAATATGGGTAACCGTTGAAGCCACATCACCTTGCATCCCTCTACTGATCTAGTGCTACTCAGATTATGTGAGAACCAATATTTATCGCCACGTGTACGATTAGGATCGAAGACTCGAATCATCTTTCCAAAATACCCTTATTCTGCCACGTGTCGAATTGTAATTGGCTTTTACAAAATATGTAGCCAACAATGTCTAGACCAAATTAAATAGTGCCATGCTAGGCATGTTTGAAGGATGGATTATTACTGCTGCTGCTCCTGGTTGGGTTTCATTGTGGCTGTTTGGTTTTTATCTTCTTTCTTTTTGTTAGGCTTTATAATTGGCAATTTTGTTGGAAAAAACACCATTCAGTGGTAATTTTATTCACTCTTTTGTATCTATGAGGATATGAGAGTTTAGTCGCGAATCCAACTCAAGTTATGCCTGATTAAAGGAGTTTGTGTTGACGTTCTGCATCTTGACTTGAGCAATCCTTGTTTGCCACTATGCATACTAAGCACGGGGATCAAGGGGCAGTGCCCCCTGAAACCAAGTTGTCTAAGTTCTTAGACCACTCAAGCAATCATGCGTGTGCTCGAGTGTTGAATGCGAGCATCCAGTATCTCAGCCTGATTTCAGAGATTCTGGGAGATGTGTTTTATTGCTCGAGTGGAAAGTTTTGCAGTCAAGCGAAATGATAGGTGGAAGTGTGTTAGCACAACCTTACTAGTTTCACCGCTCGAGCTGTCTTCGTTATCCTGTTTAGTATAAAGTATGATGTTTGCTACTTTTAGGGTTGAACCCATCCTGATTCTCAGAGAGGAGAGCAACTAAAAGTATTCTATATTGGACGGTATTTATATATTAGTTTCCTTGATAATTTGAAAGTGATCGATAGATCTATGAGCTTTATATTGACAATCATCAAGGGGTTTGTTTTTGTTCTTTCATTTACAAAAAGAGAGAGATGTTCATCGGTGAATTCTAGGAAACTTGAGTTTGAAGTTTTAGTGGATTCCGGAGTGGTTCATCGCCGTGGACTCAACATTGGCATTGTGAATTCAACGTTGGCAAAGCAATTCCAAGGTGAAGATGGTGATGGAAGAGGCACATCGGGTTTGGTTCAATTTGAACGTAAATTCGCTAAGTAATTTAGGGTTCTTGAGCGTAATTCCTTTATGTTCTTAGTGGATTATTTTGTGACTTTAGCCCGTAATTTTTTATCACAATTGGAAGTGCTTCAATTGTGATTTTTTTTTTATGTTATATCATTGTGTCCATTTGTTACATATGTTTGATTGGGATTGCTATTCTTTATTTAAAATTGAACCACAATCACAAATCAAAATATCGGGATTTTCATGAATTTTCACTCTTCTCTGTTTTTGATGGTTGTGTTGGTCTCTCACCAACTTGGATAGTGCTATCATTTGATTATGCTATCCTTCAGTACCAACCTAGTTGGGATTGTTGTGGTTTTACTATGATGATTTATGCATTTCTTGCCCACTCTATTAATGTAACACCTTTGTATTCTTGGTTTTCATTAATAAAGGTTTTTTTGTTGATTAAAATATATATATATATATATATGGAGGCCAAACATTGTGGGTGGGAGTGGGGTGTAAATCACTTGTTGTGATTTACAAAGAGAGGATTAATACTAAACCAAACTCAATTTAAATTCACTCAAAAAATTTGAAACAACAAACAGAGCATATATTATAAATCTCTCTCTCCTCTCTCTCTCTCTCTCTCTCTCTCTCTCTCTCTCTGTTATTTTCTTTATCCCACACTATTAACAAACTACTATCCACACAATCTATTTATAGGCTAATCTTACAATTTAAACAAACAATCTGAACATTGAAATTCAAACTACAGCTAATTAATTTCAAAGGCTTCTTCTTCAACTTCAACTCTTTGACTTTGTAGCCTCCAAATGCACAGTGATGGACGGTGGTGAAGATTAATGAATTCTGCTCTTGCTCTGAATCAAGCTTACTTTCAACAATATTACCTCTAGTTACCAACCGAAGAGATACCTTGCCTATTCTTTAACATAGAAGGCACATTTTTGTTTTAACAATGTTACATATTTCTTGGTGATACAGTTTTTGTCAAGAAAAAAAAATTATATTTGTTAATGTATATATGGTATGTATTCCCAAATATATTATATATCTAGGAATATATATATCATATAATTATGCTCTTTCTTTTATCCAAGTCTCTTCCCCAGTCGTTATCTGAATGGCCAATAAGTTTGAAATCTTCACTCTTTGTATAGAATAGTCCATTATTGATGGTACCCTTGATGTAATGGAGTATTCTCTTTGTTGCATTTAGACGAGACTGGTTAGGGGTCTCCATGTACCTGTTAACAAATCCAACTTTGTAGAGTATATTTGGCCTAGTACAAGTCAGGTATCTCAAACTTCTAATCAAACTCTTGAAATATGTAGGATCAACATCTCCTTGATCATTCTTCCTTAATTCTCATCCTATTTCAACTGGTGTTGTGACACAGTTACAGTTCTCCATGCCAAATCTTTTGAGAATGTCCTTTGCATAATTGCTCTGGGAGATAAAGATTCCATCATTGCTTTGAACTATTTCGATGCAAAGGAAATGACACATCAATCTAATATCTGTCATTTCAAACTCTCGGACCATACTTTTCTTGAAGGATTCAAAAATCGTTGGATTATTCCCCGGTGAATATCAAATCATCAACTTAGAGGCATGCATACAACAAGCTTCCATCAACTTCCTTCTTGAAATAGAGTGCATGCTCATAGGGACACTTCTCAAATCCATTATCTTGGAAATAATCATCAATCCTCATGTTCCATGCATGAGAAGCTTACTTTAATCCGTACAAGGCCTTCTTAAGCCTGTACACCTTGTTTTCCCGATTTTTCTTCACATATCCAGGTGGCTGGTCCACATAGATTTCTTCTTCAAGAGATCCATTTAGAAATGCTAACTTGACATCCAGTTGGTAAATCTTCTAACTCTTCTATGCTGCTAATGATATTAGTGACCTGATGGTCTCTAATCTAGCAACAAGGACAAAGACTTCTCCATAGTCAATTCTTTCTTTCTATTTATAGCCTTTTCCTACCAGTCTTGCCTTGTATCTTTGAACTTCTCCTTGAGCATTTGTTTTAGTCTTGTAGACCCATTTCTCTCCAATACTTTTGCGGCCTTCAGAGAGTGGTTAACTCCCAAGTCTTGTTCTTCTCAATGGACTTGATTTCTTCATCCATCACAGCCTTCCATTTATCTTTATTGTTAGCTTCTTCAGAGCTAACTGGATCACTACTCATTAGTAGACAGAATAGATTGGTATCTTCATCCATTATTTCTGTATTTTCATATAGATCTTAAAGATTGCGAATCCTTCTGGGCTTCATGTCTAAAATTTCTCATTCTATTGGTGATTGAGTTTCATTCCTCTATGGTGAAGGAAAACCACAAGGAGATATCTCTTTCTCTCTGGGTGATGGTGGCTCCCTAGCCACTTCTTTTAACTAATCTTATTCTTCATCTTCAATTGTCAGCTCCGCATTTGTGGAGGATTCAGTCTTGTCCCATTTCCAGGACGCATTTTCTTCAAAAATAACATCCCAACTGAAAAACATTTTCTTTGTGATGGGGTTGAAGAGTTTGTACCCCATTGTACTGTCACCATATCCAACGAGGATACGCTTTTCTCCTTTATCTTCAAGCTTTGTTTTTCGTGCTTCTGGGATTTTGGCGCAGTCAATGCTGCCAAAGATTTTGAGATGGCTCACACTTGGCTTGTGAGTGCTCCATGCTTCATATGGTGTCTTTATTGTCAAGGATTTTGTAGGACATCTATTTAACAAATAGGTTGCACACGAAACTGCTTCAGTCCAAAAACTCTTGGGCATATTCTTGTCCTGTAACATGCTTTTGGCCATGTTCAAGATCGTGCGATTCTTTCGTTCAGCTACTCGATTCAATTAGGGAGTATAAGCTGGTGTAAACTGTCGCTTGATTCCTTGCTGTATAAGGAATTCTTCAAACTCATCCGTTTTGTATTCTCCTCCTTGATCTAATTGTAATGTTTGGATATAATAACCGCTTTGCTTTTCCACAAGAGTTTTGAACTCTTTGAACTTTTCAAACATTTCTAACTTCCTCTTGAGAAAATACACCCAAGTCTTCCTACTATAATCATCAATAAAAGTGTATCTGTTCTGTCCGTTTGATATTGGTTTCAACAGACCACACACGTCTGTGTGAACTAGTTCAAGCGGCTTGGTTGCTCTCCAATTTGCTTCCGTTCCGAAGCTGTTCCTATATTGCTTCCTAATAATGCAGGTTTCACATATCTCAATTGGTTGAATGTTGGGCATACCTTTCACCATGTTCTTGTTTCCCAACTACTTCAAGCTTTCAAAGTTGAGATGTCCAAATCTGAGATGCCACATCCAGTCTTTGTCATTTATCATCGCACTTAGACACTTTGGTGTGTCAGGGTGAATAGTGAGTGGAAACATTCTGTTCTTCGCTATCTTTACTCGAGTAACCAACTTCCTTTGAGTGTCTAAAATTGTGAGCATTATATTTTTCAAGCTAATTTGATAGCCTTTTCAAGGAGTTGTCCAAGACTCAATATATTGGTCTTCATGTCTGGAACATAATAGACATTGGAGATAAAAGCATGATCTCCATTCTTCCTCTTGATTAAAATATCACCTCTTCCTCGAACTGGGATTTTGGAAAGGTCGCCAAATGACATTTCTCCATGAACTTCCTCATCAAGTTTAGTGAATAAGCTCTTTTTGCTAGTCATATGATTACTAGCTCCAGAGTTTAGGAACCAAACGTCTTCTTTGTGTTCGGTTGCATTGAGGGCCATCAAGCTTAATGAATCTTTATCAACGGGCTCTTTCTATGCATAATTAGTTCTTTCACTAACTTCATTAGATGATTGCTTCCTTCTGCACTCATTGTTGTACTAACCAAACTTGTGGCAATGGTAACACTAGACATTACTTTTAAAAAAATTCTAACGATTATTGTAACCACCTCTTCTTCCTGGTCCTTTGTCAGATCTCTCTCAAGTGAGGGACAACTTTGACTGTAGGGCTTGTTTCAACCCTTTGTCTTCATTTCTTCTCAACACCTTCTACCCATGGGCTTGTAGTGAACCCACAAGTTCTTCTACAGACATAGTCTCTAGATCTTTGGTTTCTTCAAGAGCAACAACAATATAATCAAATTTTGGATCCAAAGATGGAAAAATTTTCTCTAATATTCTCATACCAGTATGGGCTTCTCCATTCCACTTCAATTGGTTTGAAACCACCATTACTCTTGAATAATATTTAAAAATAGATTATGAAGACTTCATGTGGAAAGATTCAAATTCACCTTGTAGAGTTTGGAGGCGAATCCTCTTTACTTTATCAGCACCTTTATGAGTCATGTGGAGAGATCTCTTTTGCTGTTTTAGAGGAGGCGATGATCTCGAATGTGGATGCATCAAGACCTTGATATATGATGGATTTTGCTTTGCAATCCTTCTTTTGCTCAGCTCAAAGAATTGTTTTCTCTACTTCGAGCAAGGCACATTCTTTTTCTTTTGAGGTAGGTTCTGCAAATCTGTCTTCCACGATGTCCATGACGTCTTGAGCACCTAGTAATGCTCTCATTCGGATGCACCAATTGTCGTAGTTGTCATTCATAAGCTTTGGAATGAGGGCTGGCGCGCTTCAATTGGCCATTCGATAACTTTAATCTTAAAAAAAAATCTACAAATTTTTTGTGTAGAATTTGTACAATCTGACCTTACGGGTGTGCTCGGAATATTTCAAATAGTTGGAAAGCACTATTGGATAATCAAAATCAGACTTCAAATGGCTTAGTTATATCCAAAAACAGATCTGATGTCTCAAATCAATTAGATGCACAGTCTTGCGAAGCACTGGATAATTTCCAGAGATCAGCGTGTGTCAGAGTGACATCAGCGGCTTGGCATCTTAGATCGGCTAGGCCCGGCTTGATGATGCGAGGCTGACGTTTCTGGATGACGTCAGCAGACTCACGTTTCTTCTTCTCTGCAAGACACGTGTGGAGCGTAGAAATGGCGTATGACGCTCGTGTGGTGCATGCGCCACACTTTCGAAGTCGGATTTCGACGCGATTTTTGGTAGAATGCTCATCTCGTCGTGAGATTTAATCTGGTCCAATAAAATTTGGTTTTTGACCAATTTGATTTGTGGACAAGTTTTTGGAACGATGCTTTGTTTTGAATATTTTGCAAAATGTACGCAAATTCAGGCAACTTTTTGATCTGATACACTTGTTGGTGGGAGTGGGGTGTAAATCACTTGTTCTGATTCACAAAGAGAGAATTAATATTGAATCAAACTTAATTTAAATTCACTCAGAAATTTTGAAACAACAAACAGAGCATATATTACATATATATATATATATATATATCTTATTTTCTTTCTCCCACACTCTTAGCAAATTGCTATCCACACTATCTATTTATAAGCTAATCTTACATTGTAAACAAACAATCTGAACATTAAAATTCAAACTATAACTAATTAATTTTAGAGGCTTCTTCTTCAATTTCAACTCTTGACTTTGTAGCCTCCAAATGCACAGTGATGGACGGTGGTGAAAATTAATGAATTTTGCTCTTGCTCTGAATTGAGCTTACTTTCAACAACATTACCTCTAGTTACCAACCAAAGAGATGCCTTGCCCATTCTTTAACATTTTTTTTGATCAGCAAAAGAAAAGATTTATTGATGATGAAAGCAAAACATGCAAAAATATATCAACAAATCCGGGACATGCAAAAAGCATCATAGCTATCCTCTACAATCCCAACTAGGTTGGCACACTGCAAAGGGAGCACAATCGTTTACTAGCACTTGACCCAAGATTTGTAAGAAACCAATCAAAAAGAACCAAAAGAAGAAAAAGATAAGTAGAAAAAAATTAAATTTGCTCAACCAACATCCTTGAAGCCTCACAGCAACAGCAGGACAGATCACGCACCAAAGCAAATCCCAATCAAAATCAACCACAATAGCAGAGCAAAACAGACCTCAGAACAGAACCTATGCATACTATAACCTGCTGCACTAGATAACAGAACATATACTCCCACTTAACCTGCTGCCAACATTGTTGAAGCCAACATCCTTGAAGCCCATTCTTTAACATAGAAGGCACGTTTTTGTTTTAACAATGTTACATATTTCTTGGTGATACGTTTTTTGTCGAGAAAAAAAATTATAATTGTTAATGTATATATATGGTATATATTTCCAAATATATTATATATCTTGTAAGAATAAAAATTGAGAGTTTCAATTTTAGAATTCTAAAGAGAGCTCTAGTAATGTGATAAGGAGTGAGATCCACATGTGATGTGATGTGTGTGCCTATGTTTTTGTTTTGTTTTGTTTTTTTATTTTCTTTTACCACATCACTAAAACTCTCTTTAGACTTTTTAAATTAGAGCTATCTAACATTGTTGATATTGTAATATATACCATATAAACAATAACAATAATAAAAAGCCACAAAGCTGGGGTGAAACAAAAAATAATAATACAAAGAAGAAAACCCATCCTAATCCTTCGTTTCCACCTCCACCAGCCATATATATTCCCTGCAAGATTCAGATTACATCATCAATGGAAAGCTGGAAGCCTGGTACACCACCCTCGTTATCAAAGCTGTATTATGAGTACCACTTGTTGAACCAAGTAATAAATAATGAACATGAAGATTAGAATATATATCATATCAGCGATACGATCTTTAATATATACGTATATATATTATTGAATTATTATTGGTTAAGGTTAAGTTTGGGAAGACTAAATAAGTACACTTTTTGACTTTTTATAAAATATGAGTTGAATTTGAAGTGATGTGTTAGAGAGGTGATGTGACTTAAATAAGATGATGTGACTTAAATAGGATAGTGACTTTTTGACTTTTTGAATTTTTTGGAGGATGTCAAACTTGGCCTAACTCATTATTTATATTATATTTTCAATACACTTTTTAGTTGTGGAAACTTTAATTGTTGGGTAGTTAATAATGTTTGAACACAAGATTTATTACCTGCTCTAATATCATATTAAATTGTTGATCACTATCTCATTTAAAAACTTAAGTTATTATAAAGAGAAATAATTTTATTATTTATAATATATTCTCAACACATGAATATATATTATAGCAAATCACACATTATCAACCAAATATATGTCACCACTATGATATGTTGAAGAAAATTAGAGAGTTGATGTTGGGCTATGAAATTGTGAGGGTCATTAACAATTGATGTTGTGCTAGTAGATGATTGGATTTGTTTTTTTTTTTTTTGTGTCAATTTAGTTGATGTTGTTTATCTTTACTTTAATATTTTATGCACTCGCCTCTCTTTAGTAATATATTGCCTTATATATTTATGTACTTTGATTTTTATCAATAAAGTCTTTCCTTTTTTTTTTTTTTCTGATAAAAAACAAATTCATAATATTCAATCTTTGCGAATGCTTTTTTTCTGGTGGATGTTGACGTTCATTTTGCCAATGTTCACTACGTAAATACCATTAAAACAAAGGGAAATTTTACAATACACAACTAAAAAGAGGTGTATCATATGTTCTTAGCCATAATCATTTATGATATTTGGTTATTAATTTATTATGGTATTGGTTTTGATTTAATTATCAACCAATAATTTTCTTGATATATCACTGGGTCTAACAATGTTTAACTTTTGGGCCTCAATAGTAATGCTCTTTTCATATTCATTGCAAAATAATCTTATAAATTATTGAGGGAGTTTCAAATTAGTGTATAAGTTAAAAAATAATTACAAATTAATGGTAAATTTTATCAATATTAATAATTCTAATTCTAATTTTTTTTTCACACATATGTAATAACTATTTACAAATACAACTTGCAGGTAATTTTTTTTCTAAATTAGAGATACTTACGTGCAGGTCTTAATAGGTAGATTTATTATCCAATATGTTATGCGATAATTAATGACATTTTTTATCCAGCATTATTAAAAAGTCACTAATTGTTAATTTGCATTGACAGTTTAAAAATTTTATCACAAAAAATGTTATTAATTATAAGGTTTAGCGATAGTTTAAAAAAATCGTCACAAAAAAATATCACTAAAATTTTTTAACTTTCAGTGATAATTCAAAAAGTTCGTCACAGAAAAACGACACTAGTTGTAAATTTTAGAGACATTTTATAAAAATCGTGACAAAAAAGTCACTAATTGTCAATTTTTAGCGACATACAAAAATCGTTACAAAAAATATTTGAACAACTATTTTACTATGACTAACTTTCAATAGGACTAATGAGAATTAAATTCAATTATTAAGAACTATTGATAGTTTACCCACAATTTTAATTAGTCTAATCAAACATGGCCTAATCTAATGTACTATTACGGTTTTCATTTCTTTATTTCTATTGTCCAACCCAAGATTAAAAGGAGCTGAAAAGAGGGAGGATCAAGGACACGCACCTCTTGATTTTGTCTTGGTTCCTTTGAAGAGGTTTTTTTAATTATTTTCTTCACCTTTATGGATGGTCAAGCCGTAGAGAGTCTACCGGAGAGAGAACCCAGACGAGCTGTTTGATAGCAGGGGAGGAGGGGAGAGGTCAGAGAAGGCCCCAAGACTGAGAGAGAGAGAGAGAGAGAGAGAGAGAGAGTTGAATGAATATTATCTAGTAGGGAGCAAGATGCTGAAAAAAGAACATGTTGGAGAGATATATAGTAGGACACTCGCATACACACTAGTTCAATCAGACTCTTTGAAAAGTCATCAATCTTTCAGTAAGTATTTGAAAATTTTAGAGTATTATTTCACACTATTTATTACTTGGCAATTGTCAAGTTATTTCTATAAACTCAACAAAAATTATTAAATCTTATTGAACTAGCGTGTATGCTAGTGTCTACTGAAAATTATTTTGGAATTGTTTTAAATGAAGCTTATTTTTTATGAATTTGTTAACGGGGGTGTTTTATGGCACTTATTAAGAAATTTAAATATCTGTATATAATACATGAGAGTGTACATAATAAAAAATGTATAGAAAATTAAATTTTATTCATTAGTACCTTTGAGACACTCACTTATCAATTTTTATGAGTAATGTTAAGCACGCATCATGAAAGAAATATCATGAAATGTTTCATGAAAATTCTTTAGCCTTAGATTTATATACACAATAAAACACAACACTCTAATCAAAGAATGAAAATTTTTCAAAAAATATTTCATAATATTTTTTTTATGAAACCCAATATTATTATTTTTTATTTATATATCCTTCACATAAATATATGGCTAAAATTTATGTGGCACTCTAGTTATTTGTATAGATATAAAAATGATGCAATCAAATTTTTTTATTATTATTTTAAAATGTATATTTTATCTTATTTAATTTTGTGCCTTCATATAATCCCCTATAAGTTATGGATTGAGTTTCTCAAAATTCAATCTGTTATGTTTGGGTTTTTGGGACCCACCATGGGTCTTGATTCGATTATTCGAACTATTCATTTTGTTAAACCTTTTGTATATATCATTAATGGAAAAATAAGTTAATTCGATTATTTCTATTTTATTGCGTTTGTCTCCAAAAAATAAAATGAAATAAAATAAAAATTGATATAGTCTATTTTCAAAGACACAATTACTGTGTTTTTTTTTTTTTTTTTGTTTGAAAACAAACGATAAAATAAAAATTTTACGATTATAGGATCAATCTATTTTTTTTTTTTTTTTTAAAATGATATACATGAAGAGTCCTATAAAAAAAAAAAATGATTTAGATTATCGAATTAAAAACATGATGAATCGTAATGTAAGTCAAATTCAAATTTAAATGTGAAATTACGTAAGAAGAGGAGTCTTATATCTATAATTGTGCTAAAATCATGATTTTTTTTTTCCCTTCAAACTCGAGGGAGCGCGGCCAAATGTAATTTACCCAACCCAACTATACAAGTATTGCCTGCGAGGATATGTTCTATTACCCTATTTGATTTATTAAAATGAGAGGAAATTGAATGATATGGTGATTTTTTAGATTTTCTTATGAAATATTTTTTTTTAAATAGTGAAACACTAGCAGTTGACTTATACAATGTACGTGTTTTTTGCTTCAAAAAATATTTAATGATATAATATTTGTTATAAAAGAATAATTAAGTTTAATTTAAAATCAAAATATGATTTTAATTATTTATTTTGATAATATTGACACTATCGTTCTATAAAATTATTATATGATATTTATATATATTAATTTTAGTTAAATTATTTGTGTATTTTGATAATTTTAGTTCTATTGTATTATAAAAGTGTAATTATCATATAATAATTTTGTATGATATACATCAAATTATAAAATAATAAAATAAATACTCATTTTGATATTAAAAATAATAGTTAAATTAGAAGAAGAATTAGTAATATAAAATTAAAAGTAATTCTAACTATTTAATTTTCTTTTGTATTCATTTGGAAAATAAAAATATGTAGAAATAAAAATTAGCGTTAATTACACTAATAGTCCCCATAGTTTAGGACTTGTATCACTTTCGTCCTTAACTTTTCAATTGTGACACATTTGACCCTAAATTTTGAATTTTGTTCCAAATAAGGACAATTGGAAATATCATTAGATTTTTTAAGGATAAAATCGTCAATTTGATAAAATATAAACTAATTTGACAAAAATAAATGTCAAAAAAATACTTTTAATTTTTTTTAAAATTATTTTTATCCACCAATGATAAAATTATGTAAAATTAATAAAAAATTACATGATTAAGTTTTTAAAATTAATTTTACATGATCATCATCCAAATACATAATAAAAATTAATTTGGTACAAAAAATAAATAAATGCCTAAAAGATTTATCAATTTACATAATTTTATTTTTAGTATGTAGAAATAATTTTTTAAAATTCATAAATATTTGTTTGACATTTATTTTTGTCAAATTAGTTTATATTTTATCAAATTAACAATTTTACCCTTGAAAAATCTAATTATATATTCAATTGCCCTTATTTGGAACAAGATTCAAAATTCAGGGTCAAATGTGTCACAATTGGAAAGTCAGAGACCAAAGTGACACAAACCTCAAACTATACGGACTATTTGTGTAATTTGCCCTAAAAATTATATAAAATTTAAATTGAAAGTATGTTGTAGTTGGATTGTCATATATATATATATATACATATATTAAATTATAAGATTGTAAAACAAGCAATATTAATTAAATTAAAATATCAATTATAAAAAAAAAATTCAACGATTAACCATGAAAGAATTACATAACAACATCTAAACCCAAAACGAAAAAATAATAAAAACATCCAAACGATAAATATATCTCAGTGTGTGAAGTGATTAATTATCTGTAATATGATTTCAAAATATAAAAGAACTTAATATTCAACAATTGAAAAAGTAACTTAAGTAGTAAATCCAAGCTTTAGAGACTCCTCAAGAGTATCATTATTGTGCAGGAGTTGTAATTATATAAAATAATGTAAAAAAACAAACTGGAATTTTATATATAAAATTACTATAAAATGTAAACAACAAATTCATAAAAACTGATTATATAATATCATTATTAGGTTTGTATAGAACTCTATATACAATTTAAAAAAAATGCATACTCATAAAAAAAAAATAAACTTTATAATATGCCACTTAAAAAAAAAAAATATTACTTTTAATAATATATATATATAATTTCAAGTGGAGGCATCACATAAATAGACACGTAGATGATGATGGGAGCAATAATGACTCTAATTTTTTAAAAATTGTCCTAAAACTCTGTTAGGTGTCTGAAAAAGATATAAAAATATATAAAAATAGCATTGACTTTGATTGATGATGGTTCTGATAATTTCATAACCTGTTTTCTACAAAATTTTAAAATGACAATTACCTTAGTCTCATTTCACAAGCAACAATAATTGAGAATGTAATATTACTAATTTATCCCTATAGTTGGCTAAGATAATTTTCATTTGACTTGTCTTCGTAACGAAACATTCTTAACCTAAGAACAATAATTTCTATTTTTCTGTCCGAACGTCTTGTCCCTGCTGCAGTTCTATCTTTTTCTTTTTTCTGCATTCTTCTTTACTTTTCCTTTTTGTTCTGCGTAGCGGTGCGCTTTTGTTTTCGCTTGTATTGTTGCTTGAGCCTTCTTTT
This sequence comes from Camellia oleifera, assembly GCA_022316695.1. NCBI lineage: Eukaryota > Viridiplantae > Streptophyta > Magnoliopsida > Ericales > Theaceae > Camellia > Camellia oleifera. Next base: position 16,032,160 of record CM039308.1, on the reverse strand, counting down.
TTTTTTTTTTTCTTTTTTTTTTCTTTTTTTTTCAATACAAGTTTCTTTTTTATTAATCAAAAATAAAAAATTCTCATTCATTCAAATTTAGATTGTTAATAAGGGTGGACCCAAAAATAGGACTGGGCATAGGTGGCTACAGCCTAGTCTAAAATTTTAAAAATTTGTAGAATTTTCTTTTTTCAGCCAACACCAACTAAGCCTCCTAGTCCATCCCAGCCTCTCAACCTCTCCAGGCCTAGTCCCAAATAAAGGGCAATAGTTTTTGTGTGTGTGTGTGTGTGTGTGTTTTAGATAGGTAGCCCAACAGTAGCCCAATACTTACCCAAAAAAACAAATAGGCAACCCAATAAGTTTGTATTTTTTTAAAGAGGTAGACCAAAAATATAAATAGGCAGCCCCATAAGCAGCTTCTCTCGTACTCTTCTTCACTTCCTCTTCTTTTTCTTCCCATCAGTGGTATAGGTACTACTCTTTCATAACTTTGACCTCCCCGCTCCCCCCCCGGCCCCGCCCCGGCACGGGGGCGTCTTTTTAATCTTGTTTTGGTTAAGAATGGATTTGATTAATCTTATTGCTCTTAATCTTATCTGACATTTTTTGACTTCACGGCCTAGATGGATTTTTTTTCTTAATCTTTTTTTTTTTCTTAATCTTTTTTGCTCTTAATCAAAAGGATCTTTTTTGCTCTTAGTTTTTGAACTTTGAACAGCTTTTTTTTGGACATATATCAAAATAATAAAAGCCTAAATAAAAATTATTGAGGATCTATATAAAAACCCTAATATTTAAAATTATTGTGAATATACTCTGGTTTAATATTAAATAGGGCTAAATTCTTTTTAAATTTTTTTAGATTATAAATAATGGAACCTCCACCACTCAAAAAAGGCAAAACCCTTTTCTCATTCAATCAATCAAGACAGAAGTCTAGTAGTACAACATCCAATGTTGTTGAAACCTCATTTTCTGATGTGCAACTGCCTTCTATGCCTCAAGCGAATTTGATTCAGCTGTTATTGAACGGGATCCTGGTTTACGCTTGCAAATTTGTGAATATCTAGTTAATCAATGTGATAAGGTTAGACGAGCTTATGTGAACTTGGGGTCTCATCAACCTAAACTTGAATATCCTATGTCCTCATTTAGAAAGCAGAATCGCCAATTCCACAATATTTGGTTTAAATAATTTTCTTGGTTAGAATATTCTCCTTCAAAGGATAGAGCATATTGTTTTTCATGCTTTTTGTTTGATCAACCAAATAAGTCGATCAATTGTTCTGCACTTGTTGATGAGGGGTTTAACAATTGGAAGAGAGTAAATGATGGATCCAAATGTGTTTTTTTGCTTCATGTCGGACTTGCATCTTCATCGCATAGTCATTGTGTTATTAGTCATGACAATTTAAAGAAATCTTCCCTACACATTGAAAAAGTGTTGAATGCGCAATCAAAAGAAGAAATTCTGAATAATCAAATGCGGGTAAAGGCAACAATCGAAACTATTCAAGTACTTGCTCTTCAAGGACTTGGTTTTAAAGGTCATGATGAAAGCTCGACTTCATTGAATCAAGGTAATCTAATTGAATTATTAAAGTTCAAGGCAAGAGGGAATGATGCACTTGAGAGCATTATATTAAAGAATGCTCCACAAAATGCCAAATACACTTCTCCAAAGATTCAAAAGGAGATTTTGCATATACTTGCTAACAAAGTTAGGAATGTGATTTTTGATGAAGTTGCATGAGGTTATTTTTGTATTCTTCTTGATGAATCCCAAGATGAGTCTAAAAAAGAACAAATGGCCCTTATTTTGAGATACGTCAAGAATGATGATTTGCTAGGGGAACGGTTCTTTAATATTGTGGGTGTCGAAAATATATCTGCACTGGCTCTTAAAAAAGAGATATCGAATATCCTTTCTCGATTTAATCTCCCTATTCAAAACATACGTGGTCAATGGTATGATGGTGCTAGCAATAAGTGTGGCAACTGGAATGGACTTCAAGCTTTATTTCTTAAAGATTGCCCATATGCATATTATGTACATTGCTTTGCACATCGTCTGCAATTGGCCTTAATTGTGACAACAAAAGATGAGCCTAATGTTTGGCAATTTTTTTCTCACTTGAGTTGTATTGTCAATCTTGTTGCTTATTTTCCAAAGCACCTGGGTGAGTTAAAATCTTTACATAGGAGTGAGGTTAAAAATATGTTGGCTAGTAGAGAGCGTCAATCTGGTAAAGGGGCCAATCAAATTGGTAACTTGCATCGAGCTGGAGCTACTTACTGGAGCTCGCATTATGACTCTATTAGAAACTTGATTGATATGTATGAGGCATCTCATGTAGTTGTTGAAAGTCTCAAGAAGAGTATAAATCAACAAATTCACGGGCAAACTAATGGTGTTTACAAAGTAATGAAGAGCTTTGAATTCATATTCGTCTTGCACTTGATAGACAACATTTTGAGAATCATGAATACACTTTGTCAAGCCTTGCAACAGAAAACACAAGACATCTTAAATGCGATGAAATTAGTCTCCACAACAAAAGCTCTCCTTTAAAAACTTAGACAAGATGATTGAGATATTTTTCTTGCAAATGTGGTGTCATTTTGCAATCGACATAACATTGTGATACATGATATAAGTTCTCCTTATGAAAAGGGTATAAGTTGTCATCGTCAACAAGATCACATTACAATTGAGCATCATTATCACTTTGACATATTTAACTCTACAATTGATTTTCAATTAAAGGAGTTAGAACATAGATTTAACAATGGGGTAGTGGAACTTCTTTCTTTTAGCTCGACTTTGGATCCTAGTGGCAATTTTAGATCTTTTAATGTGGATATGTGGGGAAGTGGTTTGGAAATACTCTTCTGATCCTAGGGAACACTCGTGATCCTCCACTAGTCACCTGAAAAGGAACAAACACTCCGATCAGAGGTGCCGGAATTAGCACTCCGACGGGCAAGTTAGTCTCTACACTCAAGATTACTTGTATTCTAAGTTAAGCTTAATAGTTCTCACATACCTTTCTAGAATTGAAGATCTTGTATTTATAGTATTCTCTTTGGGCCTTGGGGCCTGGCTCAGCCTTAATCCTTCACATGTACTTCTACTCGACCCTTGTTTCGCTGGAAGGAATGACGGCTACTTTATTCGTCCCTTCAATTGAATAGGGTCAATGCCGAATAGAGGTTATGTTCTGGACCAGACTAGTCCACTCCTGTTGATCCAAGATTATTCAACTCCCACAATTGCCCCCCAAACACCCCGCTAGCATCAATTAGTCAGCGTGTTTGGCTTCTAGTCTGAAGGTCAAAAATTCGGCGATTACTCCTCTTCCTGATGCGTGTCAGAACGCGTACATGCTTTTTGGTCATTGTAACGCTTTCCCGTCCCTTCGTACACTGCGTCCATTTAATGCGATTTGAATTTGTCTCTTCGAATGTATGTTCTGAATACTCAAAGATATCTGGCTTGCCTTCTAGTGCAACTCCTACATTCTGCAGCTTCTGCAATCTCTTGTCTCTCGCTCTTTACTTTGTCACCTATAAGTTTTCTTCTCCTTCATTTTTGATCCCCTTTCTTTATCTACTTTTAGTTTTCCATAATCCTTGGGTTGGCCAAAATGGCAAAACATCTGAAGGAGCTCCTTTCTACGGATCAAATCTCTGGCTTTCGACGCCATTTCTTCATCCCCGATGACGTCCATCTGTCACTTTTGGCAGACAGCACCACTGATATGGTGAGGGAAGATGAGAGCACAATCGTGTTTCCTCTCTTATCAATTGCTGAGGGCGGCGTCCCTTTTCCTCTTCGCCCACTTTTGAGGGCCGTTCTTCGGTATTAGGGTCTCATCCCTTCCCAACCCAATGTGAACTTCTTTTACATCATAATGGGGATTGTAGAGATAAATTGGCGTCTTAGAATTAATTTAGGTATTCCCGCCATTCGGCACTATTATGTCCTAGCCAAATCTACCGGCCGGCTAGGACGCTACTTTCTTAGAGCCAAGGATACTGATCATCACTTAGTGACCATGCTTGCCAGCTCTGGCAAGCGTGTCGATGACGTGATGGTCATTGTCCACGGCAATTGGGAATTCGGCGAAGGTGAAGATCGCCTAGACCCTGTGCCAAGGCGAAAAGGCGAACCAGGTGGCCGATCAGATCACTTTGTTTCTGTTATTTACATATGTATGTATTCGGCACTAAGCTCATCTAATCGTTTTGTTTATGCAGGCAGCGACTTGAAAAGAGTGTTGGTTTCAGACGACAACGTTGTGCTCGCAAAAATTAAAATCGCGCTACACTTCGTCGGCCGTCTAGACCTTCAAAAACAGGAAGGGCAGCCCACATTCTTCTGCGGTACGAGCCAACTTACACGACGTTCTTGGCGGCAGACAATATTCCGATCGCACGAGGCGACAACCATCTTACAGCCCTCATCTTCCCCAGCTTCAAAAACTTGAGACAGATCGGCTTAGAATCATCTGATTCTGAACACGTGGAAGAACAAGTGGCCGACCCAATCGCTGAGGACCCGGACCGGTTGGCCGCGGAGGTTGACGAAGCTATTAATTCGGCCTTCGAGAAAGCCAGATTGAACTCTTTTGACCCTTCGTCTACATCAGGCCGAGAGGACGCCTTCGAAGATGTTTTTTCAAACTTGGGAGACCTTCCTGGCGGTTTTTCTGAAGATATGGCTAGGGAAAGTCTTACGCAGATGGCACGAAAAAAAATGCCAAACGCATGGCTGCCCGACAAAAGGTCGTAGCCATCTGTTCCAGACTTGTCCAAACTGAATCTGTTGCCCCTACTGTTATAGAAAAAATGGCTCATGTTGTCGTGGCCGAGATGAAAAAGGAGGTCGAGCGCCCGATTACAGAAGGGCGGCCGATTTTGGAGGATCGGGGCGAAAAACGAAACGCTGAGGGCGAGGACGGCTCCGAAGAGGGCCCTATTGAAAAATGGCCACGCTTAGAGGAGTCGACTGTGGTTGCTCCTTTCGTTATTAAGCCAAAGATGAAAAACATGCCGATCTCCTCCGAAGCGTCGGCTTTGAAAGATCCAGCTGTGGCACTGAGCATGGCTGCCTCGGTCTCCTTGCCGGCTGACAAGGTGACCTTTCGTGCTGAGCCAGATTTGGTGACAATAGCATTAGCCGCCCAGTCGGCTCTTCTGGTACGTGACTAACTCTTTGGTTTGGTTTGCATTCGATGTTTCTTGGCATATGACGATCCTTTGTTTTGTAGACAGTTGGAAGGATCGCCGAATTGGGCCGCCGCCAGGATGACGCTGTTGAAAGGATTGGCCGTTTGCAATCTAAAGTCGAGGGTCAAAGGAGAAGGGCAGAGTTTGAGGCAATGAGAGCCGTGATGAAAAGTGCGCGGGCCGAGGCTGAGAATGAAAGGGCCAGGAATGCTGATCAACTAAGATCTGATGCCGAGGAGAGGGAAAACGCGAGCGAGGAATCGCTCAAGTTAGCCAAGGAGGCGCTTGCCAAGCTGGAGGTCGAGTTAGGAGAGTTGAAGTAGGCTAAGGAGAAAGCCGACTCTGAGGCTTCGGCAGAGTTTGAGGCTGAGAAGAGCTCCGCCGTTAATGACTATGTAGAAGAAGTCCCCAAATTCAAGAATCGGGGTTTCAAACACGGCTGGCTTAAAGCCCTTCCTGCCATTGGAGTTACATTGGTTATGCCAATTCCATACAAGCAAGTGGACGTTGAGCTGCTTGAGTCTGACCTTGAGACTTGATTTGGGAATATTCTAGTTTTGTTAGGTTTTTCTCAATTTCAATGTATGTTTTTGTTTAGTAGATTTCTGTTAGTTCAAGGTAATTTTCATGTATAAATTAGTTACTATCTGCGCTTAATTTATTAATAAAAATTTCCTTTTCATTTCGTAATTCACTGTACGCAGTTTTTGATATTAACGAAGAGTTTTGCTTTTGCTTTTCACTTCTTTGGATAAAATGATCACTGTATGTTGTGCTTGCTAATTATCGATCTGATAGGAAATAGGATCATGAGATGAGTAAATTAAATATCCCATTGCATAGTTGTCGATTAGATAATGGTGTAAATCTGAATAAGTAAATCCATTCGGCGCCGTCGTATGCCCTTGGCCCAGCCAGTGAGCTCTTGGTGCTGAATAAGATTAGTTCATGGGTAATGTACTAGTAAATCGGTTCATGAGGCGGATGGGGCACACAAGCCGAATAGATTGATGAATCTGCCCTTGCCCCAGTTGGTTTATGAACATTAAGCGCCAAATAACATGCACTCATGAAGTACTGATGAATTGATTCATGGAGCGGTTGGGGCACTTGAGCCGAATAGATTGATGAATCTGCCCTTGCCCCAGTTGGTTTATGAACATTTAGACGCCGAATAACACGCACTCATGAAGTACTGATGAATTGATTCATGGAGTGGCTGGGGCACTCGAACCGAATAGATTGATGAATCTGCGCTTGTCTCAGCTAGTTCATGAACATAGAACGCTAAATAACAGAGGGAGTGATTGGGGCACGTGACTCGATCGGCATCGAGCTGTTGAGGTTTCGATATTAATGAGATTGCCACGAAGGTGCTGCCTTCGTAGGGAGTAAATGGGTGTGTTCAAAGGTCTTATTTATATGTTTTGACAGCAACTCAGTCCAGTTCTTAGTGGAAAATTAAACAAGTGCGAATGTCGAATAGACTTTTGTTTAACAGCAGAGGTGTCATGACCCGAACCCGCCCCCGTGGGTTAAGGACATAACCGGCCAGTAATCGTAAGATTACCTACAGCCTCAAACCAAACCAAACATATTTTAACAGAGTTAATGGGGGGCCAAACAGAAGCAATTTAAAAACTGTCCTTAAAGCTATGCTTACATGGCACGTCAAACAAGTCATACATCTAAACATTAATAACTCACAACAGAATTAAAGTATCAAAAGTTCTGTACAAACAGGATCATTCAAAACTATGTCAACCCGTGAAACTATATACAAACATATACAGAACTTCGCCAACATGACAAAATATAACTACATAACAAAAGGGCAAAGATGGGTCTCGTGCGTGAGACACGAGGGCTAACTTTCCAAAACCTATGTTGATCCATTCAGGCTTTACTGGGGCTGGGGCTGGGTCTGGACCTCTCTTGGCTTACCTACAAACACATGAATAAGTGTGAGCGAAAACCCAGTGAATAATATCAAATAAGGGAAATGCATGGAAATATTATACAACAAACGGCCTAGGGCCCAATTCATTCATGTCAACTGGCCTTTGGCCCTTTTCAAACTTTCATATCGAACTGGCTCTTAGGCCTGTGTATCAGACTGGCTCTTAGGCCTTTATATCAAACTGGCTCTTAGGCCCTTATATCAGACTGGCTCTTAGGCCCTTGAAACTTTCATATCAAACTGGCACATAGGCCTTTCAAACTTTCATATCAAACTGGCACATAGGCCTTTCAAACTTTCGTATCAAACTGGCACATAGGCCTTTCAAACTTTCATATCAAACTGGCACATAGGCCTTTCAAAATTTCATATCAAACTGGCATATAGGCCTTCCAAACTTTCGTATCAAACTGGCACATAGGCCTTTCAAACTTTCATATCAAACTATGTCCACCATTCAAATTAATGAACTTCACAAAACTTACATAGAAGTAGCAATTGGACAATAACGTCTGTCAAATATTACTCACAGTGATCGGCTTGTGGAGTTGCCCTGGAGCTTGACCCTACATTTCACATAACACATATGGGTCACAAATAATTCAATCCGTTCTTTAATTCACATATTCCTCTTTAAGCTTCCTTCTTATCTCTTTAACTCAATTACAATGCTCAATGCATGCCTAAGAGTGCTTGCAAGTGAAAGAGAACGGGAAACGAACACAGAATGAGCATACAAAATTTTAGAAAACAGGGTCCCGCTCGAGCGTGGACTTCTCCGCTCGAGCGGACCCTTGAGGCCTGCAAAAGTACTGGATGTGACATGTCTACGCTCGAGCTTAAACTTGGACGCTCGAGCGGAAGTTCATCAAACATAGCTACCCGCTCAAGCGTGAACTTCCCCGCTCGAGCTGACATCAAGGTTTGCAGAAAAATACTGGGAGCAAGAAATTCACGCTTGAGCGGCGGTTTCCCCGCTCAAGCAGACATCAAATTTCTGGGTTTTCCCAGGTTGTGTTCTTGAGCTCAATTTCGACTTTCAACTAACAATTTATGCATTTTATGGCTCTAATTCCACACATACTTGCACTAACATGCTATAAACACCAAAACACACCCTCATGGAGCTCGATTTCACAAAATGATCACATGCGTGGCCCAAATTATACCAAACTCATTTTCATCATAACATATCCATGTATTCAAGGCTCCTACCGTCATAAATTGTGCATGCATGTGAAACATAACCCCCATTCTCATCTCTCATGATAAAATGATGGTCAAAACATGAATTTCAACTAAAGACTTACATGGATCATACATTGGGTGCTCAAACATGCAAATTCAATGTAATCACATACATGCATGTATATATGATCTTCCATTTCAACAAAACAAATTCAAAACATGCTCTTGACCATTAATTAACTTTGAATACACAAGATTACACCTTAAGCTCATGAATTCAAGAATCATTGCTTACCTAGAGGCTCAATCCTTCCAATTTATGGTCAAATTTAGAGTTGGACTTCAAATTTCCAAGCCTTCAAGATCAAACTTTGATTCTCCTACACACACACTCTCTCTCTCTCTCTCTCTAGTTCGGTTCTCTCTTCTTAGAATTGAAGACCAGCCCCAAAATGATATAAAAGGGGAGAATCAAATATAATAAGGCCCCCATAAGTTCCCACTCAATACATTATTTTATTATAAAGCATTTGGGCACTTAATTCATTAATTTCATCGATTTAATCTGGCCCGAATCAATTTCCAATTAAATTTCACCGTAGGTTCTAAAAATTACGCTAATCACAATGGCGCAATCAATTTCGGGTTCTATGGCCGATAAGGCCTTCAAATCAATTTCCAAAGCAGATAATTAAATAGATATTCCTACGGTGAACAGATAGAAATTCAAAACCACATATTTTCACATAACGACACACAAAATCATGTTAGACACATAATCATACACGTATTAAGGACCAATTAACAATTTACGGAACAGGGATATCACAGTCTTCCCCCATTTAGGAAGTTTGGCCCTCCAAACTTAATTTACCTTCGTCGGGAAACAAATGTGGATAGCGTAGTCGCATTTCCTCCTCTTTTTCCCACGTGGCGTCTGTCCCATAGTGTTCCTTCCATTCCACTTTCACCATTGGGATGGACTTGCTTCTCAATTGTTTCACTTGCCGATCAACAATTCGTTCCGGCCATTCGGCATATTCCATATTTTCGTCAATAGCTACCCGGTGATAATCAATCACATGAAATGGGTCTCGGAGGTAACCCCTCAACATCGACACATGAAACACATTATGGATTTGTTCAAATCCCGGTGGCAAAGCAACTCTATAAGCAACTGGACCAAGCCTTTCCAAAATTTGAAACGGCCCAATGTAACGGGGCGACAACTTGCCCTTCTTTCCAAACCTGACTTGGCCCTTCATTGGAGACACACGAATGAACACATGGTCACCGACCTCATAGTTCAAGAGGTCTCCTTCGAACATTTGCATAGTTCTTTTGTCGGTCTTGAGCTGTTTTGAGCCTTTGACGAATAGTCTTGATTTTCTCAGAAGTGTCTTGCACAATTTCAGGTCCAAGCAAAGCTCTATCCCCGACCTCTGTCCAACAAATAGGTGATCTACACCTCCTACCATACAAAGCCTGGTATGGTGCCATACCGATGCTGGAGTGGGAGCTGTTATTATAAGCAAATTCTGCAAGTGGCAAATAATCTTCCCAACTCCCCTGAAAATCCAAAGCACACATACGAAGCATATCCTCCAAAGTCTGTATCGTTCGTTCTGATTGCCCATCTGTCTGTGGATGGAAGGCAGTACTGAACCTTAGTTCTGTTTCCATAGCTTCTTGCAAACTTTTCCACAATCTAGACACAAATTTCGGATCTCTATCCAACACAATGGATACCGGAACACCATGTAAACGAACAATCTCATCAACATAAATAGTAGCCAATCTATAAGCATTAAATGTAGTTTTGACAGGCAAAAAATGCCAGATTTAGTCAGTCTATCAACTTGCCACCCAAACAGAATCCATACCTCTAGAAGTCCGAGGTAGGCCAACAACGAAATCCATAGTCACATGCTTCCACTTCCATTCAGGAATAGGGAGAGGTTGAAGTAGACCGCCTGGTTTTTGATGTTCAGCTTTGACCTGCTGACATTGAAGGCACTTGGACACATATTCTGCAATTTTCTTCTTCATTTTAGGCCACCAATAAGTTTGTTTCAAATCCCGATACATTTTGTTGTTGCCCGGATGCATAGCAAACACAGATCTGTGGGCTTCATCTAAAACCCTCTTCTTTAGTTCCGGAATATCTGGGACACACATTCTGTTTCGAAATTTCAACACTTCACTTCCAATGCTGAACTCTGCTTTCGGACTTGTCTCAAATTCATCAATCACTTTCTTGAGGAAATTCATCCTCTTTCTATTTCTGCTTGATTTCATCAATGATTGCTGGTTCAGCTGAGATAGCGGCTATCAATCCACCCTTTGCACACAATACCACTTCAATTTCAGACTTCTGAAAATCTTGCAGGATCTCCTTCTGTTCAGTAAGCAAACAAGCCATACTTCTCGTTGATTTTCTGCTCAAAGCATTAGCAACTGTGTTAGCTTTCCCGGGGTGATACTGAATCTCTAAATCATAATCCTTTATCAATTCCAGACATCTCCTCTGACGCATATTCAACTCCTTCTGCGTGAAGAAGTATTTTAAACTTTTGTGATCCGTATAGACTTCACACTTTGCCCCATACAGATAATGCCGCCAGATTTTCAAAGCAAAAACAACTGCGGCCAATTCTAGGTCATGCGTTGGATAATTCTTCTCATGTGGTCTCAACTGTCGGGAGGCGTAGGCAATAACCTTTCTGTTCTGCATTAACACACAACCCAAACCTTTATAAGATGCATCACTGAAAATCACAAAATTTTTCGTACCTGAAGGTAGTGTCAAAATCGGTGCGGTGGTCAATCTTGTTTTCAATTCATGAAAGGCTGATTCTCTTTCATCGTTCCACTCAAAAGGTTGCCCCTTGCGTGTCAGTTGGGTAAGAGGCACAGCTATTTTTGAAAAATCCTTCACAAACCTCCTGTAATACCCAGCTAAGCCCATGAAACTGCGGACTTCTGTCACATTAGTCGGTGTAGGCCAATTCAAAACTGCCTCTATTTTCTGTGGGTCCACTGAAATCCCTTCTCTGTTGATCACATGCCCTAAGAAAACAACTTCATCCAACCAAAACTTACATTTCTTTAGTTTAGCAAACAGTTTCCTTTCCCTAAGTATTTGCAGGACAGTTCTCAAATGTTGTTCATGTTCAAGTCTATCTTTGGAATATATCAAAATGTCATCAATAAAAACCACAACAAATTCATCAAGGTAGGTTTTAAAAATTCGGTTCATTAAGTCCATAAATGCTGCTGGGGCATTAGTTACTCCAAACGGCATAACTAGAAATTTGAAATGACCATACCTCGTTTTGAAAGCGATTTTCTCAACATCCTCTGCTTTTACCTTCAACTGATGATACCCGGATCTCAAATCAATCTTAGAAAACACCTGTGACCCCTGCAACTGGTCAAATAAGTCATCAATACGGGGTAGGGGATATTTGTTCTTTATTGTTACCTTGTTCAGTTCCCGGTAATCAATGCATAAGCGCAAAGTTCCATCCTTCTTCTTTACAAACAAAACTAGGTGCACCCCAAGGTGACGTGCTAGGTCGGATAAACCCCTTGTCAAGCAGGTCTTGCAACTGTTCTTTCAATTCTTTCATTTCGGCAGTAGCCATTCTGTAGGGAGCTTTAGAAATAGGTTGGGTGCCTGGCACAGTCTCAATTGTAAACTCTATCTCCCTATCTACCAATTCCCCTAGCAATTCATTTGGAAACACATCCGAAATTCTCTAACAATAGGGATATCATTCAATTCAACATTCATGGTTTGTTCAGTTAACACATAGCACAAATAACCCCGGCACCCTTTCCTGATTAGTTTACATGCTTTCATAGCAGATATCAAATAAGGTGGAGGCACTACCCCATTACCCACAAACACAATCTCTTTCTATTCTGGTGGTTTAAATACAACTTGTTTTGTCACACAATCAATGGTGGCACAATACTTGGTCAACCAATCCATGCCCAGCATTACATCGAAATGACTAAAGTTCAAGGGCAACAAATCTACATATAGGGTAGCATCCTCAACACACATATCACAAAATCAGTATATTGATTCACACAATATAGATTCCCCAGATGGAGCACACACACATAGCAGATATAGCAATAATTCTAAGGGTCTATTCAGTCTAGATGCAAATGCATATGTCACAAAGGAGTCTGTGGATCCAGAATCAATTAATACAAAAGCGTCCTGATTACATATAGAAATAGTACCTGAGACAACTGCATTGGCATTCCGTGTATCGCCCGGAACAAGCACAAAAACTCTCCCCTGACCTCACGGTATCCTCGAGTGGTAGCGGATCTCAAAGTGTTTCCTGGCTTTGGGATCGATGCAGTGGAACTAGCATCCTTCTTTCCTCCATTTTGATTACAATCTCGGGCCATGTGCCCTTGTTTACCACACTTGAAACAGGCCCCTGACACACTGGTAACAAACCCCACGGTGCCTTTTGCTGCAAATGTTGCACATGGGAGATGTGTCTTGGGAAGAATTCGAGGTATTTGAGGAGCCCGTGTTTTGCTTTTTCAAAAACTTCTTCTTTGAAAAGAAGCCTTGTCTTTTGTTACCTTTCCATTTTGTTGTTGGCTTGACTTGTCTAGCTATATTGGCCTCTGATATGATGGCCCTGTCTAGCACTCCAATGTAGGTTTCTAGCTTTAAGACATTCACTTTTTCAAGGATGTCACTTCAAAGCCCACCTTCAAAGTGTCTCGCCTTCTTATAGTTAGTGTCAATTACATGTGGTGCAAACCTTGGCCAATTCAGTGAATTTGGTCTCATACTCGGCTACAGTCATACTGTCTTGTTTCAGTTCCATGAATTCTGCCACTTTCCTATCCCGACACATTGTGGTAAGTACTTGTCATAAAAGATTTCTAGAAATTTTGCCCAATCAGCATCTCTATAATTTTCACGCATTAACATCCACCATCTTCTTGCTTTCGTCTTCTAGCATAAAGGTGGCTAGAAGCACTTTCTGTGTATCTAAACACGGAAATACCTCAAACAGTTTTTCAATGCCGAGGACCCAAGCTTCAGCTTTCAAAGGATCCAATCCATCGTGAAACTGTGGTGGTTTCATTTTCTTGAACTCTTTGGTAAGAGCTATGATTCAGTCGTCATTCTGATTATCTGGCACAGGAGGTGCCGGAGGTGGTGGCGGAGGATGTGGTTGCTGCCATTGTTGTTGCCATTTTTGTTGTTGTCTCAATGTCTCTTTTATTTCCTGAATAAGTCTTTCCACTCTATCCAGTCTAGCAGTAGAAGATTCCTCTATCTCATCACCTCTTGTTCTCACCATCTAGATTAAACTTGCATTATTCTTTATACAAAGGTTCACAATTATGCATAGAACAAAAGCATACATATTCAATTAATCCGCAATGCAAGTAAATCACAATTTATAACACATAGTTGTTCATATTAAAACAGCTAAGCACATTCTCAATGCTTTCAAATTCATACTTATGAATGCATCCGAGATCTTTTCTAGATGCTTATTGCTCTTTTGGACAAGTGTGTGAGTTACTAACTCGTGGTCTAATACCACTCTGTCATGACCCGAACCCGCCTCTGTGGGTTAAGGACATAACCGGCCAGTAATCGTAAGATTACCTACGGCTTCAAACCAAACCAAACATATTTTAACAGAGTTAATGGGGGCCAAATGGAAGCAATTTAAAAACTTTGTCCTTAGAGTAGTGCTTACATGGCACGTCAAACAAGTCATACATCTAAACATTAATAACTCACAACATAATTAAAGTATCAAAAGTTCTGTACAGACAGGATCATTCAAAACTATGTCAACCCGTGAAACTATATATAAACATATACAGAACTTCGCCAACATGACAAAATATAACTACATGACAAAAGGGCAAAGATGGGTCTCGTGCATGAGACACGAGGGCTGACTTTCCAAAACCTATGTTGATCCATTCAGGCTTTACTAGGGCCGGGTCTGGACCTCTCTTCGCTCACCTACAAACACATGAATGAGCGTGAGCAAAAGCCCAGTGAATAATATCAAATAAGGGAAATGCATGGAAATATTATATAACAAATGGCCTGGGGCCCAATTCATTCATGTCAACTGGCCTTTGGCCCTTTTCAAACTTTCATATCGAACTGGCGCTTAGGCCTTTGTATCAGACTGGCTCTTAGGCCTTTATATCAGACTGGCTCTTAGGCCCTTATATCAGACTGGCTTTTAGGCCCTTCAAACTTTCAATTAAACTGGCACATAGGCCTTTCAAACTTTCATATCAAACTGGCACATAGGCCTTTCAAACTTTCGTATCAAACTGGCACATAGGCCTTTCAAACTTTCATATCAAACTAGCACATAGGTCTTTCAAACTTTCGTATCAAACTGGCACATAGGCCTTTCAAACTTTCATATCAGACTGTGTCCACCATTCAAATTAATAAACTTCACAAAACTTACATAGAAGTAGCAATTGGACAATAACGTATGTTAGATATTACTCACATTGATCGGCTTGTGGAGTTGCCCTGGAGTTTGACCCTACATATCACATAACACATATGGGTCACAAATAATTCAATCCGTTCTTTAATTTACATATTCCTCTTTAGGCTTCCTTCTTATCTCTTTAACTCAATTACAATGCTCAATGCATGCCTAAGAATGCTTGTAAGTGAAAGAGAACGGAAAACGAACACAGAACGAGCATACAACATTTTAGAAAGTAGGGTCCCGCTCGAGCGTGGACTTCTCCGCTCGAGCGGACCCTTGAGGCCAGCAAAAGTACTGGATAGGTGAAATTTACGCTCGAGCGTTTATTCTGGCGCTCGACCGGAAGGCCTCTCTACATGGCTCCCCGCTCGAGCGTGAATATCCTCCCTCGAGCGGGCGCCATGTCTGCAAAAAGTACTGGATGTGACATTTCTACGCTCAAGCTTAAACTTGGACGCTCGAGCAGAAGTTCATCAAATATAGCTACCCGCTCGAGCGGACATCAAGGTTTGCAGAAAATACTGGGAGCACGAAATTCACGCTCGAGCGGCGGTTTCCCCGCTCGAGCGGACATCAAATTTCTAGGTTCTCCCAGGTTGTGTTCTTGAGCTCAATTTCGACTTTCAGCTAACAATTTATGCATTTTATGGCTCCAATTCCACACATACTTGTACTAACATGCTATAAACACCAAAACACACCCTCATGGAGCTCGATTTCACAAAATGATCACATGCATGGCCCAAATTATACCAAACTCATTTTCATCATAACATATCCATGTATTCAAGGCTCCTACCCTCATAAATTGTGCATGCATGTGAAACATAACCTCCATTCTCATCTCTTATGATAAAATGATGGTCAAAACATGAATTTCAACTAAAGACTTACATGGATCATACATTGGGTGCTCAAACATGCAAATTCAAGGTAATCACATACATGCATGTATATATGATCTTCCATTTCAACAAAACAAATTCAAAACATGCTCTTGACCGTTAATTAACTTTGAATACACAAGATTACACCTTAAGCTCATGAATTCGAGAATCATTGCTTACCTAGGGGCTTAATTCTTCCAATTTATGGTCAAATTTAGAGTTGGACTTCAAATTTCCAAGCCTTCAAGATCAAACTTTGATTCTCCTACACTTTCTTTCTCTCTAGTTCGGTTCTCTCTTCTTAGAATTGAAGACCAGCCCAAAATGATATAAAAGAGGCGAATCAAATATAATAAGGCCCCCATAAGTTCCCACTCAATACATTATTTTATTATAAAGCATTTGGGCACTTAATTCATTAATTTAATCGATTTAATCTGGCCCGAATCAATTTCCAATTAAATTTCATCGTAGGTTTTAAAAATTACGTTAATCACAATGGTGCAATCAATTTCGGGTTCTATGGCCGATAAGGCCTTCAAATCAATTTCCAAAGCAGATAATTAAACAGATATTCCTACGGTGAACAGATAAAAATTCAAAACCACATATTTTCACATAACGACACACAAAATCATGTTAGACACATAATCATACACGTATTAAGGACCAATTAACAATTTACGGAATAGGGATATCACAAGAGGTGAAGGAAAGACGGTAGCTGAGCTGGAAGGAAACATGAATCGAAGTGGTGAACCTTCACGTACGGGCAATAGGACTTCGAGGGATCAGGAGAGAAACCAATCTCCCCGTCATCAAAGTAGGTCGCCCAGGAGGGACAAGCAGCCACAGCGCAAGTCTCCTGAACCTCGTCCTGGAAGGGAATCTGACGCGACTTCTCGCCCGTTAAGTTTTACGGTCTTCGTGGGTAATAGACCAATGATAGAGGCGGATTTGATCGTTCGAGATTCAAATGTAGCAGTCGAGTTCGCTCGACAGATCTTTCCAACCAAAGTTCAGCAATCGATGGTAGGTCAACAGGACTTTGAAGTGTTTTGTGAAGGCATTGACGGGGCGGTGAAGGGACTGTACGCTGCTTATGAGATCGGCATGCGTCTCCGAGCCACTCGTCGTGATATAGAACAGAGAGATGAACACATTTGGAAGTTAGAAGCTCGCACTGAGAAAGCCGAGCGTGAGCTCAGGAAAATCAAGTCCACCGAGCCTCAATCGGCCAGCCACCCAAACCTAGTTGTGGAAGAGAGGGTTACTCAAAGGCTGATTAGTGATGTGATCGCCGATCGGAACACGGCCAGCATGTTCGCGATCGAGACTGCAAGGGCTGCGGCGTATGAAAAAGGCTTCCACGACGACCGAAAGGTCAGAATTCAGAAGACTAAAGACAAACTCATCAAAGAAGTTTGCCGATGTGAAAATCGTGGATTTAGGCACGGTTGGATCAAGGCACTTCAGCAAGCTAAGAGTCTCCAAGCAACAGGGTTGGATTCGGCGTTTCCGTTGTATCAACAAAATGATTTCCCTTTCTCCGTTTTCGAAATTGAGAAGAGTAATGAAGAAGAAGCCGCCAAACCGAAGAAAACCTTGTAATGATTACGTAGATAGAAAGCGAAATTATGCATTTATTGGCTGATTTTAATAAAATGTTTAGTTCTCAATTTGTAGCATACTTGTTATTTATATTAGTACACATTTTATTCCAAATGTGCGCATGTTTTAGATTACGTTTACGCGGCTTGAACAATCTTATTTGAATATTTGCATTTTTCGGTCTTTGTTTACGAAGGCTTTAATTTGGATAATAGCACATTGTTTATTTCAACTGTTTGTTTTGTTGTAATTTTTATTCAGCACACACGTGTTTGCATGTTTTTTTGTTTCATTGTATGAATGTTTGAACAAGTGTATAAACATCATACAAACATTGAGATAATTGTATAAACATTGACCGGCATAAGTCGTCACGCGCCGACGGCGCTCTGAATCCAGAGGCTTTTTCGGCTCAAAGACGTCATGTGCCGATGGGGCTCTGAATCCGGAGTCTTTAATTGGCAAATCGTGAAATCCACGAAGGGCGCTCCGAATCCAGAGGCTTTTTCGGCCCAAAGATGTCATGCGCCGATGGGGCTCCGAATCCGGAGTCTTTAATTGGCCAATCATGATATCCACAAAGGGCGCTCTGAATCCGAAGGCTTAATCGGCCCAAAGACGTCGTGCACCGATGGGACTTCGAATCTGGAGTCTTTAATTGGCCAATTGTGATATCCACAAAGGGTGCTCCGAATCCAGAGGCTTAATCGGCCCAACGACGTCATGCGCCGATGGGGCTCCGAATCCGGAGTCTTTAATTGGCCAATCATGATATCCACGAAGGGCGCTCCGAATTCGGAGGCTTTTTCGGCCCAAAGATGTCATGCGCCGATGGTGCTCCAAATCTGGAGTCTTTAATTGGCCAATCATGATATCCTCGAAGGGCGCTCCGAATCCAGAGGCATTTTTGGCCCAAAAATGTTATGCCCCGATGGGGCTCCGAATCCGGAGTCTTTAATTGGCCAATCGTGATATCCACGAAGGGTGCTCTAAATCCGAAGGCTATTTCGGCCCAAAGACGTCATGCACTGATGGGGCTCCGACTCGGAGTCTTTAATTGGCCAATCATGATATCCACAAAGGGCGCTCCGAATTCGGAGGCTTTTTCGGCCCAAAGACGTCATGCGCCGATAGGGCTCTGAATCCGGAGTCTTTAATTGGCCAATCATGATATCGACAAAGGGTGCTCCGAATCCGGAGGCTTTTTCGGCCCAAAGATGTCATGCGCCGATGGGGCTCTAAATCCGGAGTCTTTAATTGGCCAATCGTGATATCCACGAAGGGCGCTCCGAATCCGGAGGCTTTTTCGGAACACCTTTGAATTGGATGTTGAGAATAAATAGGGATCTTTGCATTACAGAAAATGAGATGTACATGGCAAACCATTCAGAACAAGTATCATGCCCCACAAGTCGGGTCAATGATAAAATTTGTGTAAATGCGTCGAATTCCAAGGTCGTGGCAGACTCCTTCCTGACATGTCTTTGAGCCGATATGCCCCTACTCCTGCGATCGAATCAATCTAATAGGGGCCGTCCCAGTTAGGACTTAATTTTCCCTCAGCCGGTTTCTTGGCAGCTGGAAGTACCTTTTTCAGGACCAACTCTTCTGGTGTGTAGCGGCGCAGCAGAACACGTTGATTATATGACCTGGCAAGCTGCTACTGGTACCGCGCCATCGACGCAAGGGCACGGTCTCTTCATTCTTCGATCAGAACCAAATCCAGTGCCAGCATCATGTCATTTCGGCCCATATAAAAAACTTGAGATTTCAGGGTTGGGTGGCCGATCTCCAGGGGTATGATTGCCTGGGTTCCAAAGCATAGAGAAAATGGCGTTTCTCTAGTAGATCGCCTCGGCGTAGTTCGATGAGCCCACAATACACTCGGAAATTCTTTGACCCATTTGTCTTTAGCTTTCTCCAGCCTCTTCTTGATGCCGTCCAAAATGGATTTATTAGAGGCTTCGGCTTGACCATTGCTTTGTGGGTAAGCTGGCGTAGAAAAGTAAGGCCGGATACCATATTTGCTGCACAGCTCTCGGTAGATGCCACAATCAAACTGGGTGTCATTGTTTGAGATAAGAGCTCTTGGAATGCCGAATCATGTTATGATATTTCTTCATACAAAGCGCTTAACATTAGCATCTCGAATGTGCTTTAATGCCTCCACTTCAACCCATTTTGTGAAGTAATCTGTCGTAATGATCAAGTACCGCTTGTTCCCTAGGGCCCTCGGCAGTGGTCCTACGATATCAAGCCCCCACTGGGCGAATGGCCAAGGACTGGTAATGGAACTCAACTCTTCAGCAGGCAGGTGGGTTAGTGGGGAGAACTTCTGACATTGTTCACATTTCTTCATGTAGCATTCGGCGTCAGCTCTCATTGTCGGCCAGTAATACCCCTGTGTTATAGCTTGATGGGCCAAAGATTGCCCCCCAGAATGGGCACCATAGCTGCCTTCTTGTATTTCAGTCAGAAACTCCTCGACTTTGTCAGGGTGCACGCATTCCAAATATGGACCAAAGAGGGATGTTTTATAAAGCCTTCCTTGCGGATCCAAGTAGTATTGCAAGGCTTTGTTTCGCAGCTTGTGCGCTTCTTTCTTGTTCTCTGGGAGTTGTTCGGGAGACAGGAATGCAGCAATGGGATCCATCCAACTTGGTCCAGATTCTATAACATTGACCTGGACTTCCTCCGAAGGGCTGATGCTTGGCTCCGAGATGAAACCTACTTCGATGGTCCGTTTAATCTCTGAGTTAATGGTGGAGGCTAGGCAGGCAAGGGGATCTGCATGTGTGTTATGATCACATGTTATCTGGTTCAATTCATGATGGTCAAATTTTGCCAGCAAGGACTTGGCCATTTTCATATAAGCTGCCATACAGCCGTTTCTTGCTGCGTACTCCCCCTTTAGCTGGTTGATCACCAGTTTTGAATAGCAAAATACAAGCAAGTGCCGAGCACCCAAAAGATATGCATTTCGCAAACCGGCTAAAAGGGCTTCGTATTCGGCTTCGTTATTTGACGCTTCGAAGCCGAGCTTGACGGCTTGCTCAATTATTGCGCCATCGAGGGCCATGATCACAACTCCGGCTTCGCTGTCCCACTAATTAGATGACCAATCACAGTACAACTGCCAGATGTCTCCAACATAAATTCTCCAGTTTGGCTCCGGTCGAATTTCATCGGACTTGAAATTGGCGAGACCCTCCATGAATTCGACAACAAAGCCAGCTAGCACCTGTCCCTTGATTAAGGTTCTAGGTAGAAACTGAATGTCGTACTGGCTGAGTTCGAGAGCCCACTTTGAAACACGTCCTGATGCTTCTGTACTTCGTAGCACTGATCAGAGGGGATAATCTATTAGCACCCCAATGCTATGTCCTTGGAAGTAATGCATCAGTTTTCTTGTCGCCATGACTAGGGCATGGATGAGTTTTTCCAGTGGAAGGTAGCGTGTTTCGGCGTCAACCATTTCCTTGCTCACATGATACATTGGCCGATGCTCCCCCAGCTCTTCCTTTATCAGTACGGCGCTGACGGCCCTGTCGGAAACTGCTAGATACAGAATGAACGGGTCACCAGCAACAGGTGTTGTTAAGAGTGGTATTGATCAGAGGTAAGTCTTGAGGTTGTTGAAAGCGGCTTCGCATTCGGCGGACCATTCAAAAGCGTTGCCCTGCCGTAGAGTATGGAAGAATTGTCGGTAGCGATCTGTAGACCGACTGATGAACCTATTGAGTGTGGCGGCCATCCCTATCAACTTTTGAACCTCTTTTATTGAACGAGGGGAGCTGAGTTCCAAGATTGCTGTGATTTGCCTCAGGTTGGCCTCGATTCCTCAGTGGTTGACAATGTAACCCAAGAACTTGCCGAAGTCGATCCCAAACGCACATTTGGAAGCATTAAGCTTCATTTTGTATTTGCGTAAGATGTCGAACGTCTCTTCTAGATCGGCTAGATGGGTTTGCTTTTCTCTGGACTTGACCACCATGTCATCAATGTACACTTCCATAGTGTGGCCAAGTTACTCCTTGAACATAGCCGTGAACAGTCTTTGGTAAGTTACCCCAGCATTCTTCAGCCCAAAAGGCATAACCTTAGAGTAGCAGGTTCCCCTTGGGGTGAGGAATGCAGTTTTTTCTTAGTCCTCAGGATGCATGGCGATCTGATGGTAGCCTCTGTAAGCATCGAGGAAGCTCATACGCTGATGACGTGCCATCGCATCTACAAGTTGGTCAATTCTGGGTAGGGGAAAACAATCCTTGGGGCACGCTTTGTTTAGATCCGTGAAATCGATGCACACTCGCCAAGTCCCATTTTTCTTCTTCACAACCACTATATTAGAGAGCCATGTAGGGTAGGTCATTTCCCTGATTGCCCCGGCTTCAAGCAGCCTGTCAACCTCCTCAACAACGACAGCAGTGTGCTCTGCGGCTGACCGCCGACTTTTCTGAATAATCGGCTTGCATTTACAGTCAACATTCAAACAGTGTTGTGAAATGGACGGATCTATGCCCGGCATCTCGTATGGAGTCCATGCAAAAACGTCAAGGTTGCTCGGCAGGAAAGAGTTTAGCTGTTGTCTATCGGCTTGACTCAGGGAGGCGCCAACCATGAGGAACTTCTCTGGGCTTCCGTCAATTTCAACCCGGTCTAGGCCTTCCATGGCCTTTTCACTTGGAAGCCGCGTAACGTCGTCGAGGCTCTCACGATCTGTTAGCTCAATAGAGTTCACTTGCAACTCATTTAGCGTCTTTTGAGCAAGGAGATAACATGATTGTGCCGATTTTTGAAAGCTATGGATTTGCTCAATGCCGCATTCTGTGGGGAAGCGCAGCAGCTGATGATAAGTGCTTGGCACGGCCTGCATAACATGCAACCAGGATTGCCCCGTGATGAGATTATATGGCGATGGCAGCCTGATGACCAAGAATTCCACATCCACTGTTTGGGAGCCGGCTTGGACTGGTAGTGTGATTTTCCCTAATGGGTATTCTGGATTAGCGTTGAAGTCGAATAATGGATAAGGAGTCGGAGAGAGATCTGATTCTGAGAAGCCAAGTTTGGTGAACGTCTTGTAATACATAACCTCTGATATGCTCCCTGGATCAATAAGTACACGCTCAACGGAGAATCGATTTATGCGTAACTCAATTACCAAGGGATTGATGTGAGAAATGTCACTTCGGCTAGATCTGAATCATCAAAAGAAATGCTTGCAGCTTCATGGGGCCGTTTAGCCGGAGTGAGTTGATTTTGAGGGTCGAGATTCGATTGAATCGTATGCACCACGGATGATATTGGCAGGCTGTATATCATGTGGATCATGCCAAGTGGAGAAGAATCCTATCTCAAGGCTATTGTTTTGGTTGAGTTGCCCTTTTGGACGTACTGCTATAGCCGACCATCCTGTACCAAGTCCTCCAGGTGATCCTTCAATGCATAACAACTCTCAGTTCCATGTCCATGATCCTTGTGATATTCGTACAGCCTATCCCGTCTTCGAGTGTTGGGAGGTCCCACCATTTTTTACGGCCACTTAAAGAATGAAAGATGTTGGATTTTGGACATGACCGTGCTGATCGGTTCTAACAACTCAGTATATTTCTTGTCGGCGCGCCTTGTGTGCCTACTGTCGATTTGCCATTGTTCATTCGCTCAGTGGGAGCATTGGTCACTTGATCGGCGAGAATCTCGTCTCTTATCTCGTTTCGCCCAATGCCATGGTTCGGGGCTCTGAGGTGCTACAGAATTTAACGGCTGTGCAATTTCAGCAGGAGCTGTCTTGTTGGTCACATTGCCGGCTTTAACCCTCAAGGCATCATTTTCCACTTTACAGTATTCTTCAACTTTCTTCATCAACGACCAAACTGTTTTGCGGGGCCGTCTGGTCAAAGAGCTGCGAAAGGCACTGTCAGGATGCAGCCCCATCTTGAAGGCGGTGATGGCCATGGAGTCATTGCAAGCATCGTCTACCAGATTGAAACATTCGTAATACCGCACCGAGTAGGCACAAAGGGTTTCCCCGGGTTGAATCTGCATTGCCCAGAGGGATTCGGCTTGCTTTGGCTGGACCTCATTAGTGATAAACCACGCCTTGAAGGATTTTTGAAGTTGGTGGAAGCTTTTAATCGAAGCCGACTCTAGTTTGTAATACCACATGACAGCTAGTGGTCCCAAACTGCTCGAAAATATTCTGCACATCAAAGCCTCGTCATCTGCATGCAGTGTCATGGCTTGCTTGTACTGGCGGATGTGATCGGTGGGGTCTGATTTACCATCGTACAAGGTGAATGACGGCGCTTTGAATTTCTTGGGTAGCACTGCCTTCGCAATCCGTCATACAAAAGGATCGTGTTGATCTTCATCCGAACTGTTTCTTCTTTGCTTATGTCTTATACGGGGACTCTCTTCAGAAGAATTGGAAGTTTCAGATCGTCCCTTCTTCTTGGGCTCCGGGGATAATGAGTCGGAGTCGCTATCAGTGTCTTGTTGTCGGGCTCGAGATCATCGTCCATCTGCCCTCACAGGTCGTTCCAGATCTTGGCATATAGCTTGTTTGGACTTTGCCACTTCAAAGGCCAAATCCTAACGGGGACGTTCGTTCTCTGCGATCATGTTCTCCAACCTCTATTCGTTTTGCTTTGTTTGTTCCATGATCGCCTGCATTGCCTCATGCTCTGGAGTCGAGGGTGAGGCGAAGTGCAAAGCACGTCTTACAGGGATAGTCTCCAGTCCAAGCATGTTTGTTGGAGTGAGGTCGTCTCTCTGCGTGGTTTCATCAGTGACTATCGGAGGGTCTTCCGTTACACCCGCCATGGATGTGTTTGAGTATTCCCACAAAAAGGCGCCAATTGTGGGGCAGTGGTTTAGAAATACTCTTCTGATCTTGGGGGACACTCGCAATCCTCCGCTAGTCACCTGAAAAGGAACAAACACTCCGGTCGGGGGTGCTGGAATTAGCACTTCAACGGGCAAGTTAGTCTCTGCACTCAAGATTACTTGTATTCTAAGTTAAGTTTAATAGCTCTCACATACCTTTCTAGAACTGAAGATCTTGTATTTATAGTATTCTCTTTGGGCCTTGGGGCCTGGCCCAGCCCTAATCCTTTACATGTACTTCTATTCGGCCCTTGTTTCGCGTGAAGGAATGCCGGCTACTTTATTCGGCCCTTCAATTGAATAGGGTCAATGCCGAATAGAGGTTATGTTCTAGACCGAACTGGTCCACTCCTGTTGATCCAAGATTATTCGGCTCCCACAGGATAATATTTGTAATCTTGTTAAGAAATTTTATCCCAAGATTTCACTTCTCAAGACATCCATGCTTTGAGATGTCAATTAATGCATTATAAGCTTGATGTTGTTTGTGATCTCGAGTTTCATAAGATATCTACCCTTGCTGAATTGTGCCGAAAACTATTTGTGACAAGAAAGTTTGAGCATTACACCATGATCTACAAATTGATTTGTCTTGTGCTAACCCTTCATGTTTCTGCAGCGACTACGAAAAGAGCATTTTCGGGTATGAAGCATGTTAAAACTATCATTCACAATTCAATGGGGGATGAGTTTCTTTCCGATTTCTTATCTCTCTACCTTGAACGAGACCTTACTTTGAAAATTGATCTAGATTCTGTAATTGATGAATTCGAATCTTTAAAGACTCGTCGAGCACAACTTTATTAGATTGTTTTTAATCAATAAATTTAGATATTAATCTAGATTATATTATTAAATTCTCTTTTTTCTTATGTGGTTATACTTAAAATATATTGTATAATTTTACCTTAATATTAGCCCACCCCATCCACAAATCCTAGGTCTGCCCTTGATTGTTAATATAGTATATTAGTATTTTCCTTGTATATATCTGTTATATAGTATATTCTCTGTACATACTTATCTTCTCTCCTATATAAAGGAGTGTGTACCTATTCAATAATATATTGAATACAAGAGTTTTCTTTGCTGTTCTCTTTCTACTTTCATAACATGATATCAGAGCCTAGGGTTTTTTCTTAGCCTCCTTTTTTTCTACAACACATTTTTTTTCTATCTGGCAAATTGTTTCTTTCTCACATTGGTTTCTACGTATTTAGTCCTTTTCTGTTTCATGGATTGGACTATACTAGCTTCTTCGTCTCTTCACGACGAAGCTAACGCCACAAGACTTATCTTCATCCGACGCTCTACGCGTCGCCCAAAGATTGGCCACGCACTATACCGTTTTCCTACGTGCCTTACGCACCTCCTACACTTGTCTCGTACTATCGTGCGCCATGACCTCATCTACTAATGTGAGCCGCATGTTTCTGACATCAGCTAACGTCAGCCCTGGTTGCCTCCGTGCACCGTTGCTGCTCCCCTGCTATCGTGTGCCGTGCGCCTCGCTGTTAACGTGTTCCGCACATGCTAACATCATTCCTCTTGGTGTGACATTAGCCCTAGTTGACCAGATTGGTCAACCCACTTTGACCAACCGATTCATAGCCTTTCTAGTCGTGTTTGAGCATCATGGATCATTTTGACAACATCCATTCCGTCTTTGTTACACTTGATAGGTCTAACAATGTTCTCTGGGCCCAAGCTCTCTCTGGATTAACCAAAGGGAAATGGCTTTAGCGTATTATTACTGGTGTTCTTTCTAAACCTATCCAGGAAGAAAAAGAGACTACATCTGCTTTTGATGAGCGTCTTGATAAATGAGAAGGGAAAAACTACCAGATTATCACATGGTTCCGAACTACTTTTGTTCCTTTCATTAACCTTTAGTTTGGAAGCTTTTAGGATGATGATTCCATTGTCTCTTCTACTAAGGCAATTTGGGATTTCTTGAAGGAACGTTATCAGACTACTAGCCATGCTCACCAATATCAAATCCTACAAACTCTTCATCACATGTACTAAGAGCCTGGTCAATCCATCAATGATTTTTATCCCAAATGTCATCTGTCTGGGACCAGTTGGCTCTTTTTGAACGTACTTGGGCACATTCAGAGGATGCACAGTAATTTATTGTTCATAGGGATCATCAATGGCTATTACAGTTTCTTATGGCTTTTCACAGCCCCTTTGAACTTGTGCGCGCTTCCTTGCTCCATCGTCTGCCCTTACTGACTTTAGAGCAAGCCATTACCGAACTCTTGTCAAAAGAAACTCGTTTTAGGATGCTCAAAACTCGAACCTTGGATTCTGCTCTTGCTAGGCCATCATCACGAGGTTCTTCATCTTCATAGCCTCCTAGCTCATGCATTTATTATCGCAATCGTGGCCTACCTGCCAATCATTCTCTACTTCAATGCCAAGTTCATGACTGCTTGACTTGCCACAAGACTGCTCCTAGTCATCTCCAAAGCAATTGTCCTAGAGCTCCCCCTACTTCTTCATCCAGGAAAGGGTCTTCACGTTCTGGGCATCAGTCCAAATTTGCTCATGGTTCTCGTCCTGCTGCTGCTGCATTAGAGAGTTCTTGCACTTCTCACTCTACTGATCCTATTACTCCATCATTTTCTATGGATGATGTTGAGTCCATTATCCAGTAGGTGCTTGCCAAATCTGGTACGCTTCCTTCTCCTGCTCTATCAGTCACATCAAGTAATCCTGTATTGTATTTTGATTCCGTATCTTATAATCATATGACCTTTGATTCTACTATATTTTCTTCTACCTCATCATCCTCTTCTATTCCCTCTATACATACTGCTGATGGTTCTCATATGTCTATTAGTCACATTGGTCAAATTTCTACTTCCACTTTATCTCTTTCTAATGTTTATTACATTCCTGCTCTTAAATTAAACCTTATCTCTATTGGTCAATTGTGTGAACTTGTTCTCACCGTCACTTTTTCTGATAATGGTTGTTTGGTGCAAGACCCTTAGATGAAACAAATCCTTGGGATAGGCCGTAGGCATCTGTCTGTTTGAGTTTCTCCATCTTCACATTCCATCTACATCATCCACTGCTGCTTCTGTTGCCTCTTTCACTGCTTTTACTTTTATGTCTTCTTTTTACCCTTGGCATTGTCATTTAGGACATGTCTCTTTTAGTCGTTTAAAAACTTTGGTTTCTAGTGGTCGGATAAGTCGTGTTAGTTATGAAAATGTTGATTGTTTTACCCTGGCAACTTGTTAAATAGCTTGCAATAACTTTTAATAAAAAGTAATTCTATTTCTACTGCCCCGTTTGCTCTTGTGCATTCAGATATATGGGGACCCTCCCCCACCTTGACCATGAAGGGGTCTAGATATTTTGTGATTTTTGTTGATGATTTTTCTTGTTATACTTGGATATTTCTTCTAAAAAATCAGTCTGAACTTAAACAGGTTTATTATGATTTCTCTACCAATGGTCCGTACTCAGTTTTCTCAAGCTATTAAAATCTTTCATTTTGATAATGCTATGGAATACTTGGATTCTGGTTTTCTTTCCTTTCTTCGGGCACATGGTACCCAATCTCATCGTTCTTGTGCAGGCATGTCCTAACAAAATGGTCACGTTGAAAGAAAGCATCGTCATATTCTAGACACTACTCAGGCCCTTCTCATCTCCTTTTCATGTCCTTAAACGTTTTGGAGGCAAGCTACTCTCACTACTGTCTACACCATAACTAGTGTGCCTACTCCTCCCATAGCCAATCTCTCTCCTTATGAACATTTGTATAGTTCTCCTCCTACATACACCACTCTTAAAGTTTTTGGCTCTACTTGTTTTGTTCTCCTTCAATCTCATGAACACACTAAACTAGAATCTCGTTCTTGTCTTTGCTGTTTTCTGGGGTATGGTATAGAATATAAAAGGTATCGCTGTTGGGATCTAGTCTCCAAGCGTCTTAGTATTTCTCGTCATGTGTGTAGACGCGCCTTGAGGGCCTCATGTGATGTGAGATTGATAAATCACCAAAGAGTCCAAATCTGGCAAATCATTTTGGAAAACTAATTTTTGTAAAGAAGTGCCAAACATGGACTGCTTTGCCAGATACAGAGTCGCCACCTAAATATTTTATTTTGGGAAAATTTAGGAAACCCTGACTCGTTGCCTAAGGCCATGTGTCCGTCATCACCAAAATTACCTCGGCTCGGGAACTTGGGTACGATTGGGGAAGGTCAGCTATGAGCACCCCCGCTCGCCCGATCAAAGATCGGCCACTACTAAACATAATATTTTGTTTTTGAAAACACATGTGTTCTTATTCCGGTTATTAGCTAGAATTACTATGTGATGCGCACAGCAAAACAAGTATAGACTAGATCGCCTAATTTGGAACAAAGCATCGCATATCCATTTGTTTGGAAAAGGGTTTGAAGTTTGCTACTCGTAAGTAGGCTAAAATGCGGATTTCAATGAATTGTTCTAATTCAAGCAATCCAACCTTCACCCACAGGCATTCAGGCAGTTAAACACTTATGCAAATGGCCTCATGGCAAGCATGCTATCATGGCAATCAATGAAACACATGCAAGATGCTAAAGCATAAACACTTACAGTGTACTCCAAGCCAAAATAAAGAACTAGTTAGTAATCAATGCATGATCCTAGTTCATGTTAAGATGGCTAATGCAACGCATGCAAGATGTAACTAGAAATAGGCTCGGCTATTCTAAGATAACATGTGAGATGCGATAATTGATAACATGTATTCAAATTGGAATTGAAGTACAATGTGATTAGTATGATGCACTGAGCCCGGTATATGCAAAATAGATGAATGTATGCAAACATGCGAAGCATAAGGATGCTAGACAGATGAATTGATGCAAACATGCAAAGCATAAGTATGCTAATTTGAAACATGACCTAAAACTAATCAATGAAAGCAGGCAAGTAAAAGGGAGAAAGAAATGGAGGTTGGAAGACATGCACATACGCACACACACTTATTACAAAATTTGCCCTCTCGACGGAGGGTCCGAATAAATAATACATGCCAACTAATTAACTAACTAACAAGCTAATTATTACACAACCGAATTGAATAACTAGCTACAACTAATTATTACAACAACTAACTAATTAACAAATTAATTAATTATTACAAATTGATGCTAACTAACAAGTAAGCATGAAAAATAACCTGCTCCAGCTCTGTTCGAAGAAGGAGAGAATGCATGCTCGGTTCTTGTCCCCAAAGCTCTCCGGTTACTCTTTTGAGGCTCTATCTGCAGGGTGTCCTCAAGGAATTCCTGCTAAACCTTACCAAAAACATGCTGGGGAGTGCATCAGTGGCCTGCCGACCATGGGGAGCCACTACCGACCAAAAATGAAGGGGTGCCGGCCAACAACAAGGCACTGCCGGCCATCTGCAAAGCACTGCTGGCCACTAATGTGTTGGGACACCAAGCTGCAGTAGAGCACAAAACAGAGAAAATGGAGGGTCTCCCAAGGATATGTATGCACTATGCCACCCCATATCATCTCAAAACATCAAAGGAGAGGCATAGTCGGATCCACGACTATCAATCACGCATCTCGATGCATGATGGCCAAAGATCCAACTTGTGCAAATCAATGTGAAATGAATGCACAAATAAACACGTAAGTGCCTAGAACTCTATCATGGATCATCAAGAGCGTCGGCGACCGAGAATTGAGACACATTTCATCACTTGAAGTATGAAACGCCCCTCGTTCCTCATGCTCGAATTAATGCTTAATCCAAACAAAAATGCAATGCACGGATGGCATACACTATGCTAACTTGAACATGCAATCATGCAATATGACTTAAGCATGCAAAATACAGTGTAATAAACATGCAACAATATGTAATGGAACTAGTATGCGAAAACATGCAAAGATGGAGCAAGCATACAACAATATGCAAGACAAGCATGCAACAACATGCAAGGGATGGACTTAAACCAAAATAGGCAGTCCTCAGATATGCCCAAATCAGTGGCCATTGGTGATGGAATTGATAGTATGAAAAGCATGAAAAGGCAAGGCAAACATGCATGCTAATTGGCTCAAGGATTAAGGCACAAAGATGCAACTCTTAAGCACACTTAAAGAGTGACAAGCATGGATATGTGACAACAAGGTAAGCCCTGAAATCTCATGTAAATTGATGCCAAAACAATGCAAGCATAGCATGTTAGAAAGCTCAAAGCTTGAAACTAACAAAGGGACTTAAGCCATCGCCATGCAAGGCAAGCCCCAAAGGGGTAAGGGAACCTAAAATAGTCCCAAGGCAGGTCCAAACAAGACCAAAACAAGCTCGAAGCTAGCCAACACGGGCTAGAACAAGAGGCCAAAAACAAGGAGCATGCAAGGCTACAAAAGAGGCCACGCACTACACCTATTGAAACCAAACATGGCATGACTTGGACAGCATAAAATAAAGTTCCATCATGGTATAACAAGACCAAAAATGCACTGATATGATGAGCCAAAGGCTTAGGCTTAATGGCATGCATAAAAGTTCATTCTTGAGGCATAAAGAGCCAAGGCTCCATGGCATTAAAAGCATGGCAAATGCAAGTGTATGGCCACATTTCATGGATTGAAATAACACTTAGAATGATGGCAAAGCATGCAAACATCACTTGTATGGCATGGTAGGGGCTTCAAAACCCAAGACTAGCCTAAGGATTTACGCTATAGCTATACAAAGCATGAGTGATATGGCCATTGCAGCCCAAAACAGTCCAAGAACAGCCCAAAATAAGAACAAAATCATGCTGGAGCAAAGCCAAAATATGCTAGGATGATGGGTCAAAATATCATGCACATAAAGCTGGTAAGCAAGATTTGTTCTACAAGTATATGGAGCATGCAAAGGATGACCAAACCAGCTATGGAAAGAGTCATGACATGGAAAAACATCACCAAAAACATGCTAAAATGGATTCAACATAAACTAGGATAACATGCTAAAGTAAGAAGCATATAAAGCTAGTTTATGAGATTTACACTACAAGTATATCATACATGCATGGAGTGACAAAACCAACCCAAAAAAGATCTAAGGCATGGTAAAACATCACCAAAAACCTACTGAAATGGACTCAACACAAGCTAGGCGAACATGCTACTTTGATGAGCTACAAATAGGATTACACTACACATACAAGATGCATGCAAAAGGTGACCAAACCCGCCATGGACAGAGCCAAGGAACGTCCTCAAAGTCACAAAAAAGGGCCTGAACTAAGCCTCAAAAATACAGAGAGGCATGCTCCTTTGGAAGGCCAAAAATGCAAGCAAACAAAAAATAAAAGAGAGGGGGCCACCCGCTCTGATTTGAGACCTCAAAACCACATGTTTACCACTGAAAATCCACTGGATTTTAGTGGTTAGAAGGCCAAACCAAGGCTAGCTCGGAGGCCTTAAGGCATGGCTCAAAACAAGGCTAAACAAAGCATACAAGAGGGTTGTGCACCCCTAACACCAAAAAGAGCTTAAACAAACTTCAAAAGAACTTAAATACAAGACTTTTTTCTGTTGAAAGAAAGGCCTAAAACAATATGCAAGTATGGCCAAAATGAGGTACAAGAAAGTGCTAAAAAGGGGAAGAAGCTCACCCTTGAAGATCAACTTCGAAACTAGCAACTTCAGGGGGTGAAACCTCACCTTTTAGGGCTCCAAAAGTCCTCCCAAGAACCTCAATCCAAAGATGATGGTGTATTTCTAAGTGTTGTAGTGTAAAAGTGCAAGGAAAATGGACTTCAAGGCACAAATCAACAATAATATACATATATATATAGAGAGAGAGATATTTCTTCTCAAAAATGCTATACCTCTGATAAGGAGAGAGGCTCTCTCCTAATATAGAAGAAAAACAATGCAAAGCTTCTTCAAGAAGCTTGGCAAGAGCTTCATCCCTTCATACACGTGTATGAAGGGCAGATAAAAGGATTCCAGTTGGCTCAAAATATCTGGAGTGAAACCTGCTGAGACAGGGGTGCTGCCGGCCATCAGGGATGGCTGGCAGTGGCTCATTGATGGCTGGCAGGCTCAATCAATGGCTGGCAGCAACAAAGTGGGGGCCGGCAGGTCCAAAAGGGAGCCGGCAGGTCCAAAAGGGAGTCGGCAGTGCACCAGGAAACACATTCTGAAAGGACCAAGTCATGGTCCAAGAATGGGGCAGAACGGATACAGGGTCTGGAAAGCTTGAACCTGTGACGTTCCGCCGCAAAAGTCAAATGCCCGACGAGCAATCGAACTTATGTCTGGATGTACCTGCAAGCACAGCCGAGTCTTGAGGACGGTCAAAAATGGGTTGTCTATAATGTGGTTTTTTGGGAACACAAAATGTTCTCTACTTTGTCTAAGTTTCACCTACCACAGTCCACCCATTCCTTGTTTTTTACTGATCTTTCTATAGACTAGTTGTCTCTTGAATTTGATGTAGATTCCGATATAACGCCTTCATAGCTGCTTATGCCTACCGTCAATCATGAAGTTTCTGTATTTTACGATGATCCTATGCCTCCTCTATACCTCCTGTGGAGCCTCTTCCATCATCTCCTGTGGAGCTTTCTCCATCCCCACCACCATCTCCTCTAGCATATAGTCATTCGACCCGGGTAAAACAACCTTTTGTTCTTCTTCGTGATTATATTGTTGGTTCCACTACTTTTTCCTCTCATGAACCTACGTCCTATCGTGAGGCTTGTTCTAACCTTCTTTGGCAGCACACTATGACTAATGAACTGCAGGCTTTGGATAAAACTCATACCTGGGACGTGGTTGATCTTCCTCTTGGCAAGACTGTTGTTAGTTATAAACACTGCAACAAAAAAAGGTTATTACAATGCATGTCGTAAAAACCCTTCTATGACGTGTAGCGCGCGTCATATTATGACCAGTCATGGAAAGTTATTCACTTTTAACGACATGCTTCGTACGCCGTTAAAAACTATTTAACGAAAAATTTTGTGCGTTGTTGTTACTTTTTCTATGACATGCTAATACGCCATTAAAAACTATTTAATGGCAGATTTTGTGAAGCAGTTGCAACTGCAGCTGTAGCAAATCCGCTTGCTCCTATCACAGGGATGAGGGTGCCCAACGACGTGTTAAGGCACCTAAACCCGCGACAATAGCTGGAGCAACTAACCCTGTTGCATTTCTTATCTGCATAACAGAGGAAACTTCACATAAGTACAAAAACCAACGACTTAGGGACAAAATTTTTTCTCGAGGTCTTAAGAAATAATCAAGAAATTTTAAAACATCAACAAAACATTTCAAAAATTAATAAGATAATTCAATGGCCCCATAAAAGCAATGTCATAATGAAAAATTAGCAAAAATTCAAGATCTCAATTATGTAACAATATCAGTGTCTCTAGGGCACCATTTCAGCCACCATAATGGTGGACATAGTTAAGTAACACTATGTTGAAATTTATAGAAGTTCAACACTTCACTCTTTTTTTCTTTTTTTTTTTTTTTTTTTTTTTTTTTTTTTTTTTTTTTTTTTTTTTTTAACTATAGTACTAGAAAGCCAAGAAATCATTTATAGAAGTTTAGTACTTCCCTTGTGTAAGAGGTACAAAATTTCAAGTATATAATATAATAATATTTAATACACACATAATAAGTTGCCATGGGAAAGGTGTAAAAGAAAAATGAACTGTAACTATGAGAAACAACATGGTCAAATATGATTTATTTGTTACTAAGTTCTAGAGTGTGATAAAATAAAATGGTTGCAACCAACATAAGTAATGTGGATTTGTTTTGTTTAATTTCAGTAGTAACTAAAAATTTCATAACAAGAAAAATCATCCATATCAAACACTATATTAGCAAGACCACCAATCTTCCTAACTATTGGGGCCTGAAATAATCAAAATTCGAAAGTATACCTTGTCTCAGTGCGTTTCTGTTAACCGATGGTCTTGAGTCTATTGGACACATGAATATTCTCTAAACAAACAAATAAATAAACAAATGATGCGACTAATCTTTTTGATTATTACAGATGAACAATTCTTTTTCCATATGATTTTTATTTTTGATGAGTGGGCATATGATGAAAATTGAATCATTTAATCCAACCTTCCTTTTAGATGCCATGTTAAGAGTATTAACACTGCACATATAAAAGCTCACTTTAGGCTTAAAAATAAACATTCAAGTAGAGTTCCAAAATTTTAAAACAGAGAAAGTAATAACTACAAATTAACAGATTTGAGTAAATAGCTCTTTGGTGTTCCAAGATGATTTACCTGTACATCAGAAGAATCTGGATGTTGGGTCCTTGGTTATGCTACAGATTGTACAATAATTGATTTGTCATCAGCTTATCATGTCAATTGCATAAAGAAGCAAAAGACAAGAAAAATGATTTAGGCAATTGAATTCACAACAAGAGTTCCATATTGTGTAGTAAAATGATTCACACTCCTTTTCTTTTCTTTTCTTTTTTTTGTCTTTTAGCCTCTCACAAGGATAGTGTGAGGCAAAACAATAGTATATTAAAGATTATTTATCCTTAAAAATTGCTAAACAAAGCAAGGGACATTGCCTACACACAGGATAGATCTTTCTTTACCACAATAAATTCAAGTTTAAAATCACAAACAAACTTCTTAATTTCTGGACAATTAACAAACCAATGTGAACACTCAAAGAATTTGAAATGTCATAACTCAAAAACCAACATACAGATAAAAGAAATGCCATCCATAGCTTTACCAGTTACTTTGGATGTGTTTCCGTTATCAAAATTTTGTGAACTAAAATTAAAATGTCTCCATCTAAAATTTTACATCTAAATTTAGCTAAGTTTAGGCAGTTGTATTAACCTCATGCTCTTATTTTCTCTTGATGGTTTCTCATTTATTTAAAACTAAAAACAATGTAGTGGCTGCCTTTGCAAAGAGAGAAAAAGTAAAGACCTGTCACCCCTAAATATCAAGCTCCTAACCAAATAAGCTTGAGCTCAACGCTTTAGCCCTGCACATTCTCCTGCCTCTATTGCCGAGAATTCGAATTGATGATTTTAAGAAGTCTTAAAAGTAAAGGAATATATCCATAATACTATAGGAATAGCATGTTGTTTGGACAGGACATTTTCCTTGAACCCATGGTTGTAGATTAAATCGAAGATTCCCCATTGTGCTAATATCCAATCTAAACAGAAAACCTTATTCTAAAAAGCACCCAAACCTTATACTCATTCTTCTTATTGTTCTTCCAAAAAAATAGGCAGAGAATGAGAGGAGAGTAGGGTGTACCTCAAGTCTGAACCTAGAGCTGGATTGAACTGGCAAATTTGGTGCAGAGTTCTGATAAGAGAAGATTGAGGAGTCGATTGAACAGAAATAGAGAGAAAAATTAGGGCAAAGATGAACTGTCCATCTTTCGATTTCGTTTCTGACGCATTAATGTGCCTCACCCTCTGATCTTTCTCATCGTAATCAGCCCCTTTGAGATCACTATTCTGACAAGTCTAGTGGTAGTCCTTTGTAGACAAAGGTTTTGAAACAGTTGAGGGGAGTGTAGGGTCTGGATTTGAACATATGTCTTGTGGAGGGACTGGAGAAGATCGAAGGTTGGGTTAGGATCTTAAAATCAACGATAAGAGTGAAGAAGACGAAGTAGACGACCGGTGAAGATCGATGAAGAGAATAGGAGAAAAGAGAGAGGGCGGCGAGGGAGGACATGGTGGCAGCGGCAGTGGTGGTCACCGGTGGCGCCACCAGAGGTGACAACGTAGGAGGTGAAAGAGATAAAGAGAGGAGAGTGTGAGAGAGTGAAAGGGAGTGTTAGGTTAGGGTTTAGACTCTGTATAATATATGTATAAGGTTAGGGTAGGCTCTGTATAAATATATATAATCACACTTATTTAAAATGTGTGATTAAAAAAAATACTATATCACTCACTAAATTAAGTGTGATTAAAAAATCGTTTTAATTTTTTTAATCACACTTTTAATAAAAGTGAGATATTTTTAATTCTTCTTATGTGATCTTTAATCACATGTTAATTAGAAGGTGTGATTAAAATATATATTGTGGAGAAGTGGTTTGAAAATACTCTTCTGATCCTGGGGGCCGGTGGTGATCCTCTGCTAGTCACCTGAAAAGGAATAAACACTCCGGTCGGGGGTGCTAGAATTAGCACTCTAACGGGTAAGTTAGTCTCTGCACTCAGGATTACTTGTATTCTAAGTTAAGCACAATAGTTCACGCATACCTTTCTCTGACTGATGATCCCATATTTATAGTATTCTTTTTGGGCCTTAAGGCCAGGCCCATTCATGATCCTTTATACGTACTTATACTCGGCCCTTTGCTTTACTGGCTGGAGTGCCGTTTACTTTATTCGGCTCTTTGATTGACTAAGACCAATGCCGAATAGAAGCTACATTCTAGACCGGACGAATCTACTTGTCCTTATTGATCTAATTATATTCGGCTCCTACAATTGCCCCCCAAACACCCCACTAGCATCAGTTAGTCAGCGAGTTTGGTTTCTAGCCTGGGAAGTCGAAAATTTGGTGGTTAATCTTCTTCCCAATGCGTGTCAGAATGTGCACACGCTTTTTGGTCATTGTAACGCTTTCCCGCCCCTTCGTACACTGCCTCCATTTAATGTGGTTTGAAATTATCTCTTCGAATGTATGTTCTGAATACTCAAAGATACCTGATTCGCTTTCTAGTGCAACTTCTTTACTTCGCGGCTTCTTCAACTCCTTGTTTCTCATTTTTTCTCTTCACCTCCTGTAAGTTTTCTTCTCCCTTATTTTCGATCCCGCTTCCTTGTTTGCTTTTAGTTTCCATAATCCTCATGCTGGTCAAGATGGCAAAACACCTGAAGACGTCCACCTATCACTTTTGGCAAACAGCACCACTGACATAAAGAGGGAGGACGAGAGCACAATCGTCTTTCCCCTCATGTTAATTGCTGAGGGCGCAGTCCGTTTTCCACTTCATCCATTTTTGAGAGCCATTTTACAATACTGTGGTCTAATCCCTTCCCAGCCCAATGTGAACTTCTTTCGTATCATAATTGGAATTATAGAGCTAAATCGGCATCTTAGGATTAATTTAGGTATACCCACCATTCGTTACTGTTATGTCCTAGCCAAATCCACTGGCCGGCTAGGCCGTTACTTCCTCAGAGCCAAGGATACTGATCATCACTTGGTGACCATGCTTGCCAGTTCTGGCAAGTGTGTCGATGATGTGATGGTCATTGTCCACAGCAACTGGGAATTTGGTGAAGGTGAAGATCGCCTAGACCCGGTACTAAGCCAAAAAGGCGAACCAGGTGGCCGATTAGACCAACTTTGTTTCTATTATTTCCATATCTGTACTTGGCTCTATATATATCTAACTATTTTGTTTGTGCAGGCAGTGACTTGAAAAGGGTGTTGGTTTCAGATGACGAAGTTGTGCTTGTAGAAATCAAAACTGCGCTACAGTTCATTGGCCGTCCAGACCTTTAAAAATAGGGGAGGGCGGTGCACATTCTACTTTGGTACGACCTGACTTACATGACATTCTCGGTTGCGGACAACATTCCAATTGGGCGAGGCGACAATCATCTCACAACCCTTATCTTCCCCAGCATCAAGAACTTGAGAGAGATTGGTTTAGAAACATCCGATTCTGAACACGTAGAAGAACAAGAGGCCGAACCAATCGCTGAGGACCTGGACTGGTTGGCAGCAGAAGTTGACGAAGCTATTAACTCGGCCTTTGAGGAAGCCGGGTTGAACTCTTCTGACCCTTCGTCTACATCAGGCCGAGTGGACGCTTTTGAAGATATTTTTACAAATTTGAGAGACCTTCCCGGTGATTACTCTAAGGATATGGCTAAGGAAAACCTCACGCAGATGGCACGAAAGAGAAATGCCGAACGCATGGCCGCCCGACAGAAAGCTGAGGCCATCCGTGCCAGATTTGTCCCAACTGAATTTGTTGAACCTATTGTTGTAGAAGAAATGGCTCACGTTGACGTGGCTGAGGTGGAAAAGGCGGCCGATCTTCCGAATCCAGAAGAACGGCCGATTCCAAATCGGGGAGAGAAGCGTGCCGCCGAGGGAGATGCCGGCTCTAAGGAGAACCCTGCCGAGAAACGGCTACGCTTAGAGGAATCAGATGTGGTTATTCCTTTTGTCATTCAGCCAAAGATTAAAAACACACCGATCTCCTCCGAAGCGTCGGCCTTGAAGGATCCCGCTGTTGCTTTGAGCTTGGCTACCTCAATCTCGTTGCCGGCTAACAAGGCAACCTTTTGGGCGGAGCCAGATTTGGTAGCGATAGCATTAGCTACCCAGTCGGCCCTCCTGGTATGTAACTTCATTCCAATTCCTTGTTTTGGTTTTCTTTGCGAGCAGTATTTGCTGGTATATGACCATCCCAACTTGTTTTGTAGACGGTCGGAAGGATCGCCGAATTAGGCCGCCGCCAGCACGATGCCGTTGAAAGGCTTGGCCGTTTGCAGTTGGAAGTAGAGGGTTAGAGGAGTAGGGCCGAGTTTGAGGCAATGAGAGCGACAATGGAAAGTGCGCGGGCTGAAGCAGAGAAGGAAAGGGACCAACTCAGAGCGGAAGCCGAGGAGAGGGCAAATGCGAACGAGGAATCTCTCAAGTTAGCCAAGGAGGCGCATGCCAAGTTGGAGGCCGAGTTGGTAGAGTTGAAGGCGACGAAGGAGAAAGCCGACTCTGAGGCGTCCGAAGCATTCGAGGCTGGGAAGAGCGCCGCTCCCGAAAACTATGTAGAAGAGGTTCCCAAATTCGAGAATCGGGGATTCAAACATGGGTGGCTCAAAGCCCTTACTGCCACTGGAGTGACATTGAACATGTCGATTCCATACGAGCAAGTGGATGTTGAGCCGCTTGTGTCTGATGCCGAGGATTGATTTGGGGATCACTTTAGCTACTATCAATGTAACTTTTTGCAATCATGTAACTTCTTTTTTTTATTTATTTATTAGTAGACAACTATTTGCTTGGGATAATTTTCATGTATAAAATGATGACTATGCTGTACTCGGTTTATGAATGAATATTTCCCTTACTTTGCATTATTTCCTGTATTTAATTGTGCTTATCAACGAAGAGTACAGTTTTATTTTTGGGTAAAACTATTGGTGTAGGCTTACCCAATATCATTAATTTGTGGGGCTTAGGTATTTTGCCGATCAGATTAATAAATCTGCCCTTGCTGCGGCCAATGTATGAACTTCGAAAGCCGAATAGAACGAGTTCATGGATTGGCTGCGGCACAAATCGATCAGCATTAGGCTTAGGTATTTTGCCGATCGGATTAATAAATCTGCCCTTGCTGCGGCCAATGTATGAACTTCGAAAGCCGAATAGAACGAGTTCATGGATTGTCTGCGGCACAAATAGGTCAGCATTGGGCATAGGTATTTTGCCGATCAGATTAATAAATTTTCCCTTGCCCCAGCCAATGTATGAACTTCGAAAGCTGAATAGAACGAGTTCATGGATTGGCTACGGCACAAATCAATTGGCATTAGGCTTAGGTATTTTGCCGATCAGATTAATAAATCTGCCCTTACCCCAGCCAATGTACGAACTCCTTAAGCCGAATATCACTTCTAGATCGGGATGAATCAATAATGTTGGTGGTTGCTGGAGTGTGCGCATTGATGATGTCGCCTCGAGAGTGAGGTGCACTCATGAGTGACAAAAAAGGGTTCGAGAGATTCTATCTAGGTTTCATAAAGCGACTCGATTCTGCTCATCTTTCGTGGCCTGAAAAGTGTGAATGTCAACCAGACTTTTCTTTAATAGTAAGGGAGAAGGTAGGACTTTGGCGGAGCTTGATTCGTCAATGAATCGAGGTGGCGAGCCTCCCCGTTCAGGCAGTAGGGCACCTGCAAAGCACGAGAAGCGCCACTCTTCGCGTCGACGCAGCAGGTCACCGAGGAAGGAAAAGAGCCAGAGAGGGAGTTCTCCTCGTTCGCGAGGTGAATCCAACAGACCACCACGCCCATTGAGCTTTTCTGTGTTCGTTGGGAATAGACCGATGACAGAGGCGGATTCCATCATCCAGGACCCAAACGTGGCGGTTGAATTCGCCCAATAGATTTTTCTGTCGGAAGTACAGCAGTCAATGGTTGGTCGACCTGACTTCGAGGTGTTTCGAGAAGGCGTTCATGGGGTGGTGAAAGGGCTATACACCGCCTATGAAATCGGCATGCGCCTTCGAGCTGCGCGACGAGAAATAGAGCAGAAGAATGAACGAATTCGAAGCTTGGAAGCTCTCGCGGAAGCAGCTAAGTGAGAGCTAAGGAAGGTCAAGGCTGCTCAGACACAACCAGCCGTACAGGCTACCCCAATCGTGGAAGAAAGGGTGACCCAGCGGCTTATCAGTACTGCACTTGTCGATCGTGATATGGCGAGCATGTTTGTGATAGAATCTGCGAAGGAGAGGGCTTATGAAAAAGGCTTCCATGACGGCCGGAAAGTGGGGATATCGAAGACCCAGGAAAAGCTCGCTAAGGAAGTTTGCCGATGTGAAAATCGTGGATTTAAACATGGTTGGATCAAGGCATTTCAAGCCGCGGAAGTTCTCCGAGCGTCGGGCATTGATTCGGCGTTGCCACTGTACTAACGTAATCATTTTACCTTTTCCACCTTTGAAGTTGAGCAGAGTGAGGATGAGGGAGACACCGGATAAAAATACTCATTTGTAATGCTCAAACGCAGATTGCGTTTAAAACAATGTAATCATTAGCTAATCAAATAAAATGTTTTATTTTCAATGTTTGTGTTTCGTTGCAATTTTTGTCCGTTGCATGTTGTGTTTCATTGTATAAACTATGTATAAATGTTTGCAATTTCTAAATGATTGAATAGACATTGACCAGCTCGTGTTAATCAATCATTCCATTTCAAATGTTTATATGCTTTAATGTGTAAACGGTTTTTACCGGCTCGACATAATAGAGCGTTCTTCATTAAATATTTATTCGGCATATACGTGTTACGCACGGCCCTAGCTCCGAATTCAGAGACTTTAATAGACATTAAATATTTATTTGGCCAAAAGGCATTATGCGTCGACCAAGCTCCGAATCTGCAAAGGGCGCTCCGTATCCGGATGCTTAATCGGTCCAAAGACGTCATACGCCGATGGGGCTCTGAATCTGGAGACTATTTGGCCAATCGTGATATCCACGAAGGGCGCTCTGAATCCGAAGGCTTTATCGGCCCAAAGACGTCATACGCCAATGGGGCTTCGAATCCGGAGACTTTATTTGGCCAACGGTGATATCCGCGAAGGGCGCTCCGAATACGGAGGCTTTATCAGCCCAACGACGTCATGCGCCGATGGGGCTCCAAATCCGGAGCCTTTATTTGGCCAATCGTGATATCCACGAAGGGCGTTCCAAATCTGGAGGCTTTATCGGCCCAAAGACATCATGCGTCGACGGGGCTTCGAATCTGGAGACTTTATTTGGCCAATTGTGATATCCACGAAGGGCACTGTAGACATCCCATTTTTGACCGTCCTCAAGACTTGGACGTCACCACTTGAACACTTGGTGATTATCCATGTTTGCGTTCGTCTGGAGTTTCCGGAGTTCTCGGCTCGCGCGCCTTGCCTCAGGACCTCCGAACTTGACTGTTTTGTGTTCGGTTTTGCACCAAACACTTGTGTTTTGCCCTGGAGGGGCAGGGAATGCTTTGTGAGGCATCCCCACATACCACCGGCTGTGGCTAGAGGCCACCGGGTGGCTAGTGTTGCCATCGGCACTATATTGTGCCGGTCGGCACCCTTCTTGGCAAAATTACCATTTTGCCCTGCCGACCACTTTACAGCTGCTTCATGAGATATTTTTAGACAGCTGTATCACCTTTTGCTCCCCTCCATACACGTGTATGGAGGGATGAGCCTTTAGTTTGCTTAGCTTGTAAGCTTTGCTTGCCTATAAGAGGAAGGCTTCTCCCCTTGGCTCAAGGTTAGAGATTGGAGGGCAAAACCAGAGCTTATACATACATATATATATATATCTATATCTCCCTCTCTCTCCTCTTGTGTGTGTGTTTTTGGACCAAAAAGTCTGATTTCACCTTACTTTTGTACCATTACACACACTACTACACCTTAATCCAAGATTGGGAGGCTTGGAGGCTTGTTTTGTGTGATCTTGGACTGATTTTGACCACTAAAAGAGGGCTGGACCTTTTGTTCTTCAAAGGATCTTCAAGGGTAAGAACATAACTTTAGATTCCCCATTCTTGCAACTAGTTTCTACCCCTCTTGCTTTGTGATTTAAGCTTTGTGCATAACATAAAAAAATCTTGTTTTTACTTGCTCAAGAACTTTCATTAAGCTCACTTTTTGGTTTGAGTCAAAACTCACCTTCTTAGGCCTTATTTTGGTCCTTTTAGTGCCTTTTCTTGAAGCTTTGCTTATTTGGTGTTCTTGGTCTTCTCACCACTGAA
Source organism: Camellia oleifera (assembly GCA_022316695.1). Lineage (NCBI taxonomy): Eukaryota > Viridiplantae > Streptophyta > Magnoliopsida > Ericales > Theaceae > Camellia > Camellia oleifera. The sequence continues at coordinate 15,989,367 of CM039308.1, read as the reverse complement.
AACCAGTGAGTTTTTAGTAGTGAGGAAGGTACTTCCAAGTCTCAAATAGGGGAGGGACACCCCTCTCCCCCTTTTCCTTTGTTTGCCTTTGTATTTGGCCTAAAGAGTAGCATGTATGTATACTTGTATTTAGCTTCATTTCAGACTTTTTTTGAGTGTTTTGGAGTATATTTAACCTCTGTTTTTGGTCGGATTTGTAGCCCTTAGTATGTATTTTATACTTGCTTTGAAATGCTCTATTATGCTAGGAAGCATGCCATGCATCTAGGCCATGTTCTTTGCATGTTTTGGCTTGGTTCCATAAGGGTATTAACATCCTATTACCATGTATAAGGGTCAGGAGCCACTGATTTTGCCATGAATAGTGTGCTTGACATGTTTGTTTTGCATTTTAGGCTTGTAAGCCTTATGTATTTTGGTTCCTAGCATGTTCAACATTGATCATCCTCATGATTTGGCATCATTTGTGACCCTATTTCAGTCCATAAATCATGTGTGCATGTTTACACATGTGACCATTTTCATGCTTTAAGGGTGTGCTCATGTATGTCTAGGACTTGGCATTGTGTATACTTGCATACTTGGGGCATTTTGGGGCTGTCATATGAGGGGATTTGGGTGTCATTTTGTGTACCAAAAATCTGTTTTTGGTTGTTAGATTCATGCCATGAGTGGTTGTGTAAGGGATGGTTAGATGCTCTCTTGGGTGCCCTTGGTTTTGGGCTTATTGGCTTGCATGCTTGTATGGCATTTTGCCCATGATTTCAGTCCATTTCGGCCACTCTTTTGGGGAGGATCGAGACCTCCCCCATGGTGGTTAAGGCCACCATTGTATGCTCATTATATGCTTGTTGCATGTTTGGTCCACTAGGTGTTATGGCACAATGATTCCATTGCATACTTGGCTCATGTTTGCATCACACTAGCATCTCATGCACTTTGGCATTTTGCATGCTTAATATGTTAGTTGTGTGGTACTTAGTTTGCTAGCATCCTAATTTATAATGCATTATTGATGCATGTTTACATGAGTTGCATTTAATTACTTGGTTTGGGGTGTCAAACCAAGTGTGGGAAATAAAGGGGTGTTTGTACCTCAAGTGACAAAACACACCTTAATTCCCATGTCACTAGGGCTCTTGACCTTAACATGATAGGGCCTTGGTTCCCATGTTTGTGTTGCATGCATTTTTACATCAAAGTGCAATCTTGGTTCTTTAGGCTATCATGCACCAAGGTGTACAATTGATAGCCCTAGAACCAAGAGCCATGTTCCCTTGAGTCCCATTCATGATAGGAAGCATTGGCCATGCATAAATATGCTCAAAAATCCGATACCATGCACTGTTGCCTGCTGTTGCTGTCAAACTGTCTTCTACAGGAATTCTGTGCCGACCGGCCGGAAAGAGTGCCGACCGGCACTGTATTGATGGCCGATAGACTATTTCACAGCCGGTGGCCACCACAAGCAGTCGGTGGTAGTTTCCTCCAGCCGGTGGCACTCAGCAGAACACAAGGAAGGTTTCCTGGGACTTTGGTATTTTTTGGAGAGACGGGGCAGTAAAAACAGAGGTGGCAGTGGCACGGTGTAGGCTTTTCCGGGCAAGTCGCAACGAGCATGCATCATTCACGCATCCCGAGGCAGGGCTGAGGCCCCCTTTCTTTTATTTACTTGATTTAATTTTAGTAATTATAATTTTGTAATAATTTATTCATTTATTCTTTGGACTGTATTATTCTTTTGGTCCCTCCGAGTGAGGGCGCATTTGTAATAAGTGTGTGTGAGTGGGTGTATGTCTTCCAACCCCCATTTCTTTCTACCCTTTTATTTACCTGCTTATGATGGTAGATTAGGGCACATCTAAATTAGCATACCTTATGCAATGCATGCGTGCATTCATGCATTTGTTTACATACATCGGGCTCGGTACATCATACAAACTGCATCGTACTTTCAATTCCAAATTGAATACGTGATAGTTGTTGCATTTCATGTGCCATGCTTAGGATAGCCGAGCCTGTCTAGATTACATTCCGTATGCGATGCATTAGTCACTTAACATAAACTAGGTCATGCATGTTTTGCTAACTGGTTTTTTGTTTTGGCACGGAGTACGATGTAAGTTTTATGCTTTAGCATGTCCCATGCGTGTGAATGTTAACATGACAGTATGCCCGCCATGCGGCTAAGTGCTTATGTGATAAACTGCTTGAATGCCTGTGGGTGGAGGTTGGGTTGCTTGAGTTGGAAAACTCATTGAAATCCGTGTTTTAGCCTACTTGCGAGTAGCAATTTCAAACTGTTTTCCAAACAAACGGATATGCAATTTTCCAAATTAGGCGATCTAGTCTATACTTGTTTGCTGTGCGCATAACATAGTAATTCTAGGTTAATAATTGGAATAAGAGCATGTAATGTTTTCAAAAACGGATATCACGGTTAGTAGAGGCCGGTCTTCGGACCGGGCGAAAGGGGGTGCTCATAGCTGACCTTCCCCGATCGTACCCAAGCTCCCGAGCCAAGACCACTTTGGTGATGACGGACATGTGGCCTTCGGCACCGAGTCAGGGTTTCCTAAATTTCCCATTTTAAAATATTTAGGTGGCGACTCTGTAATCTGGCAAAGCAGTCCATGTTTGGCACTACTTTTCAAAATCTGTTTTTTCTTCAAAACGATTTGCCGGATTTGGACTCTTTGGTTCAAGATTCAGAACCGACACAAAGGGAGTCCGAACTGTAGCGAGGTCCCTCGCGGGCTTGTTACAGTTTCTGGCAACTCTGCTGGGGACTTTAGAGAGCTTGGCTCGAACTCGTGATATCCTATTTTGACTACGCTTATGTGTTTCTTTGTATTGCATGTGCATTGGTGCGCCTAGGACACAGTGTTTGCCATCTGCCATTCCTGAACGGTTTGCCGGAGGCTTGTCTTGTCAAGGCATGACCATAAGGCTGACCGATTATGGGCTCTGACAGCATGGGAACACAAACCCCGGTTTTACTGGGGCACCCTTTTCGACCATTCGACCTAGTGCATATTCGGATCCATAGTGACCATTCCAAACTAGGACATGCTGCTTACCCGATGTTAGGTTGTTTGAAACCGCTGCGTGCGTAGTAAAACTCTAGCTCCTGACAAAATAGGACAGGGAAACCCTACCCCAACATAAGGGTGTATTGGCTCTCTTTTACATGCTATGTGCTGTTGGAGTGTGTCTCTACAGGGAAATATGTGTATCAGTTTACAAGACTAGGCATCAGGCCCGAGGGCACCGACAGCAGTGTTGTTGAGAATCAGTTATTGGTAGGCATCCGATTCAGACTTTGGGGCAGAGATTCAGAAACAGTGATCAGTGTTTGAGAAACAGTATACCCGGGGTTTGGCTATATATTATAATCCCAACCGTGTGTTGTGTGTTTATTTATTTTTTACGCCGTTATGCTGTCCGATTTTCTGTTTATTTATACGCTTTATTTATCTTTTTATTAGGTAGTTGAGCACGATTGCTACCGACCCGATAGATATCCCCCAAGCACCCTGGGTCAGAGGCCGTCGACTCATTCGATCTGAGGATCTGATAGACGGACAACCAGTGTACTACTCACTACCCCCGGTTACTAAACAGAGGTCAGTAAGGCATAGGACATCAGTACAACAGTCAGTTCAGAGAGCTTTGTCCACCCCACCTGTGTTCAGTAAGGATCGGGATTCTGTGTCACCGACAGAGAGAGAATATACACCAGTAATCCAACTAGAGCAGGATAGTATGGCTAGTTTGGAGGAGATGGTGCGCCACCTTCAAGAGAGCATGAAAGCAATGCAGCAGGATGCCGTCCGTCAAACAGACTTTGCCAGGCAACAGGCCACAGTTGTGAGAGAACAGGCAGAGACAATTGCCAGACTGGAACAGCAAACCGGAGCATCTGCTTCGCATCAAACTCCTTCCCCACCAGGAGTTCCTAATGTCGGGGAGACAACCAATGTTCAGACTGATACAGAGCTGCCCACAGGACTACCCCCGACTCCAACCCTACCTCAAACCCAACCTCAGCTATCAAAAACGCCCACCAACCTACCGGACTCTCCCTTTGAGTTCGAGACTGATTCCACCGCACTCAAGTTGAGCAAGCTTGAAAAGTTGTTCAAGAGATCCCAAGGGGTCAAGACTATCCCCGACATTGAAGATGGTTACACTGACGCAGCTGTGACGCTGCCCGACAGATTCAAAATGCCTCATGTTGATCGATTTGATGGGTCCGGAGACCCCATGGTACACTTAAGACTGTTTTCGGACGTTCTAAGGCCAATGGGCCTCAGCAGGCTTCAGAAGTTGTCTTTATTTGGCCGGACCCTGTCAGGTGTGGCATCCTCATGGTATGCCAAGCTAGAAGATGACGTCAAGAGAAATTGGGACGAAATGGCTGAGGCCTTCATCACGCAGTACTCATATAACACACAGATTGAGATCACTACCCGTGATCTCGAGACAACTAGGCAAGAGCCTAAGGAGAGTTTCTCAGAGTTTGTAACCAGATGGAGGGCCAAGGCTTCAATGATGACCTTGAGGCCTACGGACAAAGACCAGATTCGGATGATTGTGCGCAATCTACAGCCGAAGTTGATGCAAAAGATGATAGTAGTCCCCTTTCCTACTTTTTCTGACCTACATGAAATGGGGGTGCAGATTGAAGATGCCTTGAAACAAGGCTAGATTGATAATGATCGAGAACAACCCCGAAGGACCTTCAACCGCAACACTAATGCAGGCCCGAGTGGCACGTCTGCTACGAGAGCCTCCGAAGTGAGCATGGTCACCACTAACCCCCCACAAAGAAATACGGCAGCTTCGCCATTCTCCGGCGCGTCCGGAAGCAACCCGCAAACTACTAAATACCCACCCCGAAAGACCAGAACTTTCGCTCCACTCTATATGCCCCTATCCAAAGCTCTGGAGGTGTTGATCAAGAAAGGGCACCTGAAGCCCTTGGAGCCGCGGCCCCTACCAGAAAAACTCCCTCCTACACATAACCCGGCCAAATATTGTGCATTTCACCAACAGCACGGTTACGACACCGATCAGTGCTTCCAGTTACGTCATGAGATTCAAGATCTCATTGATAACGGGGTGATTTTGCCTCCCGAGAAGCCCAATGTTACTACAAATCCCCTCCCTGCACATAACCAAGCTCCACCACCTAAAAGACTTAATTTCATCCATACTGGGGCCGTGTCTTACGACCCTAGTATCTATATCACACCCACCCACTTGCCTAAACCAGAGGTGTTCCTCCCCGATTGCACCGACTTGTGCATGATGGACATCTCCGTAACCCAACCTAAGCTAGCGGTGGTAACCGCCGAGAACAGGAGAGAGGAGACCCCGAACGAAAAAAGGGTTGTTGAATTAGAGTCTGCGAAATCCGGGAGTTACGTTGGGAAGACATACAGTCCGAGTGACTACATTTCGTTGATAGGCCAAGATAGGCCCATGATAGAACTGCCAACAGGGGGAGAATTGTGCATGATCCAAGGGGATAGTCTGGGACAGGGAACCGATGATGTAACAACCGTAGGGGAGGACCTGGCCAATCTCCAATTTTACAGCGACCAATACCCAGAGGACGCGGCAGTTGCGTGGTTCAATTATAAGGATTCAGTAGAAGCTACCGGGTGGTTGGACGAGCAGCCCGATGTGGTAGGAGAATTTCAGGCAGAGCAGAGTTGAGCAGGAATGAGAATATCAGCGACGGCCGGAAGGGTCGAAGAGCAGAGCATATTGCCGGGGGGCGCCGGTGTTGAGAATTTCGCCCGAGATTGGAACATTTTAAGTACGAAAATGATTGAACAGTCAGCTATGTCAGAAAAGGCAAGTTTTGAGGATTCCGAGGGAATCAAGAGGGCGAAGGCCCATGTGGGAGTGGAAACTGCTGTGTGCACAGGAACCGAGAATACTGCGGGCATGTGGATAGAAGGTGCTGCGAGTGCAAGAACAGTCATACCAGGGCCGGACAGGTGTCTGTCGGCCGCCGATGGAGTGTGGTGGGAAGATGAGGACTTATGTCTTGCCCACACGGACGAAGATTGGGGGAATAACCAACCCGATAACACTTGGTACCTTGGAGAGGTCGACCACATGACAAGGAGTGGGTGATATTTCAAACCTCCACACTTGGATCAACCAGAGTCCTCAGGGAAGGACAGAGAGGTTGAGAAATAAAAAGAGAAGCAGCTCGAAGAGGAAGCCGTACTCAAACAGCTGAAAAAGATACAAGCAGACATTTCCATTTGGGGACTGCTCATGGCCTCGCGAGTACACAGGCAGGCTGTTTTGACGGCCATGGATAAGGCCAAGCTCTCTATAGAGACTACACCAGAGCAGCTGGTTGGACTGGTCTTCCCGGGAGGAGGTTCCCTGACGTTGACCTTTTCGGATAAAGAACTTCCGCCTGAGGGCGCAAATCACAATAAACCCCTCTACATCTCCGTGGAATGTAGAGATAAGTGGATACCGGTGGTACTTGTCGACACTGGGTCTGCCATCAACGTCTGCCCAGCAAGGACAACGTATGCGATTGCCTTGAAAACTGCAGATTTCATACCAACAGCCCAAGTCATCTGGGCGTACGATAATACAAGTAGAGAAGTGATGGGAACGGTTAAATTTCAGACAAAGGTTGGGCCAGGACGACATGAGATAGACTTCCACGTCCTAGAAGTTCCCGCGACTTTTAATTTGCTTTTGGGGCGGCCGTGGCTGCATCAGGTGAAGGCAGTGTCATCCACTTTGCATCAAATGGTGAAATACCCCTACGGGAAGGGAGTAGCCATCGTCTTCGGGAATTCATCAATCCACCCACCACCCGAGGTATCCACGCCTGTTCTGGAAATCGAGCATGGCATGGAGGACGTATTCATATCAGGTTTTACCTTGGCTGAGGCTCAGGTCGTACAGAATGTCATGGCCGCTAATGAAGGGATATATGTTAGTGCCCAAGCAGTGTACCTCATGAACAAACTCCAATACATCCCCGGGATGGGATTAGGGAAGAGTGGCCGTAAGGGCATTGCAACGTTGGCCGAAGTGCTGCACATCCCTCACACCTTCGGCTTGGGTTACCTGCCCACCAAGGAAGATTGGGTAAGAAAAGGAAAAGAGGTGGCTGGAAGAGCCAAAGCCAAACAGATGGGGAAACCTTTTGAATTGATGCACCGGCCCATCCGGGGTACCTTGAACGGACGTTTCGTCCGGGAGGGGGAAGACTTCCCATTCTGTGGCTTTCCGGAGCCATGGCTGAATAAAGAAAAGAAACGCATGCCGGGATTTGAAATTTTCTTCGACTTGCAGTTATCTGGGGATGATGTTGCTGAAGAGCAGACAGACCCGACAATTGAGGCTGAACATAGCAAGGAATTGGAGTCAGCGGACACAGAGTTTGAAATGGGGGTAGCACTGGCATGTCTACTTTCATATCCTTTGATCAACCAGTTGTGCTTGGGGGATGACTCCTCGGTGTCCATGATCGGAGATGAAACGGCTGCGGGCCTACCGTCAGCTATTTTGGATGCATCCATCGCACCCTCCCTCACCTGGCAGTACGAGGAGGGATTTTTGTCAAGCAGCACCGGGTCAGGTAGTGAGCCGGAATTTGATTCCACCAAGTCTTGTGAGTCGGAATCAGGTTCCAGCTCGTCTGAGTCTGAGTCTGGTATTCCTAGGGGTGATAACCCAGATGCCACAGTCCTGTCCAGGTCGTCTTTTTCTTTCTCTTTTGAGTCTGTTGTAACAGAAGAATTGGACGGTTCGGAGGTATATAATGAGAATGAGGTGACTGTGGTTTCCGAGTACTTTTCTGTGCCTTTGGTTTATTGCTTAAATCAGGACTTTCAAAATTTTGATGAAAACGACGAGGACGAAATTCCTCCGGTTTTGCAACGATTAATTGAACAAGAGCAGGAGAGGTTTGTTAAACCCTTAATGGATGAAATCACTACCGTGAACGTTGGTACTGAGAAGGACCCGCGGCTGGTCCAGATCGGGTCCACGTTGTCTTCGGAGGAACGCGAGCGCTTAGTCGCTTTATTAAAAGATTTCAAAGATGTTTTCGCGTGGTCCTACGAAGACATGCCTGGAATCGATCCTGAGATTGTACAGCACCGGATCCCTCTTGACCCTGAGGCCCGACCTGTCAAACAGAAACTCAGAAGGATCCGCCCTGACTGGGCCATTAAAATCAAGGAAGAGGTCACCAAGCAAATTGACGCAGGCTTCCTGCTGGTATCCGAATACCCGACTTGGTTGGCCAACATTGTTCCAGTGCCGAAGAAGGATGGCAGAATCCGGGTATGTGTAGACTTCAGGGATTTGAACAGAGCCAGTCCGAAGGATGACTTTTCCTTGGCGCATATCGACGAGTTGGTAGATTTCACAGCGGGGCATGCTTTGCTTTCGTTCATGGATGGCTTTTCAGGCTATAATCAGATAGTAATGGCACCCGAAGACCGGGAGAAGACTGCTTTTACCACCCCGTGGGGTACATATTGTTACAGAGTAATGCCGTTTGGGCTGAAGAATGCTGGGGCTACATATCAACGGGCTGCAACTACAATATTACATGATATGATCCATAAGAGGTCGAGGTGTATGTGGACGACATGATTGTCAAATCCAAAGAAAGAGAGGGCCACTACACCGCCTTGCAGAAGTTTTTCCAAAGGATCAGGGAATTTAGGCTGCGGCTGAATCCTCAAAAATGCGCATTTGGTGTTACAGCGGGAAAAATGCTGGGATTTCTGATTACACAAAGGGGCATCGAAGTCGACCCTTCCAAAATCAAGGCCATCCTAGAAATGCCCCCACCAATGACTGAAAAGGAGGTGCGAGGCTTTCTGGGTAAAGTGCAATTCATAAGACGGTTTATCTCTAAACTAACCTTAACTTGTGAACCACTTTTTGGTCTTCTGAAGAAAGGAAAGAAGTTCCATTGGGACGGCCGATGCCAAGCTGCGTTTGAACAGATTAAAGAGTATCTACAGAATCCGCCCGTGTTGTCACCACCAAATCCGGGGAAGCCGTTGATATTGTATCTGTCAGTAACTGAGACTACAATGGGCTGTATGCTCGCACAAGAGTCGGAAGATAAAGTGGAAAGGGCCATTTACTATCTGAGCAAGAAGATGCTCGATTATGAGACCCGCTACACTCCGCTAGAGAAGGCATGTCTGGCCTTGGTATGGGCTACTAAGAAGCTGCGGCACTACCTGTTAGCTCACTCTGTAATGTTGGTTTCACGACTTGATCCCATCAAATATCTTTTCGAGAAACCAGCACTTACGGGTAGGCTAGCTCGTTGGTTGCTGTTGCTCTCTGAATTTGACCTCAAGTATGTGACGCGCAAGTCCGTAAAAGGGAGAGCAGTGGCAGAGTTCCTTGCCGACCACCCGGTTGAAGGGGATGAAGCGGTTGAATACCTATTCCCAGATGAAGCCATTCTGCACATCGAAGATGAAACTTGGACGATGTATTTTGACGGAGCGTCAAATCAATACGGATACGGGATAGGAGTGCTGCTGATAGCACCTGACGATTCCCGTATCCCTTTAGCATTCAAGCTTCGGTTCAAAGTCTCGAACAATGAGGCAGAGTATGAGGCTTGTATCGCCGGTCTAGAAGCTGCCTTAGAACTAGAGGCAAGGCGATTGGACGTCATTGGGGATTCGAACCTTGTTGTGTCTCAAGCAAAAGGAGACTGGAAGGTCAAGGAGGAAAAGATGATAATTTACCACCAGACCTTGGATCTGTTAATTCCTCGGTTTGAGAAGCTAAATTTCACTCACCTAGTAAGAGAGAAACAACAGATTCGCAGATTCACTAAGCAACTCTATCTTCCATGATAGACATCCCGTCGGGAGTCCGGATGCGTCCAGTCATCATTGATCAGAAATTTGCACCCGCCTACGAGTCAATCTCTGCCATAGATGAAGTGCAGGATAACAACCCTTGGTATTACGACATGTGGAACTTCTTAGAGAAGGAGACGTACCCACCAGGGGCAAATGCCAAAGACAAGAGGGCAATCAGAAGAATGGCTGTTCAGTTTATCATCTGCGGGGGTAAGTTGTACAAAAGAGGTCATCTGGGAATGCACAAGCTGTGTGTGGAAGCTGAAGAGTCGAAGCGTCTGATGGAGGCCATCCATGGAGGAGAATGTGGGGCACATATGAATGGGGTGATGCTGGCACGAAAGATCCTCAGACAAGGCTACTACTGGTCTACCATGGAGGAAGATTGTATCGGCTTTGTTCGGCGATGCCACAAATGCCAGATCCATGCGAATCGCATGAATATCCCGCCGTCAAAGTTATACAACATGACATCACCATGGCCGTTCTCAGTATGGGGAATCGATGTGATTGGAGCTGTTACTCCGAAAGGGTCAAATGGGCACTGAGTATATCTTGGTAGCAATAGATTACTTTACGAAGTGGGTCGAGGCCCAGTCCTATGCAGTGTTGAAGGCTTCGCATGTCGCGAAGTTTATCAGAAACAACATTATCTGCCGCTATGGAGTCCCGAATGAGATCATTTCGGACAATGGTTCTCACTTCAAGAAGGAGGTGATTGATTTGTTGGAGAAGTATAATGTGGCTTTTCATAAGTCATCCACGTATCGGCCGCAGACCAACGGAGCAGTTGAGGCCGCCAACAAAAACATCAAACACATACTGCAGAAGATGGTGGAAACCTATCGAGACTGGCCAGACAAGTTGCCATTCGCTCTGTGGGGCTACCGGACTTCAATTAGAACTTCAACTGGAGCAACTCCTTATTCACTGGTCTATGGGATGGAAGCTGTTCTACCAATTGAGATTGAAGTTCCATCATTGCGAGTGCTGGCTGAGTGTCAGATAGCTGAGGCAGATTGGCAGCAGAGTAGATTCGAGGAACTCATGCTCTTTGATGAAAGAAGGCTGAAAGCACTGTACCATGTCCAAGGTTATCAGCGCAGAATCGCCCGGGCTTTCAACAAGAAGGTTAAGTCCAGGAATTTGAAGGAAGGAGATTTGGTGCTCAAGGACAACCGAGCTCCCATCCATGACCCAAGGGGCAAGTTCAGGCCTAATTGGACGGGTCCCTATATTATCAAGTCTATTTGGTCGGGTGGAGCTGTGGTTCTGATGGACCTAGATGGCCTAGAGTTCTCCCAACCGATCAACGTGGACAAGTTGAAGAGATATCACCCCTGAGAGGCTCGCTAGTCCGAAAACCCGAAAGGGCGACCTAGGCAAAATTCAGAGTACAAAAAATTAGAAAATATAAAAACTGAGCTCGCAAGGTTGAAAACCCGCAAAGGGCGGCCTTGGCAAAAGTTAGAGCACAAAAGGAGAGTGAAAATACTCGAGTGAACCCAAGCCTGAACTACGTAAGGCTTGATTCCCATCCTTGGGATACGTAGGCAGCTTCATCCTGAAGTTCAGCCATAAACACTTTCCCCGATCAGCTTTGTCCATTTGATCATCTTGGTCATCTTTGTCCGTCAGCATTCATCGCAATCTCCGGTGCAGTGCTATTCAGACTAGGGGCAACTTTCCGTTGCCATGCAGTGCCGCGGTACTATTCAAACTAGGGGCAATTTTCCAATTGCAGGAATCTGGGGTTGTGCATCTCAGTGACAAATTCCAGGCGTGTCCAGTTCTGATCCATATCGAAAATGGTTTTGAAAAGTTTTAATAAAAGTTGACTCTGTTCAAATTAATCTTTTTACAACCAAAACCATTTTTGGACCAAAGTGGAAAATTTTCAGTACCACAACTTTCAATTTCATTGATTTCAAATAGAGTTCTCCTGCTCTTGCATACAATTGAAGTTGCTTTTTTATTACATTCATAAAGAAAACTTGAAAGTACTAATAAAGCCATAAATCTGGGGCATAGTCAAGTCAGGTGTCCCTGCACCCCCTCCCAGAGCTGGTCGAAGCCTCTGATGCCAAGCAGGGCCCGACCTGTGCCTCTTCGTTAAGCCAATCCCAGCACTCATCAGACAAAGTGCAATTGAAAGTAGGGGCGGGAGGCAGGAGCTCTCTAGTCCTCCACGCGGCTGCCTGTCGGATAAGCTGCACACCTCGGACTGTAAAAGTAGTCGGATACTCTACCCCCTCCGGTGGACAAGTCTGGTCATGACCAAATTGGCGTAGGATACGGAATGGAAAGTAGAAGACACAGTGAGTCAGGCCAATCAAACGGATCCCAGTGCCCTGGAACATGCTATAGCTCATTGCCAGGAGATTGAGTCAAGGACAACGCCACGCAATGCGGTCTGCGGACAAACTGCACATCCACTCGAATCACCAGCCCTCATCAAGGGCGTCGACTAGGCATTGCCCAAAGAAGTAACCGCGAGCTGAGTAAGCCGGACAAGAGTCCACAACCCATAGTTTATCCATCAACCATACCTGGAGAGGGATGAAAAATGAGAGAATAAAGAATAGAGAGATGTATGATGAGAGAACAAGTGAGAAAAGGGTTTTGTGAGAAAAGTTGAGCTCGAGAGCCGAGTGATGTGAGCACACATAAATGGAAGATTGGGTGGGAAACATTACCTGCAGTAATAGTGGACTCCCTGCTAATCTGGTCGTCTCATGATGATAAAAGGCGTCTAAACCCAGTAACGTCTTAGCCAGAGTCATGGCAATGCAGCTTTGGCCTTCCTTCAAACCTTGGGCAACCTCAACCAACCGGACACTAGATCCTCCGAAACCAGAGACGAACAGGAAATGAGATAGCATGCACAAATAGAGGGCATGCCGTCGAAAGCCTTGCCAATAATGGTCATTACGGTCACCTATATCAGAAAACTGATGAACTAGGCTAGGAATGTCCAGCATTCCGTCATGAATCAGAGATCGAGAATTGTGCATGGTAAGGCCACACATCCGTCCTAAAGCTCGGGCATGGCCAAAATTGAGTTGGGGGAGAATCTCCTCATCGCGGTCAGATTCCGTTAGAGCTTGGAAATCTTCAAAAGTGGGACATACCTCTTGCCCGCTAAAGCTAAAGACATGTGTTACCGGGTTCCAAAACCTTGCCGCGGCATGGAGGAATGAAAGATGCAGCGGGGTACGGCGCAAAGTGAATAGTGCATTTATGCCGAAAGCCCGAAAATTCAGCTTTTCCGAGCCATCCAAGTTGTTAATCCAAGTTGCGAGATTTTGGGCAAGAAATGCTTCCATTTGGAGCAAATCAGTGTTGAAATGAAGAGAACCACGAAGCTGAGACCCTTTTGAAGAGGATAGGGTTGAGTGGAGGACACATGTCAACATTCTGCTGGTGCAGACAGTTTACAGCCGACCGGCAGTAAATAGTGCCAACCGGCCATAATTTTGTGCCGGCTAACCAAATTATGTGCCGATGACCATTCTCCTCGGCCAATGATTTTTGTATTCAACCGATGGTCTTCCCCCTGTGTTTTCTAAGCTGTTTATGCTGAATATTGCGGAATTCCACCACTTCCAGCACTCTCCGGTGATTGATTCCCGCCGAGTCGCGCGTATTTGTTTATCGAGTTGTCGTATATTTGCTTTTCGAGTTGTATGTCACTCTCTTTAAGTCTTTGCTTTGTCTATCAAGTTGTACTTGCACTTGGCTAGTCTGTCGAGTCTTTGTTTTGCTTATCGAGTTGTAAGTCGGTTCACTACCTGGTTATTACGATGCGATACTTTGTTTTCAAAAAAACAGTTTCAATTTCATTCACATTGTTATGTGATGCCTTGCGATGCGATGCACACAAGTGCAACACCTTTTCAAGCGAATAGCTGTTTCATTTCCATCATGTGTTTTTGTAAAAACCCGCAATTTCAAAAGAATTTAAACCCGCCTGAGGCAGTGCAATGTGCTTAAACTCCTAGTAAAAAGGAAAGTAAAGCAGAAAAATAGCAGGGTAGCAGAGTGCTGGGTTTGACACCGGTAACCTCCCCCTTTCGGCCATCGTACCTTTTGCGCCCTTGTTCGGGTCAGTCATGTGATTTGGTATCTTCATCACTTAAGGTAGTCCAAGAAATGGCGCCTTAAGAATATAAGCGAAGCTTCGAGTTGACCTCGTACCACAACTTTTGTGAACGATGCTTGGAACATGCGAAGGATGTCCCTTCCCGTATCCTTTTATATTTTGTAAATTCCATTTCAATTATACTGTGTTGCAATACGTTGCATTTCAACATCATGTTTTACCATGTTCAATTTCAAGTTTCTCCTTTATACACATTGCATTGTATGCGTGCATTGCTTTACTGATATGTGTTCAAGTTTCCTTTTATACACATTGCATTGTATGCGTGCATTGCTTTACTGATATGTGTTCAAATTCTCCTTTATACACATTGCATTGTATGCGTGCATTGCTTTACTGATATGTGTTCAAGTTTCCTTTTATACACATTGCATTGTATGCGTGCATTGCTTTACTGATATGTGTTCAAATTCTCCTTTATACACATTGCATTGTATGCGTGCATTGCTTTACTGATATGTGTTCAAGTTTCCTTTTAGACACATTGCATTGTATGCGTGCATTGCATTACTGATATGTGTTCAAATTCTCCTTTATACACATTGCATTGTATGCGTGCATTGCTTTACTGATATGTGTTCAAATTCTCCTTTATACACATTGCATTGTATGCGTGCATTGCTTTACTGATATGTGTTCAAGTTTCTCTATATACACATTGCATTGTATGCGTGCATTGCTTTACTGATATGTGTTCAAGTTTCTATATATACACATTGCATTGTATGCGTGCATTGCTTTACTGATATGTGTTCAAATTTCTATATATACACATTACGTTGTACGCGTGCTTTGCTTTACTAATATGTGTTCAAGTTTCCTTTTATATACACATTGCATTGTATGCGTGCATTGCTTTACTCACATGTGTTCAAGTTCTCTTTCCATACACATAGCGTGCATACGTGCATTGCTTTACTCACATGTGTTCAATCCTACTATCTTGCTGCACACATTGCATGCCTTATCACACACTTTCGACTGCCTTGTCATGCATATGGCTAACAATATTGTACCTGTTAAGTTTACTTTCTTTGTAGGCACGATATTGTATGTACGGTTCATTTACCGCTGGTGGAACCAGACGAACCAGACAGGTATTGTATCCTCCGCGTGAGACGTTTTGAGAATTGCATAATCCTCTTACATCCTTTCTGCATTGTAGTGTAGATTGGCGTATGCTAGCTTATAACTGTCGCGTGTGTGCTTTATTACAGCTTTCTTTGCATGATCATAAGTTATGCTCGGCTTCTTGCATCGTCTTGCATTTTGCCCCTGCCTTCGGGCGCATACCTTGTTTTGCCTTGCACGTTTGTCCAAGTCTTCGGCCTTGTCAAAAATGGATCGTCTCTGGGCTTTGACATTCACTCTCGTCATCGTTATGACTTCCGAGTTCTGTCAAAGAGGGGCAACTGTAGACACCCCATTTTTGACCATCCTCAAGACTTGGACATCACCGCTTGAACACTCGGTGATTAT
The DNA here is from genome assembly GCA_022316695.1 of Camellia oleifera. NCBI lineage: Eukaryota > Viridiplantae > Streptophyta > Magnoliopsida > Ericales > Theaceae > Camellia > Camellia oleifera. Next base: position 15,973,827 of record CM039308.1, on the reverse strand, counting down.
CCATGTTTGCGTTCGTCTGGAGTTCCCGGAGTTCTCGGCTCGCGCGCCTTGCCTCAGAACCTCCGAACTTGACTGTTTTGTGTTCGATTTTGCACCAAACACTTGTGTTTTGCCTTGGAGGGGCAGGGAATGCTTTGTGAGGCATCCCCACATACCACCGGCTGTGGCTAGAGGCCACCGGCTGGCTAGTGTTGCCATCGGCACTATATTGTGCCGGTCGGTACTATTTTGTGCCAGTCGACACCCTTATTGGCAAAATTACCATTTTGCCCTGCCGACCACTTTACAGCTGCTTCATGAGATATTTTTAGACAGCTGTATCACCTTTTGCTCCCCTCCATACACGTGTATGGAGGGATGAGCCTTTAGTTTGCTTAGCTTGTAAGCTTTGCTTGCCTATAAGAGGAAGGCTTCTCCCCTTGGCTCAAGGTTAGAGATTGGAGGGCAAAACCAGAGCTTATACATACATATATATCTATATCTCCCTCTCTCTCCTCTTGTGTGTGTGTTTTTGGACCAAAAAGTGTGATTTCACCTTACTTTTGTACCAATACACACACTACTACACCTTAATCCGAGATTGGGAGGCTTGGAGGCTTGTTTTGTGTGATCTTGGACTGATTTTGACCACTAAAAGAGGGCTGGACCTTTTGTTCTTCAAAGGATCTTCAAGGGTAAGAACATAACTTTAGATTCCCCATTCTTGCAACTAGTTTCTACCCCTCTTGCTTTGTGATTTAAGCTTTGTGCATAACATAAAAAAATCTTATTTTTACTTGCTCAAGAACTTTCATTAAGCTCACTTTTTGGTTTGAGTCAAAACTCACCTTCTTAGGCCTTATTTTGGTCCTTTTAGTGCCTTTTCTTGAAGCTTTGCTTATTTGGTGTTCTTGGTCTTCTCACCACTGAAAACCAGTGAGTTTTTAGTAGTGAGGAAGGTACTTCCAAGTCTCAAATAGGGGAGGGACACCCCTCTCCCCCTTTTCCTTTGTTTGCCTTTGTATTTGGCCTAAAGAGTAGCATGTATGTATACTTGTATTTAGCTTCATTTCAGACTTTTTTTTTGAGTGTTTTGGAGTATATTTAACCTCTGTTTTTGGTCGGATTTATAGCCCTTAGTATGTATTTTATACTTGCTTTGAAATGCTCTATTATGCTAGGAAGCATGCCATGCATCTAGGCCATGTTCTTTGCATGTTTTGGCTTGGTTCCATAAGGGTATTAACATCCTATTACCATGTATAAGGGTCGGGAGCCACTGATTTTTCCATGAATAGTGTGCTTGACATGTTTGTTTTGCATTTTAGGCTTGTAAGCCTTATGTATTTTGGTTCCTAGCATGTTCAACATTGATCATCCTCATGATTTGGCATCATTTGTGACCCTATTTTAGTCCATAAATCATGTGTGCATGTTTACACATGTGACCATTTTCATGCTTTAAGGGTGTGCTCATGTATGTCTAGGACTTGGCATTGTGTATGCTTGCATACTTGGGGCATTTTGGGGCTGTCATATGAGGGGATTTGGGTGTACCAAAAATCTGTTTTTGGTTGTTAGATTCATGCCATGAGTGGTTGTGTAAGGGATGGTTAGATGCTCTCTTGGGTGCCCTTGGTTTTGGGCTTATTGGCTTGCATGCTTGTATGGCATTTTGCCCATGATTTCAGTCCATTTCGGCCACTCTTTTGGGCAGGATCGAGACCTCCCCCATGGTGGTTAAGGCCACCATTGTATGCTCATTATATGCTTGTTGCATGTTTGGTCCACTAGGTGTTGTGGCACAATGATTCCATTGCATACTTGGCTCATGTTTGCATCACACTAGCATCTCATGCACTTTGGCATTTTGCATGCTTAATATGTTAGTTGTGTGGTACTTAGTTTGCTAGCATCCTAATTTATAATGCATTATTGATGCATGTTTACATGAGTTGCACTTAATTACTTGGTTTGGGGTGTCAAACCAAGTGTGGGAAATAAAGGGGTGTTTGTACCTCAAGTGACAAAACACACCTTAATTCCCATGTCACTAGGGCTCTTGACCTTAACATGATAGGGCCTTGGTTCCCATGTTTGTGTTGCATGCATTTTTACATCAAAGTGCAATCTTGGTTCTTTAGGCTATCATGCACCAAGGTGTACAATTGATAGCCCTAGAACCAAGAGTCATGTTCCCTTGAGTCCCATTCATGATAGGAAGCATTGGCCATGCATAAATATGCTCAAAAATCCTATACCATGCATTGCTGCCTGCTGTTGCTGTCAAACTGTCTTCTGCAGGAATTCTGTGCCGACCGGCCGGAAAGAGTGCCGACCGGCATTGTATTGATGGCCGATAGACTATTTCGCAGCCGGTGGCCACCACAAGCAGCCGGTGGTAGTTTCCTCCAGCCGGTGGCACTCAGCAGAACACAAGGAAGGTTTCCTGGGACTTTGGTATTTTTTGGAGAGATGGGGCAGTAAAAACAGAGGTGGCAGTGGCACGGTGTAGGCTTTTCCGGGCAAGTCGCAACGAGCATGCATCATTCACGCATCCCGAGGCAGGGCTGAGGCCCCCTTTCTTTTATTTACTTGATTTAATTTTAGTAATTAGAATTTTGTAATAATTTATTCATTTATTCTTTGGACTGTATTATTCTTTTGGTCCCTCCGAGTGAGGGCGCATTTGTAATAAGTGTGTGTGAGTGGGTGTATGTCTTCCAACCCCCATTTCTTTCTACCATTTTATTTACCTGCTTATGATGGTAGATTAGGGCACATCTAAATTAGCATACCTTATGCAATGCATGCGTGCATTCATGCATTTGTTTACATACATCGGGCTCGGTACATCATACAAACTGCATCGTACTTTCAATTCCAAATTGAATACGTGATAGTTGTTGCATTTCATGTGCCATGCTTAGGATAGCCGAGCCTGTCTAGATTACATTCCGTATGCGATGCATTAGTCACTTAACATAAACTAGGTCATGCATGTTTTGCTAACTGGTTTTTTGTTTTGGCACGGAGTACAATGTAAGTTTTATGCTTTAGCTTGTCGCATACGTGTGAATCTTAACATGACAGTATGCCTGCCATGCGGCTAAGTGCTTATGTGATAAACTGCTTGAATGCCTGTGGGTGGAGGTTGGGTTGCTTGAGTTGGAAAACTCATTGAAATCCGTGTTTTAGCCTACTTGCGAGTAGCAATTTCAAACTGTTTTCCAAACAAACGGATATGCAATTTTCCAAATTAGGCGATCTAGTCTATACTTGTTTGCTGTGCGCATAACATAGTAATTCTAGGCTAATAATTGGAATAAGAGCATGTAATGTTTTCAAAAACGGATATCACAGTTAGTAGAGGCCGGTCTTCGGACCGGGCGAAAGGGGGTGCTCATAGCTGACCTTCCCCGATCGTACCCAAGCTCCCGAGCCAAGACCACTTTGGTGATGACGGACATGTGGCCTTCGGCACCGAGTCAGGGTTTCCTAAATTTCCCATTTTAAAATATTTAGGTGGCGACTCTGCAATCTGGCAAAGCAGTCCATGTTTGGCACTACTTTTCAAAATCTGTTTTTTCTTCAAAACGATTTGCCGGATTTGGACTCTTTGGTTCAAGATTCAGAACCGACACAAAGGGAGTCCGAACTGTAGTGAGGTCCCTCGCGGGCTTGTTACAAGCACTCCGAATACGGAGGCTTTATCAGCCCAACGACGTCATGCACCGATGGGGCTCCGAATCCGGAGACTTTATTTGGCCAATCGTGATATCTACGAAGGGCGCTCCGAATCCGGAGGCTTTAACCGGAACACCTTTGAACTGGATTGCGCAATGAATAAGCAAAGATCTTTGTATTACAAGAGTAGAGCATGTACACGTTGAACCATTCAAAACTAGTATCATTCCCCACAAGTCGGGTTTAATGATAAAATTTTCGTAAGTGCGTTGAATTCCAAGGCCGTGGCAGACTCCATCTAGACATGTACTTAAGCCGATACGTCCCTACCCCTACGATTGAATCGACCTGATAAGGGCCCAATTTTCCATCAGCCGGTTTCCTGACCGCCGGAAGTACTTTCTTCAGGACAAACTCTCCTGGTGTGTAGCGGCACAGCCAAACACGTTGATTGTACGACTTGGCAAGCTGTTGCTGGTATCGTGCCACGGAGGCAAAGGCATGATCTCTTCGTTCTTCGATTAGAATCAAATCCAAAGACAGCATCATGTCGTTTCGGCCCAAATCAAAAACTTGAGATTTCAGGGTTGGGTGGCCGATCTCTAGGGGTATGATCACCTGGGTTCCAAAGCATAGAACAAACGGCGTTTCACCAGTGGATCGCCTTGGCGTAGTTCGATGTGCCCACAATACACTTGGTAATTCTTCAACCCATTTGCCCTTTGCTTTTTCCAGCCTCTTCTTGATGCCGACCAAGATGGATTTGTTAGAGGCTTTGGCTTGACCATTGCTTTGGGGGTAAGCCGGCGTGGAGAAGGAGGGCCGGATACCATACTTGCTGCACAGCTCCCGGTAGACGCCACAATCAAACTGGGTGCTGTTATCTGAGATAAGAGCTCTTGGAATGCCGAATCGCGTTATGATATTTCTCCACACAAAGCGCTTGACATCAGCATCTCGAATGTGCGTTAATGCCTCCGCTTCGACCCATTTTGTGAAGTAGTCTGTGGCGACAATCAAGTATCGCTTGTTCCCTAGGGCGCTCGACAATGGTCCTACGATATCAAGCCCCTACTGTAACAAGTCCGTGAGGGACCTCACAGGTTACAGTTCGGACTCAAATAGTCACGGTTCTTAATCTTGAACCAAAGAGTCCAAATCCGGCAAATCGTTTTGAGAAAACAGATTTTGTAAAGAAGTACCAAACATGGACTGCTTTGCCAAATACAGAGTCACCACCTAAATATTTTTTAATGGGGGGAATTTAGGAAACCCTGACTCGGTGCCAAAGGCCACGTGTCCGTCATCACCAAAGTTGCCTCGGCTCGGGAACTTGGGTACGATTGGGGAAGGTCAGCTATGAGCACCCGCTCTCGCCCGGTCTGAAGACCGGCCTCTACTAACCATGATATCTTGTTTTGAAAACATTATGCATTCTTATTCTGGTTAATTAGCTAGAATTACTATGTGATGCGCACAACACAAAAGTATAGACTAGATCGCCTAATTTGGAACAAAGCATTGCATATCCATTTGTTTGAAAAACATTTGAAATTTGCTACTCACAAGTAAGCTAAAACACGGATTTCAATGAGTTGTTCTAACTCAAACAATCCAACCTTCACCCACAGGCATTCAGGCAGTTTATATCATATAAGCATCTAGCCACATGGTAAGCATGCTATCATGTTAATATTCACACTCATGCAAGATGCTAAAGCATAAAAGCTTACCTAGTACTCCAAGCCAAAACAGAAACTAGTTAGTAATCATATGCATGATCCTAGTTCATGTTAAGATGGCTAATGCAACGCATACAGAATGTCACTAGAATAGGCTCGGCAAATCCTAGGATGGCACGTGGAATGCAACAAATAGCACATATTCAAGTTAGATTTGAAATACTATGCAGTTAGCATGATGCGCCGAGCCCAGTGCATGCAAGACTGATGAATGATGCATGCATGCATAGCATAAGGCATGCTAATTTAAATATGCCCTAAAACTAACCATCAAAAATGCACACACGCACCCACATTTATTACAGATTCGCCCTCGCTCGGAGGGACCAAAAGAATAATACAAATCAATTAACCTACAAGCTAATTAAATATTACAGACCACTTAACTAGTTAAGCAAATTAACTAAGCTAAGAAAGCAGTAAAAGGTCACGGAAGAGGGTCCAATGCACACGTGCTCAGGTTTGCTCGGAAGTCCACTGCTATGCGCAAGTTGCCTCTGTTTTCCCTGCTCTGCTCCTCTGATCATTGCACGAGTCCCAAGATGCAATGCTTGGACACTGTGGAACACCACCGGCCAAGACAAATGGTCGCCGGCCACTGGAAATGACACCGGCCACTGGAAATGATCACTGGCCATAAATTGTTGGTCGGTCGGCACTAAAGATGGCCGGCCGGCCAACTGTTCCTGCAGAATCCTGTTTTGACAGCAACATATTGCAAAATAAGGCATAGCAAGGCATTTCAAGTAAATGTGTGCATAACCACATCCCTTATCATGTTTGTGACTCAAAGGGACATGGTTTTCGATTCTCGGACCACCAATTGCGCATTTCAATGCGTAATGGCCCAAGAAGCCAAGTTTTGCATTTTGATTTCAAATGAGATGCACATCAAACAAACAGGTGAGGCTCAACCTCTATCATACTCAATTCAAGAGGCTATGCATGCATGTCAATGCAATGCATCCTAGACATGTGAGCTAGCATACAACAAGGACCAACACTTAGGCATATAGAAGCAACCCTCAAGCACACTTAAGAGGATGCAAACACGGACAAATGGCATGCATAGAAAGCTCTAAAAATCATGTTATAAAATGATGCCAAATCAATCTAAACAAGGCAATCAAAGCATGCAAGCAAAGCTAAAACTCAAGGCAACCCAAAGGGGTATTGAACTACCCTTAACAAAACCAAACATGGCATGATTTGAACAACTAAAATCAAATTTTTAGCATGTTAAAACAAGGCCGAAAACACATCTAGATGGCATCTAAAGGGCTCAAATCGAAAAGCGTGCAAAAGAGGCCAAACATGGAGCATGAGATGACAACCTTGTAAAGCATTAAAGGGACATCAAATGCAAGCATACAAGCACACCATGAGGACTGAAATGGCATGTTAAGTGGTTCCAAACCACTGAAATGATGCAAGGATAGCATGCTAGAGGGGTCAATGCTTGAGGCTTACGAGAGGGGTTGCATGGTAGCTATACAAAGCAAAGCATGGATGGCCCCAATGACTGAAAAAAGACCTCAAGAACACTAAAACAAGCACAAAAGCTTCACAAAGCTAAGCCAAAACAAGCAAGCATAGTGGTCTAAATGCTAGATACATGTTAAGGCAATTTCATGGCATTACAAAACAAGTATGCTAAGTATGCATGGTGTGTCTGAACCAACTAAAAATAGAGGAAATACATGGCAAAATACTACCAAATAACACTTAAGACATGGCCAACATGCACTTAAAAATGATGCTCACACATGAGGCTATAATGACACATATTAAAGACAATAAGGAGAGGGGATGGCCCTCTCCTTCTTAGGACCTTAAACCACCATCTTCACCACTGAAATCCCTCAAGATTTCAGTGGTGAGGAGGCCCAAACAAGGTGGTCCCGGAGCGCACCAAAAATTGCACAAAAAGGGACCAAACAAGGCCTAAGAGGGGGATAACAACCCCAAACACAAAAGTGTCCTTAATGAAGTATCTTAAACATAAAAAAACATAACTTTTTTATGTTATACACAAAGCTCAAAACAGCAAGAAAGACAGGATAAAAGCTTGTGCAAAAACGGGGAATAAAAAAGGGTTAAAGGCTCACCCTTGTAGACCAATGAAACCAGCAGCTTCTTGGACAAAAAACCAGTCCCTTAGCCTCTGAAAATGGCCTCCAAGCTCCTTAGGTTGATGATGGGGGTGTTAGGGTAGGGGTTGGTGTGCAAAGGAGCCAAGAACCAAGCAATTTGGAGCTAAAATAGAGGAGATATGGAGAGAGATATATGTATGGAATCTTAGACCAATTCTTGGAACCTCTTGAATGGAAGGATAGGCTCTCTATTTATAGAGCAAGACAAGGTGCCAAGCTTCTAAGAGAAGCTGACATAAAAAGGGTCAAGGGGGTCAAGCTTCTCTTAGAAGCTTGGAGCAAAAGGGCCAAGCTTCTTGGAGAAGCTAGGCAAATGGGTCAAGCTTCTCTTAGAAGCTTGAGGAAAAGGTGCAAAATGTGCAAGCTTCTCTTGGAAGCTTAGAAGGGTTCAAGCTTCTTGGAGAAGCTTGGAGCAAAGGGTTCAAGCTTCTTGGAGAAGCTAGAACAAAGGTTCAAAAGGTTTAAGCTTCCCCAAGAAGCTAAAACCAAGGGTCCAAAAGGTTCAAGCTTCCTCAAGAAGCTAGAACCAAGGGGTTCAAAAGGTTCAAGCTTCCTCAAGAAGCTAGAACCAAGGGTTCAAAGGGTTCAAGCTTCCTCAAGAAGCTAAAACAGGGGTTCAAAAGGTTCAAACCCTCCCCAAAAAAAGGTCTCGGCCAGAAAAGGAGTCATTCGGCCAAATTAATGGTCGATCGACCCAACAAAGTGCCAACCGGCCATCACCAATGGCCGGTGGCGAGAAAAGAGGGCCGGTGGCCTCAAGCGATGGCCGGTGAGGTGTTGGGGTGGCCAACAAGCCATTCCTTGCCCTTCCAAGGCAAAACACAAGTGTTTGGTGCAAAACCAGTCACAAAACAGTCAAGTCGAGAGACCTTGAGGCAAGGTGCATAGCCGAGACCTCCAGGAACTCAAGACAAACATAGACAAGGAGGATCACCGGGTGTTCAAGCGGTGACGTCCAAGTCATGAAGACGGTCAAAAATGGGGTGTCTACAGTTGCCCTCTTTGACAGAACTCGAAAGTCATAACAATGACGGGAGTGAGTGTCAAAGCCCGGAGACGACCCATTTTTGACAAGGCCGAAGACTTAGACAAAGAACACAAGCTACAGATAAAGATATGCACCCGAAGGCAGGGGCAAAATGCAACTGGCAATGCAAGAAGTCGAACATAACTTATGATAATGCAAAGAAACATAGGGACGTATCTCGGTGTTTTGGAAAGGTATAAGCATTGGGACGTATTCCAAATACTCTTAACCAAAGAGGGAGAAACATAGGGACGTATCCCGGTGTTTCGCAATGGTGTGAGCATTGGAACGTATTCCGAACGCTTTTAATCAAAGAGGGAGAAACATAGGGACGTATCCCGGTGTTTCGGAATGGTGTGAGCATTGGAACGTATTCCAAACGCTTTTAACCAAAGAGGGAGGAACATAGGGACATATCCCGGTGTTTCGGAAGGAAGGAGAAACATAGGGACGTATCCCGGTGTTTCGGAAGGAGAAGAAACATAGGGACATATCCCGGTGTTTCGGAAAGAGGGAGAAACATAGGGACGTATTCCGATGTTTCGGAATGGTGTGAGCATTGGAACGTATTCCAAACGCTTTTAACCGAAGAGGGAGAAACATAGGGATGTATCTCGTTGTTTCAGAAATGAAGGGGAAACATAGGGACGTATCCCGATGTTTCGGAATGAAGGAGAAACATAGGGGCGTATCCCGGTGCTTCAGAAAAGGAGAGAAACATAGGGACGTATTCCGGTGTTTCGGAAAGGTATAAGCATTGGAACGTATTCCAAATACTGTTAACCTAAGAGGGAGAAACATAGGGAAACGTATTCCAAATACTGTTAACCTAAGAGGGAGAAACATAGGGACATATCCCGGTGTTTCAGAAAGGTATAAGCATTGGAACGTATTCCAAATGCTCTTAACCAAAAAGGGAGAAATATTGGGACGTATCCCAGTGTTTCGGAAGGAAGGAAGAAACGTAGGGACGTATCCCAGTGTTTCAGAAAAAGAGAAGAAACATAAGGACGTATCCCAGTGTTTCGGAAAGAAGGAGAAACATAGGGACGTATCCCGGTGTTTCAGAATGGGAAAAAAACATGGGGACGTATCCTAGTGTTTCGAAAAAGGAAAAGAAACATAGGGACGTATCCCGGTGTTTCGAAAGGAAAAGAGAAACGTAGGGACGTATCCCGGAGTTTTGAAAAAAGAGAGAAATGTAGGGATGTATCCTGGTGTTTTAGGATGAGAAAGAGAAACACAGGGACGTATCCCGGTGTTTCGGAAGGAGAGAGAAACGTAGGGACGTATCCCGGTGTTTCGGAAAGAGAGAGAAACGTAGAGACGTATCCCGGTGTTTAGGGACGTATCTCGGTGTTTAGGGACGTATCTCGGTGTTTAGGGACGTATCCTAGTGATTAGGGACGTATCCCAGTGATTAGGCAGAAAGGAGAAACATAGGGACATATCCCGGTGTTTCAAAAAGAAGAGTGTGCATAACAATGCGATTGAAACGTGCATCACAATGCCAGTAGAACGTGCATGATAACACAAGTAAAGAGTGTGCATGACAATGCAACTAGAGTGTGCGTGACAACGCAAGTGAGGTGCACAAAAGAAGTGCGATAAAATGCATTTTCTATGCAAGTATGGGGGCATTTTCCATGAGAAAGATACGAGCATTTTCTATGCAGAATCAAAAGCAAACATATTCTATGCAGAAATCACGACGATACGCGGCACGCATGCAACAGAAGTGTGTATGAAAGTTCACATTCTATACAATAAAGGAGCATCAAATATGTACTCCGGTGCCTCTGATTTACCTCTCGGAGGACTTGGCAAAACGCTCAGCTAAAAAAGGAGACACCCTGTCTATATTAGCAAGAGATGACATTTGCATGTGAAAACCACAGATGCTACGTAGACTGCCATTCTGACTTGAAGCAAGCTTACACTTGGGGTCGAGATACACTCATACTCCAGAGAAATGGCAAGGCCTGAGAAGGTGCACCTGGAATGCAGTCTCAGAATTTTCCGAAGTTGAAACACACTAAGATGCTTGAAACACACTAAGATGCTCCAAATTTTCCCTCTTTTCTTTTGCTTTGTAGTCTGGAACCTATATAGCTTCAGATAGGTCCTTGTTCTACTGTTCTCATATGACCCGGGTTGAACCCTGTGGTTTATGAACTGAAGAATTTATTTTGCACAAATGTGGAGAATGGCACGACACTCGGAGCATAAAACAATTTTATTTTTGAAATTGAGAGATGAGTTTTCGACCAGGTATTGAGCCTACGACTGAACACAGCAAGATGACTCAACACGGAAATAAAAGGCACACAACCTAAACACCACTCAACAAAGGAAAAACAAGGTAAAACAACCTAAACACATCTATTGACCCTCAAACGACTCAAAATAAGAATCGAGACAAACAAAAACACACAAACACAACACTCAACTATGTTACAAAGACAAGAGACCTTTCGGTGCACGAGGAGCCAGTTCTCCGGGTATTGTTTCCCACCCTTTGTCATTTGTGATTCTCACATCAGTCGGCCCTCATGCTCTGTTTTTCTAAAAAAGCCATTTTCTCGCTTTTTCTCTCAGCTCACATCTCTCTATTCTTCAATCTCTCATTTTTTCATCCCTCCCCTGGGTGGTTGATGGATAAGCTGGAAATTGTGGGCTCTTGCCCCTAGCATTCTGCTAGATTCTTCTTCTTGTTCACAACAGTGAGTTTTTTCCATAAAGGAGCTGCGTTACAATTGGGTGTGTAGCAAATTTGCAGCTGACATCGGTTGACGGTGCTCTGCTAGGGAGTTTGGACGTGGTTAGATCTGTCCAGATAAGGGAGTAGAATATCTTGTCCCATTCCGGTTCGTGCTTCGCACTTGGCTTGATACCTCGTTGCTCAGAGGATGAGAGAGCTTTCAGCCCTTTGTTGTCAACTTCAGTTGTGCCCTCTTCTGGCAAGTAGAGTGCCCTTCTTGGCAAGTGTGTTGAAAATGGGGAAAATACAGGAAGCCTGACTCAACTGTGCCCCTAGTTCATCATTTTGACCATTTTTTGTTTTTGGCTTTCTACTAAAACAATTTTGATTAAAATGAGAGTTAGATTAGCATGCTTGTTCAATTTTTGATTTGAAATCATGCAAGTCAGGTTATGAGCACTGAAAATTTTCCTTTTCGGGTACAAGAAAATGGTCCAGTTTTAGAAAAATGGAATAATTTTCGAGAGAATTAGTCAATCTCAGTAAAAATTCTCAAAAACTATTTTTGAAAACGGCCAATGCTCAACAAGCACGGAACCTACTCTTGAGATGCACAACCTCGGATCTGGAGGAAAATTGCCCCTTGCTCGAAGAGAGCTGCATGGCAACAAAAAGTTGCCCCTTGTTTGAACGGCACCGCAGCGCATTGTAATCAGTCTTCATGGTAATGATCACAACCGAACTCTCAGATACAGAGAAGGCGAGGACCATCAAAACCAATACATGGACACACTTGATTTGGAAGTGTTTATGGATGGACTTCAAAATGAAGTTGCCTACGTATCCCAAACATGGGAATCAAGCCTTACGTAGTTCAGGTTAGGTACACTCGGGTATTGACCTCTCCTTTTGCGCTCTAACTTTTGCCAAGGCCGCCCTTCTGGGTTTTCAACCTTGCGAGCTTTGTTTTTCTTTTCTTTTCAATTCTTTTCATTTCTTTTCTTTTCATTTTTTTTTTATTTTCTTTTTTTTGTTCTTTTCTTTGCATTTTTTGTTTTTGTTCTTTTCTTTGTTTTTTTTTTTTTTTTTTTTTGTTCTTTTCTTTTTCTTGCTCTAACTTTTGCCTGGGTCGCCCTTCCGGGTTTTTGGCCCAACGAGCCTCTCAAGGGTAAAAGTGTAGCTTTGTCCATTGTCAAATGGTTTTGAGATTCTGAAGTCATCTGAATCCAGGAGAATGGCTGCTGTTCACTGACAATGTAGAAGTCTATCCAACGGAGGCTGAATGGCCCCTAGTGTTGTGGATCGGAACTCAGTTGTCCTTCAGCGATACCTTGTTCTTTCTTCCCTTCCGGGGTTTGGCATTCTTGCCAATCTTCATTTTTGACTCTAGTTTGACAAGTGCTCCTGATCTAGCTTCGCAAGCTTCTTGATCTGACTTTGTTCCCGCTAATTCACGGGCTGCTTTTGATTCGGCCACACGGGCCTTACATTGTAGTTGACCGTTGAACATTCTGAATCCAAGTTCAAGTTTTGAAATCAAGAGGGGTGGAGTCTCGAGGCTGAGAGCAATCCTAGGCTGCACAATCTCAAGAGCGATTCCACACAGGTCTTCACAGGACCGCGCAAAACATTTTGTTTTTGAAAGTTTTTAAGAAAATGACAAATCACTCGCACTGAAGACAGTGCGAAACCAATCTGGATCAAGCCAGGATCCTTCTTAGTACACACGTTAACAAGCATGATCTCAATCATTAAGGGCTTAGCATGCCTCTTTTTCTCTCAATTGATTAAATTTTTGCAAAACCTGAGGAATTCCTTCCTCTTCGTTTTCACCACAGTTTTAGAAAAAGTTTTGAAAAACTTAGGTCAATACAATAATTTTAGAGCACAAAAGAGCAGGTGGAATGCACTGCCGTTTCATTCAAGCTTCTGGCACAACTGGCACAAGGCAGAAGCAGACACAAGAGTGTGAAAACTACTGCTGTTTCATTCAGATCTATTGGCACAACTGGCTCCAAGGCAGAAGCAGACTCAAAAGAAAGCAAAAAGACAAACACAAAACAAGCAAGTGATGTCTGAGGTAACACCCCCGAAATCACCCAACTCTAACAAAACAGGATTGACACGATACAACAAGACAAACAGACCCGACTGACTCAGTATGAAAAGACTGACTCAATACAGAATGACAAGACTGACCCAATACCCAAGTCAGAAAGTACAAAACTAACATTCGCAAATGCTCAAAATAGTGCGTGCCAAACGCCACACCTTGGAATAAACTGAACGCCGCCCGCCGGTCGTTCATCCTCCGATCACAAAGTCACATTATCCTCCATAAGTTCACTGATCAAGTGCCGATAGACTTTGCAGAGCTTGGTGCGACGATGACCTCATTGTCAATCAGATTTTGTATCTCGTGGCAGAGACGGACGCAACTATCGGTGTCATGACCAGTTTGTTGATGAAAAGCACAGTACTTAGTCGGGTTATGCTTTGGAGGGAGAAGATCGGGTAGAGGTCGTTGTTCTAACGGTTTCAGATGTCCTTTCCTGAGTAGGACCCCTAAAGCTTTAGACAAAGGCATAAAGAGTGGAGTGAAAACCCTCTTGCCTCGGGGTAGATAGTCCAAAGTTCAGGGGTTTGAAGTGGATGCACCAACAAAGGGGGTGGCTGCTCTTGGTGTGGTGGTGGCGACCGTGCCCACGTCTGAAGTCCTAGCAGCTGCGTCACCACCGGTAGTCGCATTCAAACTGCGGGTAAACGCCTTCCTGGGCTGATCGTTCTCCTAGTCAATGAGGCCCTGCTTCATAGCATCCTTGATCTGTACTCCCATCTCATGCAGATCTGAAAAGGTAAGGAAGGGGAGCACGATCATTTTTTGCATCAGTTTGGGTTAGAGGTTGCGCACAACCATCCTTATCTGGTCTTTGTCGGAAGGCCTTGTAGCCATCATCGAGGCCTTTGCTCTCCACCTCGCCACAAACTCTTAAAAACCCTCCTTTGGCTCTTGGCGGGTGACTTCAAGATCACGAGTTGTGACCTCAATCTGTGTGTTGTAGGAGTATTGATCACTGAAGGCCTCAGCCATCTCTTCCCAATTCTGTTTCACAGAGTTCTCCAATTTCGCATACCAGATTGCAGCTATCACAGACATGGTTCGACCGAATAGTGATAGCTTCTGGGCTGTGGTCAAACCCATTGGTCTCAGGATATCAGAAAACATGTAGAGGTGCACCATTGGGTCTCCAGAGCCATCGAATCGGTCGATATGTGGCATCTTGAACCGATCCGGTAATGTCACCACTGTGTCGGTATAACCATCCTCTATGCCTAGAATGGATTGAGCTCCTTGAGACTTCTTGAATAGCTTTTCCAGTTTACTCACCTTTAGTGCTGTGGGGTCCACCTCGAACGCAAAAGGGGAATCCGGTAGGTTGGTTCGTGCTTTGGAAAGCTGGGGTAGAACCGGGGGCGGAGCTGGCCCAACTGGAATGTCCGTATCATCCTGGACGTGGGTTGCCTCCCCGAGTATGGGAACTCTTGGTGTGGGAGGAGCCTGGTGTGAAGTAGATACTCCAGTTTGCTGCTCTAACCTGGCAATTGTCTCTGCTTGTTGGGCTATGATCACGGCCTGTTGCTTGGCAAATTTCGCTTGATGGGCAGTGTCTTGCTGCATGGCTTTCATACTATCTTGGAGTTGGCGCACCATCTCTTCCAGACTCGACATATTGTTCTGATCTAACTGAGCAACCGGTATATCTCCCTGAGGTAAAAACAGATATCTCAACCCAACTGCGCACAGGTGAGATGGATAATGACCGCTGATTCGAAGACTGTTGAACTGATGATCTGTGCTTGACTGGCGTTTTTACCCTGTCTCTGGCAAAGGAACACTGATTGCCCTTGAACTGAATCTTTGACCTGACAAAGTCTATCAACCCAAGTCCGATGAACCTCGGGGGATATTGGAGCCTTCTGAAGCTAAGATTCCCAGACTACCTAGCAAAAGAGAAAACATGCAGCACCTCAGCCTGATTTCACTAAAACAGATACGAGCAAAACTGAACGACTGTGCTCTCTACTGAATTCTGCCCAAATCTCTTCCATGTAAACTGATACCCTCAGGTAAAACTGATTCCCCAGATACTGATGCCCGCGGGCCTGATACTCGAACTTGCAAACTGATACATGCATTCCCTGTAGAGACGCACTCTAAAAGCACATAACAAGCAAGTGAGAGCCAAAACACCCCTATGGAGGGGTAGGGTTTCCCTGTCCTATTTTGTCAGGAGCTAGGGTTTCACTACGCACACAGCGGTTTCAAACAACCTAACATCGGGTAAGCAACCTGTCCTAGTTTGGAATGGTCGCTATAGATTCCGAATATGCACTAGGTCGAATGGTCAAAAAGGGTGCCCCGGTAAAAACCGGGGTTTGTGTTCCCATACTGGCAGAGCCCACAACCGGTCAGCCTTATGGCATGCTTTGACAGAGTCATGCCTCCGGCAAACTGCTCAGGAATAGCAGATGGCCAACACGGTGTCCTAGGCGCACCAATGCACATGCAATGCAAAGAAACACATAAGTGTAGTCAAAACAGGATATCACGAGTTCGAGTCAAGTTCTCTAAACTCCCTAGCAGAGTCGCCAGAAACTGTAACAAGTCTGCGAGGGACCTCACAGGTTACAGTTCGGACTCAAATCGTCACGGTTCTTAATCTTGAACCAAAGAGTCCAAATCTGACAAATCGTTTTGAGAAAACAGATTTTGTAAAGAAGTGCCAAACATGGACTGCTTTGCTAGATACAGAGTCGCCACCTAAATATTTTTTAATGGAGGGAATTTAGGAAATCCTGACTCGGTGCCAAAGGCCACATGTCCGTCATCACCAAAGTTGCCTCGGCTCGGAAACTTGGGTACGATTGGGGAAGGTCAGCTATGAGCACCCCCTCTCGCCCGGTTCGAAGACCAGCCTCTACTAACCATGATATCTTGTTTTGAAAACATTATGCATTCTTATTCTGGTTAATTAGCTAGAATTACTATGTGATGCGCACAACACAAAAGTATAGACTAGATCGCCTAATTTGGAACGAAGCATTGCATATCCGTTTGTTTGAAAAACATTTGAAATTTGCTACTCGCAAGTAGGCTAAAACACGGATTTCAATGAGTTGTTCCAACTCAAACAATCCAACCTTAACCCACAGGCATTCAGGCAGTTTATATCATATAAGCATTTAGCCACATGGTAAGCATGCTATCATGTTAACATTCACACTCATGCGCGATGCTAAAGTATAAAAGCTTACCTAGTACTCCAAGCCAAAACAGAAACTAGTTAGTAATCATATGCATGATCCTAGTTCATGTTAAGATGGCTAATGCAACGCATACAGAATGTCAGTAGAATAGGCTTGGCAAATCCTAGGATGGCACGTAGAATGCAACAAATAGCACATATTCAAGCTAGATTTGAAATACTATACAGTTAGCATGATGCGCTGTAATAACCCGACCCTCGCACATGATTTCTAATAAATTTTCAGTCCTTGGTTTATGCTTTTAAAAGCTTACTGTAAAATTCCACGAAAAATTTCGGTTACGTAAGTGTAATCCATGTTGATGGATGCCTATCTGTTGCATAAGAAAACTATCTGTCACCATTAACAGGCTTGAAGCAGAAATTGGAAGCCTTAACGGCTTAATTATCTGAAATTGATTATATATCTGTGATCAGCATAATTTTTAGGTAATATTAAGTATGTTTACGAAATTTCAATTTCAGAATGATTAAACGTTTGAGTTTTGTCTTATATGCCTTTATATATGAAGTGCTAAGAGACCAAGTCTTCTTAAGCTTAATCAAGGACTTGAGATATTTCCTGGAGAGGAAAAATGAAAGAGGAAAAAAGGAAAACAAAGGAAAGGCAATAAGGAAGGGAATTGAGATTAAATTAGGAGAATCCTTGCAATTTTTAAAGCTCAAGGTATGTTAAATTGGTTGTACTAGAGAATTCCCCTTTCCATTGGGTAGAAGGGTTTGTCATAATTTAGGTTTGATGATTTAGGGTTGTAATAGAGAATTCTTTATAATTTATGTTTGATTAAAGGGGTTATTCATCAATTGGTTGCTTTGGTATGAAATATATACCTCAATCCTTGTTTCTCATGTTAAATCCATGAAAGAATATTTGTGTAATGTTTGATTATTGAATAAACATGAGGAACTTGAATCAAAGATGGAATTTAAAAGGTTGTAACTTGAATAAGCTTCTACTTATGTGTATTTTATGGTGCTCAAGTTCTAGTGCATGCTATGGTGGAATTTATACTTCAATCCTTGGTTTTTATGTTATACTATAATGTGTTATGTTTATGAACAAAAGGAATTTAACTTGAAGGATGAAATTGGGAAGAATAGTGACTTGATCAAGTTTTTAATCATGTTTACCTTGTGACATTCAAATGATGATTCATGTTATAGTGAAGTTGGGTCAATATATTGCATGAATTTTATCTTGGTTTGCATGTATATTGAAGTGGTATAGCTAAATTTTGAAGTTGAAGTCGAGCTACCCAAAACAGGGGTCACCACCGCACGTGCGGAGGTCATGGCCGCACGTGTGGACAAGAGGAAACAAACTGGAAATGCATTCTACTTTGGGCCGCTCGAGCGGAGGGGGAGGACCGCATGTGCGGTGCATGGCCGCTCGAGCGGAGGGTCCAGCCGCACGAACGGCCACCCTTGTTTCAGCTTATGCTGAGTAACTTTGAATAGGCATATCTTTTGCATCCGGACTCCGTTTTGAGTGATTCTTGAGCCTAAAATCAAGCCCCAGAAGTCTAGTTTCCAATGGTGGTCATCTCACTTTCAAATTCTAAGTACAGAAATAGTTATGCCCAAATTAGTGAGAGTTGCTCACTTTCTGTCTACCGGTTTTGTACCATTTCTTCACTTAAACTATTTTCCTATCGATTCCTCCTATTTTCTAAGGCATGGATTATAACCGATGGAGGACTAATGAGTTTAGAACCACTATGGCTATTGATTAAGGAATAAGAAAGAGATTGGTTTTATCCTCATAATCTGCTATGTACATTATGCTTGTAGGTCAAGATGAGGACATCATTCCACTGCTATCAGAGACCTACCACTGTGAGTAGTAGTACTTCGATGTACCTTTATCTGTTACTAATTATTGCTATTGACGTTATGATCTTCGTCGTACGAATTATGCTAACATGTATGCTATGTATGTTATGTAAGAAACATTGTGAAGTTAAGTATGCTATGAGAGGAATATTATGAAATTATGAAAACATCCAAAGAACTTGTGAAGGTGTGAACCCCTCAGACCAAGGGCCAAATTGTGAAAGTGTGAGCCGACAAGGTCATCTTACAAAGTTATACAGAATTAGACTACCTACATATGTTCATCTTTGAAGAACGAATTCCAAGTAAACATAAGAATAGCTATGTGTATCCATATGAATTAGAAGTTAATCAAAATCTACGACATAACAGATCCTCATTGTTTAGTGTATGAGAATGACATGATACAACAAGAAATGCTTTAGTTATGACATGTTACGTTTGAATTAAGGAATGATTATGTTTCAAGTATATTTCACGTATGTTTCAGATATATTTCAAGTGTGTTTTAAGTATATTTCAAGTGTAATTCAAGAATATTTCACGTTCAAGAATGTTTCAGGTATGCATTAAGTATATGGTACAAGTTTAAGTATATTACAAGTTCATGTATGTTATAAGTTCAAGTATATTACAAGTTCATATATGTTATAAGTTCAAGTAGGTTACAAGTTCAAGTATGTTACAAGATCAAGTATGTTACAAGTATACGCATGTTACAAGTTCATGTATGTTACAAGTTCAAGTATGTTACGAGTTTGACTTCTAATTTCTGTTTATGATTCAAGCATAATTAAGAATATATATAACTTGGGTTCTGTTTATCCGTTTTGTTTATGCTATGTTATGACATGATATGAATTGATCGGTCTTTAATGATTTCTGGTATGTAACAAAGTGCTGTAATGGCAAACTTTTCAAGGGCTTATTGCCAAAATGTTTCAAGGGCTTTAATGCCAACATGTTTCAAGGGCTTATTGCCAATATGTTTCAAAGGATTTAATTCCAACATGTTTCAAGGGCCTTGTGCCATATGTTTTCAAGGGCTTCATGCCATTTTCAAGGGCTTTAATGCCAATATGTTTTCAAGGGCTTTATGCCACTTTCAAGGGCTTTAATGCCAATATGTTTTCAAGGGCTTCATGCCACTTTCAAGGGCTTTACGCCAACCTTTCAAGGGCCTTAGTGCCATATGTTACAAGGGCTTTATGCCAACCTTCCAAGGGCCTTAGTGCCATATGTTACGAAGGCTTACGCCATAAGTTTTGAGGGCCTCGTGCCACAATGTTTTAAGGGCTTACAACCATTATGTTATTATGTTTATGTTGCAAGATTAAGGGTTTATAACCATTATGTTAGGATGTTTATGTTGCAGGATTAAGGACTTATAACCATGATGTTCAGATGTTTATGTTGCAGGTTTAAGGGTTTATAACCATTATGTTTATGTTGCAGGATTGGGCCTGAGGCCGACATGCACTTAGCGCAGAATCAGACTAACTATGTGAACTCTGCATTTTTATATGCATTGATATGTATTATATCTGAAGTTAAGCATCATTTTATTTATGTATTACTGTTCACTGAGCTCGGCTCACACTCAGTTATGTCTGTCTCTGTAGGTCATCAGACAGATGGTCAATCCTAGCCAAGATGGCCGCTTTCTTTTGTCAACCCTCTTGTGTCCAGGCACCGTATAAGCCATTTATTTTGTTGAGTTATGAAGATGTCGGTTGCTTATACGTGTCCATCTAAGATTGATGTATATAATTTTCATGTTCTTTTTGTATACGCCCAAGTTTAGGGCTGAGATTGTAAATGTGTATGTATGTAACCGATGCCCAGGGATATAGTTTTAAACTTTATCTGCCTCGAATGATGTATGTGATGTGTGAGATCTTGGCATGTAGAAATAGCTCAATGGAGTTTGTTTGTATTTATTTTTTTTCATGTTAGTATTTTATGCTTCCGATATGGCCCCATATGTGATATATACCAGATTATATGTCTGTTCTGTGTAGGTCATGCCCGAACTTTTAGGGGCGGGTTTGGGGCGTGACATGCGCCGAGCCCGGTGCATGCAAGACTGATGAATGATGCACGCATGCATAGCATAAGGTATGCTAATTTAAATATGCCCTAAAACTAACCATCAAAAGCAAGTAAGTAAAAGGAAGAAAGAAATGGGGTTGGAAGACATGCACACACGCACCCACACTTATTACAGATTCGCCCTCACTCGGAGGGACCAAAAGAATAATACAAATCAATTAACCTACAAGCTAATTAAATATTACAGACCACTTAACTAGTTAAAAAAATTAACTAAGCTAAGAAAGCAGTAAAAGGCCTCGGAAGAGAGTCCAATGCACGCGTGCTCGGGTTTGCTCGGAAGTCCACTACTATGCGCAAGTTGCCTCTGTTTTCCCTGCTCTGCTCCTCTGAACATTGCACGAGTCCCAAGATGCACTACTTGGACACTGTGGAACACCACCGGCCAAGACAAATGGTCGCCGACCACTGGAAATGACCACCGGTCACTGGAAATGATCACTGGCCATAAATTGTTGGTCGGTCTGCACTAAAGATGGCCGGCCAGCCAACTCTTCCTGCAGAATCCTGTTTTGATAGCAGCAGAGGGCAAAACAAGGCATAGCAAGGCATTTCAAGTAAATGTGTGCACAACCACATCGCTTATCATGTTTGTGACTCAAAGGGACATGGTTCTCGATTCTCGGACCACCAATCGCGCATTTCAATGCGTGATAGCCCAAGAAGCCAAGTTTTGCATTTTGATTTCAAATGAGATGCACATCAAACAAACAAGTGAGGCTCAACCTCTATCATACTCAATTCAAGAGGCTAAGCATGCATGTCAATGCAATGCATCCTAGACATGTGAGCTAGCATGCAATAAGGACCAACACTTAGGCATATAGAAGCAACCCTCAAGCACATTTAAGAGGATGCAAACATGGACAAATGGCATGCATAGAAAGCTTTGAAAATCATGTTATAAAATGATGCCAAATCAATCTAAACAAGGCAATCAAAGCATGCAAGCAAAGCTAAAACTCAAGGCAAACCAAAGGGATATTGAACTACCCTTAACAAAACCAAACATGGCATGAGTTGAACAACTAAAATCAGATTTTTAGCATGTTAAAACAAGGCCGAAAACACATCTAGATGGCATCTAAAGGGCTCAAATTGAAAAGCGTGCAAAAGAGGCCAAACATGGAGCATGAGATGACAACCTTGTAAAGCATTAAAGGGACATCAAATGCAAGCATACAAGCACACCATGAGGACTGAAATGGCATGTTAAGTGGTTCCAAACCACTGAAATGATGTACGGATAGCATGCTAGAAGGGTCAATGCTTGAGACATACGAGAGGGGTTGCATGGTAGCTATACAAAGCAAAGCATGGATGGCCCCAATGACTGAAAAAAGACCTTAAGCACACTAAAACAAGCACAAAAGCTTCACAAAGTTAAGCCAAAACAAGCAAGCATAGTGGTCTAAATGCTAGATACATGTTAAGGCAATTTCATGGCATTACAAGACAAGTATGCTAAGTATGCATGGTGTGTCTGAACCAAGTAAAAAAAGAGGTAATACATGGCAAAATACTACCAAATAACACTTAATACATGGCCAACATGCACTTAAAAATGATGCTCACACATGAGGCTATAACGACACATATTGAAGACAATAAGGAGAGGGGATGGCACTCTCCTTCTTAGGACCTTAAAGCACCATCCACACCATTGAAATCCCTCAAGATTTCAGTGGTGAGGAGGCCCAAACAAGGTGGTCCCGGAGCTCACCAAAAATAGTACAAAAGGGGCCAAACAAGGCCTAAGAGGGGGATAACAACCCCAAACACAAAAATGTCCTTAATGAAGTATCTTAAACACAAAAAAACAGAACTTTTTTATGTTATACACAAAGCTCAAAATAGCAAGAAAGACAGGCTAAAAGCTTGTGCAAAAACGGGGAATAAAAGAGGGTTAAAGGCTCACCCTTGTAGACCAATGAAACCAGCAGCTTCTTGGACAAAAAAACCAGTCCCTTAGCCTCTAAAAATGGCCTCCAAGCTCCTTAGGTTGATGATGGAGGTGTTAGGGTAGGGGTTAGGGTGCAAAGGAGCCAAGAACCAAGCAATTTGGAGCTAAAATGGAGGAGATATGGAGAGAGATATATGTATGGAATCTTAGACCAATTCTTGGAACCTCTTGAATGGAAGGATAGGCTCTCTATTTATAGAGCAAGACAAGGTGCCAAGCTTCTAAGAGAAGCTAACATAAAAAGGGTCAAGGGGGTCAAGCTTCTCTTAGAAGCTTGGAGCAAAAGGGCCAAGCTTCTTAGAGAAGCTAGGCAAAGGGGTCAAGCTTCTCTTAGAAGCTTGAGGAAAAGGTGCAAAAGGTGCAAGCTTCTCTTGGAAGCTTAGAAGGGTTCAAGCTTCTTGGAGAAGCTTGGAGCAAAGGGTTCAAGCTTCTTGGAGAAGCTAGAACAAAGGTTCAAAGGGTTTAAGCTTCCCCAAGAAGCTAAAACCAAGGGTCCAAAAGGTTCAAGCTTCCTCAAGAAGCTAGAACCAAGGGTTCAAAGGGTTCAAGCTTCCTCAAGAAGCTAAAACAGGGGTTCAAAAGGTTCAAACCCTCCCCAAAAAAAGGTCTCGGCCAGAAAAGGAGTCAATCGGCCAAATTAATGGTCGGTCGACCCAACAAATGGCCAACCGACCATCACCAACGGCCGGTGGCGAGAAAAGAGGGCCGGTGGCCTCAAGCGATGGCCGGTGAGGTGTTGGGGTGGCCAACAAGCCATTCCCTACCCTTCCAAGGCAAAACACAAGTGTTTGGTGCAAAACCAGACACAAAATAGTCAAGTCGAGAGATCCTGAGGCAAGGTGCGTAGCCGAGACCTCCGGGAACTCAAGACAAACATAGACAAGGAGGATCACCGGGTGTTCAAGCGGTGACGTCCAAGTCATGAGGACGGTAAAAAATGGGGTGTCTACACCTACTGGGCAAACAGCCAAGGATTGGTGATAGAGCTCAACTCTTCAATAAGCAGATGGGTTAACGGGGAGAACTTTTGGCACTGTTCACATTTTTTCACATGACATTCGGCATCAGATCTCATTGTCGGCCAATAATACCCCTGTGTTATAGCTCTATGGTCCAAAGATTGCCCACCAGAATGGGCACCAGAGCTGCCTTCTTGTATTTCAGTCAGAAGCTCCTCGACTTTGTCAGAGTGCACGCATTCCAAATATGGACCAAAGAGGGATGTTTTGTAAAGCCTTCCTTGCGGATCCAAGTAGTATTGCAGGGCTTTGTTTCGCAGCTTGTGCACTTCTTTCTTGTCCTCTGGGAGCTGTTCGAAAGACAGGAATGCAGCAATGGGATCCATCTAACTCGGTCCAGATTCTATACCATTGACCTGAACTTCCTCTGAAGGACCGATGCTCGGCTCCGGGATGAAACCTACTTCGATGGTCCATTTAATCTCTGAGTTAATGGCAGAGGCTAGGCAGGCAAGGGCATCTGCATGTGTGTTCTGATCACGTGTTATCTGGTTCAATTCATGATGGTCAAATTTTTCCAGCAAGGAGTTGGCCGTTTTCATGTAAGCCACCATATAGTCGTTTCTTGCCGCGTACTCCCCCTTTAACTGATTGATCACTAGTTTTGAATCGCAAAACACAAGCAAGCGCCGAGCACCCAGAAGATGTGCATTCCGCAAACCGGCTAGAAGGGCTTCATATTTGGCTTCATTATTTGATGCTTCGAAGCCGAGGTTGACGGCCTGCTCAATTATTGCGCCGTAGGGAGCCATGATCATAACTCCAGCTCCGCTGCCCCGCTGATTGGATGATCCATTGCAGTACAACTGCCAGATGTCACCAACATAAATTCTCTAGTTCGGCTCTGGTTGAATTTCATCGGACTTGAAATCGGCAAGACCCCCAGTGAATTCGGTAACAAAGTCAGCTAGCACCTGTCCCTTGATTGAGGTTCTAGGTAGAAACTGAATGTCGTTCTGGCCGAGTTCAAGAGCCCACTTTGAAACACGTGCTGATGCTTCTGCACTTCGTAGTACTGATCAGAGGGGATAATCTGTTAGCACCCCAATGCTATGTCCTTGGAAGTAATGCATCAGTTTTCTTGCCACCATGACTAGGGCTAGGATAAGTTTTTCCAGCGAAAGGTAGTGTGTTTCAGCGTCAACCATTGCCTTGCTCACATAATACACTGGTCGTTGCTCACCAAGCTTTTCCTTTATTAGTACGGCGCTGACGGCCTTGTCGGAAACTGCCAGATACAAAATAAGCGGGTCGCCAGCAGCAGGTGTTGTCAAGAGTGGTACTGAGCGAAGGTAAGTCTTGAGGCCGTTGAAAGCGGCTTCGCATTCGGCAGACCATTCAAAAGCCTTGCCCTGCCGTAGTGTATGGAAAAATTGACAGCAGCAATCTGTAGACCGACTGATGAACCTATTAAGTGCGGCGGCCATCCCCATCAACTTTTGAACCTCTTTTACTGAACGAGGGGAGCTAAGTTCCAAGATTGCTGTGATTTGCCTCGGGTTGGACAAAGCTACACTTTTACCCTTGAGAGGCTCGTTGGGCCAAAAACCCGGAAGGGCGACCCAGGCAAAAGTTAGAGCAAGAAAAAGAAAAGAAAAAAAAAAAAAAAAAAAAAACAAAGAAAAGAACAAAAACAAAAAATGCAAAGAAAAGAACAAAAAAAAAAGAAAATAAAAAAAAATGAAAAGAAAAGAAATGAAAAGAATTGAAAAGAAAACAATGTAACCTAAGAACTTGCTGGAGCCGATCCCAAACGCACATTTGGAAGCATTCAGCTTCATTTTGTATTTGCGTAAAATGTCGAACGCCTCTTCTAGATCGGCTAGATGGGTTTGTTCTTCTCTGGACTTGACTACCATGTCATCAATGTACACTTCCATAGTGTGGCCGAGTTGCTCCTTGAACATAGCCGTGACCAGTCTTTGGTAAGTTGCCCCTGCATTCTTCAACACAAAAGGCATAACCTTATAGCAGTAGGTTCCTCTTGGGGTGAGGAATGCAGTTTTTTCTTGGTCCTCAGGATGTATGGCGATCTAATGGTAGCCTTTGTAAGCATCGAGGAAGCTCATGCGCTGATGGCGTGCCGTCGCATCTACAAGTTGGTCAATTCTGGGTAGGGGAAAACAATCCTTGGGGTAGGCTTTGTTTAGGTCCATGAAATCGACGCACACTCGCCAAGTCCCATTTTTTTTCTTCATAACCATTGTATTAGAGAGCCATGTAGGATAGGTCACTTCCCTGATTGTTCCGGCGTCAAGCAGCCTATCAACCTCCTCAACAACGGCGGTAGTGTTCTCTGTGGTTTACCACCGGCTTTTCTGAATAATCGGCTTGCATTTACGGTCAACATTCAAACGGTGCTGTGAAACAGACGGATCTATACCCGGCATCTCGTATGGAGTCCACGCAAAGACGTCAAGGTTGTTGAGCAGGAAAGAGATTTGCTGCTGTCTATTGGCTTGACTCAGGGAGGCGCCGACCATGAAGAACTTCTCTGGGCTTCCATCAATTTCAACTCGATCTAGGCCTTCCGTGGCCTTTTCACTTGGAAGCCGCCCAACATCGTCGAGGCTCTCCCGATCCGGCACCTCAATGGAATTTACTTGCAACTCCTTTGCCGTCTTTCCAGCAAGAAGATAACATGCTTGTGCTGATTTATGGGAGCCTCGGATTTGCTCAATGCCGCATTCCGTCGAGAAGCATAGCAGCTGATGATACGTACTCGGCACAGCCTGCATGATATGCAACCAAGTTCACCCCATAATGAGATTGTACGGCGTTGGCAGCTTGACGACCAAGAATTCTACATCCACGGTTCGGTAGCCCATTCGAACAGGTAGTGTGATTTTCCCCAACGGGTACTCTGGATTGGCATTGAAGCCGAATAGTGGATAAGGAGCCAGAGAGAGATCTGATTCAAAGAAGCCGAGTTTGGTGAATGTCTTGTAGTACATGACCTCGGCTTCTTGTAGTACTCATTGAGTTATGCTCCCCGGATCAATGAGTACGCGCTCAACTGTGAATCGGTTTATGCATAACTCAATTACCAAGGGATCAATGTGGGGCAGTGACACTCCGGCCAAATCTGAATCATCAAAAGTAATGCCTGAGGCTTCATGGGGCCATTTAGTCGGAGTGAGTTGATTTTGAGGGTCGGGATTCGACTAAATCATATGCACCGCCGATGACATTGGCAGGCTGTATATCATGTGGATCATGCCGAGCGAAGGTAAATCCTGTCTTAAGGCTACTTCTTTGGTTGGGTTGCTTTTTCAGACGTACTGTTGTAGGCGGCCATCTTGTACCAATTCCTACAAGTGATCCTTTAGTGCATAACAACTCTCAGTATCATGGCCATGGTCCTTGTGATACTCACACCGTCTATCCCGTCTTCTCGTGTCGGGAGGCCCTACCATTTTCGACGGCCACTTGAAGAATAGAAGGTGTTAGGTTTTGGACATAACCACACTGATCGACTCTGTTAACTCCATATATTTCTTTTCGGCGCGGCTCGTGCGCCTGCTGTCAACTTGCAGTTGCTCACTTTCTCGATGGGAGCAGTGGTCGCTTGATCGGCGGGAATCCCGTCTCTTGTCCCTTTTGGCCCGATGTCGTGGTTCAGGGCTCTAAGGTGGTACAAAATTTATTGGCTGAGCAATTGCAGGGGCTGTCTTGTTGGCCGTGTTTCTGGCTTCAACCCGCAAAGCGTCATCTTCTACTTTGCAGTATTCTTCAACTTTCTTCATCAACGACTAGACCATCTTAGGAGGTCTTCTAGTCAAAGAACTATGGAGAGCACTGTCAAGATGCAAATCCATTTTGAAGGCGGTGATGACCATAGAGTCGTTGCAAGCGTCATCAACAAGATTAAAGCACTCCCAATAGCACGCTGAATACGCTCTAAGTATTTCTCCTGGCTGGATCTGCATTGCCTAGAGAGAGTCGACTTGTTTTGGCTGGACCTTGTTGGTGATGAATCTGGCCCTGAAAGATTTCTGTAATTGGTGGAAGCTTTTGATCGAAGCTGGCTCCAGTTTATAATACCACCTGATAGCCAATGGTCCCAAACTGCTGGGAAATATTCGGCACATAAGGGCCTCGTTGTCTGCATGCAATGTCATGGCTTGCTTGTAGTGACAGATGTGATCGGTGGGGTATGATTTTCTATCATAGAGAGTGAACGACGGAGCTTTGAACTTTTTGAGCAGAACTGTGATATCCCTGTTCCGTAATATGTTAATTGGTCCTTAATATGAGCATGATTATGTGTTTAATATGATTTTGTGTGCCATTATGTGAAAATATGTGGTTTTGAATTTCTATCTGTTCATCGTAGGAATATCTATTTGATTATCTGCTTTGGAAATTAAATTGAAGGCCTTATTAGCCACAGAACCCGGAATTAATTATGCCATTGTAATTAGCGTAATTTTTAGAGCCCACGGTGAAATTTAATTGGAAATTGATTCGGATCAGATTAAATTGATTAAATTGTTGAATTAGTGCCCAATTATTTATTATTATTAAATTGATGCTAGTGGGAACTTATGTAAAGAGGCACTATTGTTACACTTGAGCTCAAAAACTAGATTTTGTGCCTTGAGAGAGAGAGGGCTAGCTATAGAGAGAGAAAGTGAGAGAATTGTGTAATTTTGGCTCAAGATTTGGGGAATTTGAAGATTAAACTTAAGAATTTGCCATAGTTTGGAAGATTGAGCTCCTAGGTAAGGAAATTCATGAGTTTAAGTTGTAATGTTGTGAATTGAAGTGATATGGTAGCTCATGGCAAAGAATTAAGTTGATTTTGTTGAATTGAAAGTCCATATGTGCATGCATGTGTGTAATTAATTTGAAATTTGCATGTTTGGACACAAAATACATGATCTATGTAGAATGTTGGTTAAAGCTCATGTTTGTAATCACCATTTGCACCATGTAAGTTGAAATGGGAGTGATATCCCACATGCATGTACAATTTATGAGAAATGAGTTTGAAAATACATGGAATTGTTATCATAATAGCAAGGTTGGTGTAAATTGGGACATACATGTGTTTGATTCATGAAATTGAGCTTCATAATGATGAAATTTGGTGTTTGTATCATGTTAGCACAAGTATATTTGAAGTTTGAGCTATAATATGCATGAAATGTTGATTGGAATGTTGAATTTGAGCTCAAAGAACAATTCTGGGTTTTCCAGAATTTTGATGTCCGCTCGAGCGGGGAACTTGCTGCTCGAGCGTGAAATACATGCTCCCAGAACTTTTTGTAGACATGGTATCCGCTCGAGCGGGGGAGTTCACGCTCGAGCGGGGAGCCATGTAAAGAGGCCTTCCGCTCGTGCACCAGAGTGCACGATCAAGCGTAAATTTGACATAGCCAGTACTTTTGTAGGCCTCTTAGGTCCGCTCGAGCGAGGATGTCCACGCTCGAGCAGGGACCCTGTTTTCTGAAATTTTGTTTATGCGTTCTGTGTTTCGTTTTCCGTCCTCTTTTACTTGTAAGCACTCTTAGGCATGCATTGAGCGTTGTAAATGAGTTAAAGAGATAAGAATGAAGCCTAAAGAGGAATATGTGAACTAAGGAACGGATTGAATTATTTGTGACCCATATGTGTTATGTGATGTGTAGGGTCAAGCTCTAGGGCAAACCAACCAACCAATCGATCACTATGAGTAATGTCGATATTTTGAAGCTTGTCATTTGTCCAACTGCTTATTTCTTATAAGCCTTATAAGTTGCTAGTTTGAATTATGGACAAATGTTTGATATGAATAGCTGAATGGGCCGAAGGCCAGTTTGACATAAACGAATGAATGAATGGGCCAGAGACCAGTTTGACATGAATGAATGGGCCAGAGGCCAGTCTGACATTAATGAAAGTTTGAATGGGCCAAAGGATAGTTTGACATGAAAGAATGGGCCAGAGGCCAGTCTGACATAAATGAAAGTTTGTATAGGCCAAAGGCCAATTTGACATGAATGAATGGGCCAGAGGCCAGTCTGACATAAATGAAAGTTTGAATGGGCCAAAGGCTAGTTTGACATGAATGAATGGGCCAGAGGCCAGTCTGACATGAATGAAAGTTTGAATGGGCCAAAGGCCAGTTTGACATGAAAGTCTGAATGGGCCAAAGGCCGGTTTGACGAATGGAAGACAAAAGGGCCAAAGGCCAGTATGTTCGGAACTACAGTCACTTGACTTAAATTGCGTATATATATGTTAAATGAAATATGAATTGGGCCCAAGGCCGTTTGAAGCATGTTGTTCTACATATCGTTTGTGTAACTTCTTTATTTGATATTATTCACTGGGTTATCGCTCACGCTCATTCATGTGTTTGTAGGTGAGTCGAGATAAGTCCAAACCCAGCCCCAGTGAAATCTGTGAGGAACAACAAAGGTTTTGAAGAGTCAGCCTTTGCGTCTCACGTACGAGACCCTTCTTCGCCTTTTTGTCATTCTGTTTTATTTTGTCATATGGGCGAAGTCTTTGGATATGTTGTATATAGTTTGTTCGGCTAACCTAGACCTATATGATCCTGTATGTACAGAGCTTTGTGTAGTACATATTTTGATGTGAGTTATTAATGTGCATATGTATGGTTTGTTATGATGTGCCATGTAAGCACAGCTCTATGGACAAAGTTTTAAATTGCTTCCGTTTGGCCCCCATTAACTCTGTTAAAATACGTTTGGTTTGGTTTGAGGCCGTAGGTAATCTCATGATTACTGGCCGGTTATGTCCTTAACCCTTGGGGGCGGGTTCAGGTCATGACAAGAACCACCCTGGCGATTCGTCGTACAAAGAGATCATGCTGGTCTTCTTCATCTGAGCTGTTTCTTCTGCGCTTATGCCTTATACGAGGACTCTCTTTAGAGGAACTGGAAGTTTGAGATCGTCCCTTCTTCTTGGGCTCCGGGGATAATGAGTTAGAGTCGCTATTAGTGTCTTGTTGTCGGGCTTGAGATCGTCGACCATCTGCCCTCACAGGTGGTTTCGGATCTTGGCGTACAGCTTGTTTGGACTTCGCCCCTTCCAACGCCAAATCCTTATGGAGACGTTCGTTCTCTGCGATCATGTTCTCCAACCTCTGTTCGTTTTGCTTTACTTGTTCCATGATCGCTTGCATTGCCTCATGCTCTGGAGTCAAGGGTGAGGCGAAGTTCAAAGCGCGTCTTATGGGGATAGTCTCCGGTCTAAGCATGTTTGTTGGAGTGAGGTCGTCTCTCGCGTGGTTTCATCAATGACTATAGGAGGGTCTTTCATTACGCCCACCATGGATGTGTTTGAGTATTCCCACAGACGGCGCCAATTGTGGAGAAGTGGTTTGGAAATACTCTTCTGATCCTGGGGGACGCTGGTGATCCTCTACTAGTCACCTGAAATGGAATAAACACTCCGGTCGGGGGTGCCAGAATTAGCACTCCGACGGGCAAGTTAGTCTCTGCACTCAGGATTACTTGTATTCTAAGTTAAGCGCAATAGTTCACACATACCTTTCTCTGACTGATGATCCCATATTTGTAGTATTCTTTTTGGGCCTTAAGGCCAGGCCCATTCATGATCCTTTATACATACTTATACTCGGCCCTTTGCTCTACTGGCTGGTGTGCCGTTTACTTTATTCGGCTCTTTGATTGACTAAGACCAATGCCGAATAGAAGCTACATTCCGGACCGAACGGATCTACTTGTCCTTATTGATCTAATTATATTCGGCTCCTATATATATATAAAATAACACTTAATTGAAAAGTGACATAAAAAATAAATATTATCACACTTGATCAAATCAAGCGTGATAAAATATCAATCTAATTTCTTTATTTCTTTTTTATCACATTTCCAATAAAAATGAGATATTTTCATTTGACAAAGTGTGATCTTTAACTATTTTTCTAGTAGTGAATTGATTCGGCCTTCATCATCATTTTCATCAGAGAGAGAGAGAGAGAGAGAGAGAGAGAGAGAGAGAGAGGGAGATATTGAAACCCTTGTGATGTTTTATTCTGATCAGAAGAAGGAAAAATAGTTATTTTGGGGAAAAAAAATTTCTAATATATATATTGTGATTAGCACCCCAAATTTCCTTTTGGCATATTTTTTTTTATATCATACGATTCACGACATGCATTGTGCATCGTAAAAAGACAATACTTTTAACGGCAAACGTTGTGTGCGTCATAAAAAGTGCAATACTTTTAACAGTGGGTGTTGTGTGCGCTGTGAAAAGTATTCACTTTTCACAGCTGACGTATGTGCGTCGTGTATAATTGATGTATTAACGGCACGCCATATACACGTCGTAGAAAGTTTTATTATTTATGGTATGTATTGCAAGCCATAAAAAAATCATCGTTATTACCATTCACGGCCTACGCAATAGACACGCTGTGGTTAGAAAAGTATTTATGACGTACAAAAAAAGCAAATTATAAAAGTGAGAAACTACGGCGTGCTTTTATTGTATGCCGTTGATGTGGTGTCGTAAAAGTCAGTTTTGTTGTAATGAAATGGGTTTAAAAGATCAAAACTCATTCTGGTGGTTCCATTGAAAATTACAAAGCCCGTCTTGTTACCCTGGGATTCACTCAAGAGTATGGTTGACTGTGAGGAAACATTTGCTCCTATTGCTCGTCTTACTTCAGTTCGCAGCTTATTAGCAGTTAATGTTTCTTGCCACTGGAGTCTTTATCAGATGGATGTCAAAAATGCCTTTCTCAATGTTGATCTCACTGAGGAAGTTTATATACAACCTCCGCCTGGTTCCTCTGTTCCATCCATCAAAGCTTGCAAACTTTGCCGTATTTTGTATGGTTTGAAACAAGCTCCTCGTGCCTGGTTTGCCAAGTTCAGTTCTACCATTCATAACTTTGGTTTCTCCTCTAGTGCCTATGATTCTTCCTTGTTTATACGTCAGACTGAGCGTGTTATTATTATTATTCTTCTCTATGTAGATGATACGATCATCACAGGTGATAACACAATAGGCATCTCTAGTCTCAAACAGTTCCTCAGTCACCAGTTTGAGATGAAAGATTTAGGTTTGCTTAGCTATTTCCTCAGCTTGGAAATTTCTCATGATCCTTCTGGTTACTTTCTAATACAGGCCAAGTATATATCTCTGATCTCTTGACTCGTGCTGATCTTACCGATTGCAAGACTGTTACTACTCCAGTTGATCCTCAGACTCGTCTCGCACCTCTTGATGGCCACCTATTATCTGATGCTACTTTATATCGTCAGCTAGTCGATAATCTTGTCTATCTCACAGTTATCCAAACATTGCCTATACTATTCACATTATCAATTAGTTCATGGCTGCTCCTCGCTCTCCGCACTATGACGCTCTAGTTCGCCTTTGGCACTATCTAAACGGCACTATGTTCCATGGTCTTCACTACTTAGCACACTCTTCCCTACAGTTACATGGCTTTTCTGATACAGATTAAGCCGAGGGTCCTACTAACTGTCGCTCTACTACAGGGTTCTACTTCTTCTTAGGTGATTCTCTTATTGCCTGGCGGAGCAAGAAGCAAACTCTTGTTGCTCGTTCTAGCACTAAGGCTCAATATCATGCTCTTGCAGATACTACTTAAGGGCTTGTGTGGCTTGGTTTGCTTTTTACTAATATGGAAATTTCCCATTCTGCTACCACTGCCCTCTATTGTAACAATCAGAGTGCTATTCAAATTGCACATAATAATGTCTTCCATGATCACACCAAGCATACTGAGATTGATTGTCACTTCATCCGGCAACACGTTACTAGTGGCACTGTTCGTCTTATCTTTGTTACCTCTGCTGGTCAGATAGCTGACATCTTCACCAAGGCTCATCCTCCGGGACGATTTTCTTATTTACTTTCCAAGCTCAACTTGATATCTGCATTACCACCTTGAGCTTGAGGGGGTGTGTTAATATAGTATATTAGTATATTCCTTGTATATATTTGTTATATAATATATTATCTGTATATACTTATCTTCTCTCCTATATAAAGAAGTGTGTACATATTCATTAATATATTGAATACGAGAGTTCTCTTTTCTCTTCTCTTTCTACTCTCATAACATAGATGATCCGTTCTCTTAACCATCAAACACAAATTGTAATCATCTTCCTTTTCTATTTTTTGAACTAAAACCCTTAGTTTTGTGATACCTTGTCAGGGCAACCATGGTACCGGTTCGATGTCTTTGCCGAATAAATCCACCACACATCCTTAATAGTCATCAAATGATGAAATCTCAAACTCCAAGGAGACGGGTAATTGGGACTGGAAGATGTCGGATGTGGGAACATGAGGATTCAACTGCTGAGATTAGTTCAATCAATAAAAGAAAACCTCCAGGGGATCATCACAAAAGACATTATTGTTCAAGTGACGACCAGGCCAGATGACTAAAAACAAACTAAGAAAGCGCTCACAAACAAATCTCTAAGCTTGTGCATAGAAAACTACGATGGTGGTTCTTCTTTATCCTACCTTATTGTATTAGCCAAGGCAGATGATTTATTTGATAAACAGTCATGACTCATAATAATACTGAGTTCAATTTCCTGGAGACAGTAAAGCTGGTAACTGGTTTGGGATGGGATGTGCCATATCTAGTACAGACTTGTATCTTGTTGGTGGCCAACAGATAGAGAACACATTGTTGAGTTTCACCTATGTGGATGGAAGTAGCCACCGTTGTTAATATTGGTTGGTGTTGAGCATTCCACACTATGCGAAGTTAGCCATGGAAGTCAAAATGTAGCTGTTGTCGATTTGGGCTTCAGATTTGCTAAAGTTCTTCAAACCTAGGGTGGCTTGCTATTTATTTTGGTAGTTGTTTGTTGGCAAGTAGATGTTGATCTTTGGCTTTCCCATTTGTGTATAAATAGGGAGAGCTGTGAATTGAATAGATGCAAGAAAAGAAGAACACAAGTGATATACAAGAGGGTGTACATATCTCTATGAGAGTGAGAGAAAAACCAGAGAGTGTAAGGCAGTAGAGTGTGTGTAAGTTGAGTGAGAGTGTCTCCTCCTCTGTGTAATCTCTATTTGTTTTAGTGGAAATATCCGGTTCTCTCCGTGGACGTAGGCATTGAGGCCGAACCACGTAAATCTTGTGTCTATTATTGTGTGTTTAATTTTTGGTAGTTCAAGTGGGTTGCCTTAAAGCACAACAATTGGTATCAAAGCTAAGATTGAGCAATGAGGCAAAATAGAGGCTCGGATGCTCTGTTTTTCGAAACTGCCAAAAATCAAGTTGCTCAAAATTCACTTTTGAGCATACCGTGAAGAAGGCCTCGACGAGAGGAGTCCATACCTAGAAAGAATAGACAAAACAGAGGTCCGGGTGGCCCGCACGCGCCGGTCAAAGTTTGGCATGTGAAGTCAACTTTGAACTAGAGTCCCACTCGTGGCTAGAGGTTGAAGACGACCCTGTTGTAGCCAATATAGATACTTTAAATATTTATTTGGGGAAATAACACCACAAGGGTGAGTTTGGCTTAGTGGTCAAGGCTGGTGGGCTTTACTTCCTGGTCTGGGGATCAAGTCCCACCCACAACATTTGGAAAATTTAGCTAACATTTGGTAGAGCTTTCTAAATATGATTCAAGAATAGGAGTTATATTTTGAGTTTGTGAGTTTTGAAATTATGATTTGAGTGTGGAAAATTTGTTTGGTGAATGAGTTTTGAATTGAGTGGGAAATTTTTGACGTGACATATGATATTTGATACAAAAACTTACAACTTATAACCAAACACACAACTTAAAATTCTATTAAAGCTCATAAAAAAATTTTAAAAATTCAAAAAATATTTTTTATTGAATATATAAAAAATAACACGTGTCAATTGCAACAAAAAAAATAAAATAAAATTATACTGTTCTGGTCAACCGGTCGGATGTCCGGTGGGACAATCGGTTAACCTAAATTTTCCCGCCTTCAACTGAGTTTTCAAAAGTGAGCGTGGAATTAATTTTTGAAAGCTGCAAACAAACGTCATATGCAAACTAAAGGGTGGAACTAAAGTTCCAAAACTCTTCCAAACATAGCCTTTATTTCTTTTTGGATATAACTGACATCAGCGCCAACTCACTGCCAGGTCATCACCCAGTCAGCGCCACGCGTCCTAACCACGTCAGCGAATTTGCCACGTCAGCAGAAAGTTCCAAAAATTACATATTGGTCCTTGCAAGTTTGGTAAATTGTAATCTGGTCCCTAAAGTTTTCAGAAATTACAATTTGGTCACTGAATTTCTGGAAATTTTCATTTTGGCCCCTGCAGCTTTTGAAATTACAGTTTGGCCCCTGGTGTTTGGAAATTTTGCAACTTAGCCCCTAGTTTATGGGGTTATTTTCAATTTGGCCCCTAAAGAGGAAGAAAGTGTGTTCCTAGCCAAACACGACGTTCCGGTCACAACCGCGTGGTCAGAATAATCAAATTTGGAACGATTTTTTTTTAGAAGATCAAAATGGCAGGAAAAGGTGCAAGTTTCATGATAGAACCTTTCAATGGTAATAATGACTTTACTCTGTAGAAGCAAAGGGTAAAAAATATTTTAACGTAGAAAGGCTTGGTGAAAGCTCTCAACAAAAAGTCCAACAAACCGGAAGACATAGGAGATAACAAGTGGGAGGAACTGAGAGAATTGGCAAACAGTATGATCTAGTTATATCTCAGGAACAACACACTCCGAGAAGTCATCAACGAAGAAGATTTGGCAAAGCTATAGGCATAGTTGGAATTGAGGTACAAGTCAAAGTCCTTGACAAATCGATTGTATTTGAAGAAGCAGTTGCACGCACTTCAAATGACAGAAAGAGCGAACCTTACAAAACATCTGGATGAGTTCAACAGGCTCACAATGGAGTTGGAGTCTATCGGGGTAAAGATCGAGGAGGAAAATAAGGCTATTATCTTGCTGGTCTCCTTACCTTCATCATATGAGCATCTCAAGACTACTTTATTGTACGAGAAGGATACTCTTGGACTGGATGAGGTGGTTGCTACGCTTATTTCTCATGAGGCAATGAAGATAAAGGAAAGCGGCAAGCACCTAGAAGGAAATGCGTGGTTGCATCAAAAAATGATCAAGGCAGAGGTAGGTCCAATGATAGACCAGGAAAACAAGGAACAAGCGAGCTCATCAAAGAGAAAGTGTTATTACTATGTTCAGGAGGATCACCTCATCAAAGACTGTGCAAAACTCAAAGAGGACAAGGAAAACAAGGAGCATGCGAGCTCATCAAATGTCGCTGCTGCAGTGAATGCTAAGGATGAGTATGCATTCACATTGGATTTTAGATTCTGGAACTACATACCATATATGCATGGACAGAAGACTTTTTTCCACCTACCAAGCGAAGGACGGAGGTATTGTTCGGGTGGCTAACAACACTGTGAGTAAGATTGTTGGCATGGGAACAATAAGGCTCCGAATGGAAGATGGAAAAATTTTCACGTTGGATGGAGTCCAACATGTGCCGAGACTGAAGAAGAATCTAATTTCCTTCAGTATGCTAGACTTGAAGGGTTACAGCTTCTCATCTAGTATAGGAAATCTCAAAGTTATCCATGGAGATATAGTGATGCTGCATGGACGACTAGAGGGGAATTTGTACAGACTTGTTGAAGAGGTTGTGACAGAAGGAGCTACTGTCACTTACCGGGCAAGAAGTACAAGGCACGCACCGAAAAGAGATAGGGCACAACATACATGGCAACCAAAGTGTACAAGAACGCATGGAGGCAGTTCAGAGGTGCACAAAACGAAGACATTGTAGCCAATCTTAAAGAAAGCTCAGAGCAAAGAGACCAAGACAACAAAGCACGTCCTAGGGAAGAAAAGACTTTCATTTGCTCCTGAATTAGAGACCTATTGCGATCTCTCCAAGACTACATTGAAGGAAGAGATACAATCACAAAGATTTGCAAAGTAAGCTTTGCATGGCACCCTAGTGAGGGGGTGCAGGGCACTCCAGGTAGGGGATGCTATTGTGGATCACCCTACATGATTGAAGAGGGTGATTTGTTGAGTTCATTTCTGTGGATGGAGGTAGCCACCGTTGTTGACATTGGTTGGCGTTGATTATTCCATACTATGTGAAGTTAGCCATGGAAGTCAAAATGTAGCTGTTGCAGATTTGGGCTATAGATTTGCTGAAGTTCTTCAAAACTAGGGTGGCTTGCATTTATTTTGGTAGTTGTTTGTTGGCAAGTAGATGTTAATCATTGGCTCTCCCGTTTGTGTATAAATAGGGAGAGCTATGAATTGAATAGATGCAAGAAATGAAGAACACAAGTGATATACAAGAGAGTGTATATATCTTTGTGAGAGTGAGAGAAAAACTAGAGAGTGTAAGATAGTAGAGAGTGTGTGAGTTGAGTGAGAGTGTCTCCTCCTCTGTGTAATCTCTATTTGTTTTAGTGGAAATCTCCGGTTCTCTCCGTGGACATAGGCATTGAGGCCGAACCACGTAAATATTGTGTCTAATATTGTGTGTTTAATTTCTGATAGTTCAAGTGGGTTGCCTTAAAGCACAACACACATCTTCAGATTCTTCTTCTGACTCTGACACTACGACTACAGCTCAGATAGCTGCAACCACAGCTCAAAGGTCTTTAGGGTCAGGCTCGACTACCTACCAAAATTTCTTCAAAACAATATGCACTACAACAAAAAGCACAATTAGCGACCAAAAATAAATTTTTCGTCGCTAAAAGTTGCACCTTGGGCGACTAAAAACAGTTTGGTAGCCAAAACTGAGGACTTTTGGCGACTAAAACAAATTAGTCGCCAAATGTATACTTACTGGCGACTAAAATCAATTTTGTAGCCAAAAGTAGGGGTTTTGGCGACTAAAATTCAGTTTAGTCGCCAAAAGTGGAGATTTTTTGCTACTAAAAAAAATTAGTAGCTAAAAGGAGGGGTTTTGGCGACTAAAACTCAGTTTAGTCGCCCAAAGTGGATGTTTTTGGCTACTAAAAATATTTAGTAGCTAAAAAGTGGACCATTGGCGACTAAAATTGAGTTTAGTCGGCAAAAGTGACAGTTTTGGCGACCAAAAATCACTTTAGTCGCTGAAAGTGGTTTTTTAAGGCGGAAATTAATTTTTTTGCGACTAAATTATTTTTTTAGTAGCCAAAACTAAAGTTTTTGGCGACTAAAAAAAATTTTAGTCGCCAAAAGTGGCTAATATTTTTTTTAATAAATAATTTATTTTTTACATCAATTATATTTGAATAAAAATAATTATGTTTATATTTATAGTTTTGCATTAATACTAGTGAAAGTAATATATAAATAATATAAGTTGCAACTATATTCATGAGATAGTTCACTGGCATGG
Source organism: Camellia oleifera (assembly GCA_022316695.1). Classification (NCBI taxonomy): domain Eukaryota; kingdom Viridiplantae; phylum Streptophyta; class Magnoliopsida; order Ericales; family Theaceae; genus Camellia; species Camellia oleifera. The sequence continues at coordinate 15,934,927 of CM039308.1, read as the reverse complement.
TGGGGTGGAGTGTGTGCCTAAGGTTTGGTGCCAGCTAAGACGTCTGAGGTTCGAGGCGTGCGGAGGTCTGAGGCACAAAGGGAATTTTTATTTTTTTTTTCAAAAATGCTTTTGGCGACGAAAAAATTAGTCGCCAAATGTATAAATAATAAAAAAATTAATTTACTATTGGCGACGAATAGTTTAGTCGCCAAAGGTGTAATTTCCAAAAATGGAATTGACTATTGGCGACTAAAACCGTAGTCGCTGAAGACCTGTGTATTGTCGACTAAAAATTTTTTAGTCGCCAAAGGTATTGGCGACCGTCTGTTCGCGACAAACCCGGCGACTAAAAGATTTCGTCGCTGAAAGTCGAAATTTGATATTTGGCGACTAAAAAGGGACTTTTGGCGACTAAAAATTTAGTCGCCAAAGGTGTATTTTCTTGTAGTGATGGAATGTAAGAAAGCCAATCCAATGCTTTCTAAGATCGCGGTTGGCAAAAAGCTATACATGTTGGCTGGACCGCCGCTGTCTATGCAGCCGGATTATCCTTTCCCGGTTAACGACCCAGAAACAAGATAAAGACCCGGAAAAAGATCTAGATAAAGACTCAACAAAACCATGGAAAAAACTTGTAAGCCTTCCATTTCTCAATCTTGACTCTTAACCACTTCCAAGACCCTCAAATCATATCCTATATATGTTGTTTTTGAGAACAAGATTCACATCTCGACTTCTAGCTTTCCTTTTACTTTTGACACGACGGATGAGAAATGGGATCCCTGCACCTTGTTTGATGATCCCACAGAAAAAGTCCGACGATGGATTGAAATTCAAAATCCTCTTGAACATGGGTGGATGTTATATCCTCCCAACAGAAAAAAAGAGTACTGTGGCCGGCCATTCGAGTTTGACGGCAGAGCTGTTAACTTTGAATTGAGACCACATCGTATAATTATTTGCTTGGCCTTGTTTCCATCGACAGAGGTTGTTGCTTATAAATTCGTTGATGGAAAGGCTCCGGATAAACAAGTGCTGCTGAAAGAGAAAGAGTTGGACATCCCACTGGATGCAACAGCCTACTTGGCAGATTTCCAGAATGCGTACCTTTGTCTTTTGACTGTTTCCAACGACCACCAACCAACTGAAACAAGATTGCCAAATTTCCAGTACACCATTTAAAGTTTCTTAACTCGAGTCTGAGATGTCGCCGGAAAACTTCTTAAAATGTACGCCTTGGGGAAAAAATTGGTCATACATTACCGGCCTCCGCAGAACAATCCTCCTCCAAAATTTGGACCCCCATTGGTTCCTTTGTAGTGGATGTGGAATAATTATCTTTGTACTGTATCAAATCATACCTATATTATCATGTATCTATGTATGAATTTTTTGTTTTTTGCAGGATGATGTACTGGTTCCACTCTTGCACGAGTTAGAAACAGAGTTGTTTCGGTTACTATAGATTTGTTTAGTTCATGGATTTAGAAAGTAATTTAAAAAGAAAAAGAAAAAGGAAAGATGGGTGCAAAATATAATTATATTTTATTCACATTTTATTTATTTTTTCACTTTTTCTTTCTAAATTCTTATCCAAATTTATAAATCAAACACAACCTAAGTCTTCTTGTTCTGTTTATGTAGATGTGACGTATTCTTGTAATTGTAATGTTTTCATAATAATTTAATAAAGACTCAAGACAGTTATTATTATGGTCATACGGTCATACCCAAATTAATCGGGGTCGTCGTAGTGTATCCATTTTTCTTCTAAGCTTTCTTCACAGTCACGAGAAATTGTGTCATGTCAATTGTATTTGTGTCCTGACCCGACGGTCATGTTTGGTTTATAAACATAGCCTAGGTTCTTGTAAAAGTTACTTAGATCTTCCGTTGTATCCAAAAATAAATAAAAAAAGCCCTCAGGAACTATGTTTAGAAAGAGTGGTATTTAATTAAAAAATTAAAAAGTTAATATAAATTGTCACATTACTCTCTACCTTTTATATATATTTTAATAAAAAAAATTAAAAAATCCCTACCTGGTATACATATTTTTATAAAAAACCAAAAAATCAATTCAAATAGCCAATGCCCAAACAAGGTCTCAAGATATGTTCCTTGTTTTAAGAATTAAAAACATAAAGTTATATAAAATTCAGAACTTAACATAGGACATAAGTTTTTATTTATTTATTTTTATTGGATTATCCAATAAAAGAAGAAGAGTACAAGAAACGTCCACCAATAAACGGGCGAGAATACAAAATCACAAACCTCATACAAAGGTTCCTTGATCTCTCCTTGACTTCTTACTTGTTAAGTTATTAGGCCTACTTTTGGACTCAATTTTGATGATTCGAACCGTTGACAATTTAAAGTTTGTTGAGTATATCGTATCTGTAAAAAATCAAATTGATCGGATATCAGAAATTATGTGTTCGGATCATCGAATTAAAAACCATTGTTTAAAAAAATTTAATAAACAGTATTCCCAACCCATATTTTCTGATATCCGATCAATTTGATTTTTTACAGGTAAAATATACTCAACAAATTTTGAAATGTGTCAGATTATTAAAATTGGACCCAAAAGTAAGTCCAATAGCTCAACAAGTAAGGAGTCAGGGAGAAAAATCAAAGAGAGGATCTTGATTTGGGTTTGACCCTCCCAAAATGTCAATCTCTGTACATTGGACCTAAAATATAAATAAAAACAATTCAAAACAATGACTAGTTTATTTTTTTAGAAGCTATACTTATATATCATTTTTTTCTTTTTTTATTCGGATCAATGACTCATTTATTTTTAGTAATTTGATAAAGCCAAGTTGAATTTTTTTAATTCTAAATAAACCAAAACTTAAGTGCATTCACATTCATGTTTATATGAAATGAAAAAAAATATACAAATACATAAATTTTTATGATTGCGAACGAGTTTTCATATTTTAATTTGAAAAATCTGAAATATATTTGGTGATTGGTGTGGCAGGGGCTCATTGAAATAAATTTTTGGGTTTGAACAAACTTAGTCTTCTTTGGGGCTTGGACAAATATATAATGACCAGATTTTATTATTATTATTATTATTTTTTTGGCAACAGCCAATTATTCTAAGATGATTGCAATGTGATAATTTTTGTAACAACTTATAAAATGGTCAATTTGACCTAAACATATGCATGAACAGTTTTTAAATGATTTTTTGGAATCTAATAGGATTAATTGACACCAAACAAAGACACAAGTGACAAATGCTAATTTATACTATTTGTGTTCAATTTATAACTAGGAACACCCCCCCTATATGAACATATATATTTGATGATTATTTCATTCTTATTCTATGTTATGTATGTAAGATTTAATATATCAATAATAATAAAGTGTCTCACATTAAATGATATGGTGGGGATTACAATTGGTCATGCCTGCAACGATGGAGGAACTTCTTAATTGGTGGGTTGGATTTAGATTCAAGAAATTGGATAGAATGATTAGGAAGGTTATCCAATTGGCTAGAAATGATTGTGTTTTCAATGGGGTTCAGCCTAATCTAGGGGAGCTTACACTCCGTTTGGATAAAGGAATTTGTTGAGGAAAAAAAAAAAGAAATAGTGAAAATGAAAAGCCTCTCACTTATTTGGATAGTTAAGTAGGAAGAAAAAAGGTGAAAAGTGGCAAGAAAGGATGAGAAAAGGACTCTCACCAACTTGAGTTTTGTTTCTCACAAAAGGTGTTGGCTTTAATGAATTTTTTTTTAAAATACCAAAATTACTTTTATGAAAAAATAAAATTTATTAATATGAAAGGTTATTTTAGTAAAATGAAATACAGCTCTTTCCTTTTTCTTTTTCTTTTTTTGTTATTTACTCTATCAAAACAAGATAGATGATAAACTATGTTCTCTTCTCTTCCACATTATGTTCTTTTTTACTTATCTAAACACAGTAGTGAGAAACCATAATTATTTCTTCTCTTTTCTACTACAGGAGCTTGATGATTTTTTGAGTTCGTTGTGTTTTGATGGCTTTTTTTTGGGTGCATATTGTTTTGATCGCTGTTGTATGGAGTTTGTTGTCTTTATGATTTGTTGCTTTGGATGAATCTCAAGGTCTAGTGTGAGTAAGGGAGTGTTTGGACTGTTTTTCATGGTTTATTGGAACTTTTTTTCTGGGAGGTGCCAAGTCTCTCTTGGTCCCTCTGCTGTTGTTGCTCTGTGTTCCTTTTTTTGATGTGCTTATTGTTTTGTTTTGGTGGTTCTTGGAGGCTTTGGTTGGATCCTTTCAACCAGTTGATTTTTGGATAATGTTTGCAAATGATTAGACCTTTTTTTTTTGTTTTATCCCAACATGGTTGGAATTAGGGCTGTGCAAAATATTATCCAATTCGTTAAAATCGGCCAATTTGCACCAATTTCCCCGTTAACTAGGGGTTAATTTAATCTGCAGTTTGAAATTTATAATCCGCTTTTGAACTCCATTATAGTTAATTGTGGGGAAGTATTTTGAGATGACACCATATGGCTAAGGTGACGTTGAGGTGTCAACCGAGATGCCACGTGGGCAGATCATGTTTGTCGAGATGTTTAGGGCAATGTCGAGGTATTCTGGAGAGATACCGGAATCCGAGATATTTGGATAGAGAACTAGAGTCCTAGATGACATCTAGCTACCTATTTAGATAGAGATGAGACTCTTGATGGAGTTCATCTTAATCTGAATAGTGTGAGTTGTAATAGATATTATCCTTGTAAAGGATAAATCCCATGAAGTGAGACTTTTAGGGGAAGTTGAACACTGACTATTATAAAAGTAAGGCATCCTCATGGGTCTAAGGTATACTTTGACTTGAGATGCTTTTATACTTTCATTGGTGAAGTTTAAGTACTTGTCTTAATATTTGTGAGAGATAAGATTTACTAATTTGATCATCAGAGTGCTCCTGAGTGGACGAACCACCACGGTATTTTCATCTTCTTGTTGGCAGATGTTCAGGCTTAATCTATTCTGTCAGTGCTCTCCAGTTGAGTTTCCTATTTGATTGTGTGGTCGGAAATCAACATCCATAATTTGGTGCCATCTGTGGGAACTTAGTAAGGATAGATGGCCAACAATGGATAAGAAGTGATGATTGGAGACGACAGCCACAGTGAAGAGAAGGAGCGTGTAAATTTTAACACTGAAGGAAGGGACTATAACGGAAAAGTGCAAGAAGTGAATCTTGAGGTGAATAATGTCTGCAAAGGCCAAAAATGGAACAAAAAGGGTAGCCGAGATGAGTACTACCATGAAAGCAACCTTCAGGTATAGAGGGATAGATGTTGAAGAAAAGACAAGGAAACTAAAAGACATGGCAAATAAGTTGACAGATCTACAGACAGTGGTCAACCTCATGATGCAGAATAACGTGATGCAGCCGACATCCCCATTACAAGACATGCTGGCACCAACAACCAATAAAGGTGCCCAGAGGACAAGATCTCAACCTAGATAATTAGGTTTGAGAAGACGAGAGCTCAGCCTCAGTGAGCAGATCCCAGATTCTAGAAGGCAAGATCTCGGCCTAGATGATTAGGTCCAAGAAGAGAAGAGCTCAGCCTAAGTGAGCAGATCCCAGATTCTAGAAGACAATATCTCGGCCTAGATGATTAGGTCTGAGAAGAGAAGAGCTTTACCTGAGTAAGCAGATCCCAGATTCTAGAAGACAAGATCTCGACCTAGATGATTAAGTCCAAGAAAAAGAGAGCTCAGCCTGAGTGAGTAGATCTTAGATTCCAGAAGACAAGATCTTGACCTAGATGATTAGGTCCGAGAAGAGAAGAGCTCAGCCTAAGTGAGCAAATCCCATATTCCAGAAGACAAATCTTAGCCTAGATGATTAAATCTGAGAAGAGAAGAGCTCAGCTTGAGTAAACAAATCCCAAAAGACAAAAAGGAAGAACACAAGATCAAACTTAAGTCGTCCAGGTTCTGCCTGTCAGCAGAAGGCCATCTAGAAAGAAGGGTTTTTACTAGACTTCTATCACGATTTGTACATCCTTCACAGGTTAAAGACTTTTTATACAAGGTCTACAAAGGAGTATATAAAAGCCACACAGGGGGCAGATCCCTTGCACACAGAGCTATATTTGGAGGGATTCTGGTGGCCCTACATGCAAAATGATGCCGAAGCCTATGTAAAAAAGCATGAAAATGTTGTTGAAATCCATGATTATGCGATAAGACCGAAAAGTCTTATGATGATGTTTCCCTAGCGAACATGACGAATAACTTAAACTTACCATATGGTAGAGTTGAATTAACACTTGCCATATGGTAGAGTTGAACTAAGTTGGTTATATTTTCAAATAAAACATGACGAATAACTTAGACTTATCATATGGTAGAGTTGAACCAAGTTGGCGATGTTTCCAAATAAAACATAACGAATAAATTAGACTTACCATATGGTTGATTTGAACTCAACTTGCCTATGGCTGAGTTGAACTAAGTGTAGCTCGACTTTCCGCGCTCCTTTTGGAAGGCGAATAGCCCTATAGTTCGGACAACACTTGTGGTTCTGAATCTGATTTCACAAAGTCCAATGTGAAATAGTGAAAACATAAAAGAGTCAAAATTCGGCAATTCTTTTGAAAAATCGATGTTTGAATCAAATGCCAAAAAAATAGACTACTTTTCTAGATTTTAGAGTTGCCACCTAAATATTTTTGGGAAATTTAAGAAACCCAAGACTCGTGCCAAAGGCCATTAGTTTGTCATCATCAAAGTGTCTCGGCTCGGGAACTTAGGTACAAGAAGAGAAGGTCATGAATTGAGCACCCCCCTCGCCTAATCAAGGATCTGCCTCTACTAATCATGATGTGTTTCTTATTTACATTATATGCTCTTGTTCCGATTTATTAGCTAATATTATTATGTGATGTACACACAAGGTATAGACTAATATTTGTAAGAATTGGAACATTTGATCTCACGTTTTGTTTTAAAATTGTTTTGTGAATTTGCCACTTGAAAAAGTGGGCTAAAATGGACATTTAATCAAATTATCCCAGTTCAAGCAATTAGCCTTCATCCACGGGCATTCAAGCAATTATATCATTTAAGCAATTAGCCTCATGGTATTTATGCTTTGGACATGGCAACACAAACATCCGATGCAAGATAAATGATAGAAGCTCCCCTAGCACTCCGAGCTAAAAAAAGATGAAAGAGTTAGCAAAAGATACATGTTCCTAATTCGTGCAATATGACTAATGCAACACACACATTATGTATTTTATAGGCTCGGCTATGAACATGACATATGATTTCATTCAAGACATGCGATAGAGTACGTATTCAAGTAAATGAATTTGGACATTGATATCGGGTTAGCATGATGAGCTGAACCTTATATGCATGTAAGACAAATGGATGCGAGACATAAGAATGTTAATGAAATGTGATGCCCTATACTAACCATCGTAAGCAAGTAAGTAAAAGGGAGAAAGACATGGGGTTGGAAGACATACATATTATTACAACATTCCGAAGAGTCCGAATTAAACTAATTATTACAAAACCGAATGAATGAATAAATAAGCAAGGCTAATTATGTAACAACCCAAATTTTTAATTATTCTGTAGAATTTATACTAATATTATTTAATCTCAGTTAGGAAAATATATAATTTATTATATATTATTATGCGTAATTTTGTAAAATAATATAATTAGTAAAAGTTTAAGGGTCAAAATATAAATAATAATAATATAGATAATAATAAATAACAATAATAACAGGTGTGATAGTAAAATAAATAATTAATTTTATGTTAGTAAAAGATAAAGTGTAATTTAATTAGAAATTAATTTATTTATATAATTATATTAAAATATTGAATCAAAAGGTAATTATCTTAAATATCTATTAAGGATAAGAACGAATCTATATAATTATTAATCGAATCTTTTCAGATGCCACGTACGCGTCTCTTCTCCCAATAAAAGGGAGAAGGCGTTTCACCTGACTGAAAGAAGAAAAGAAGGAAAGGAAAGAAGAAAAGAAGAAAGAAAAAGAAAGAAAAGAAAAGAAAGAAGAAAAGAGAGGAGAGAAAGAAAGGAAAGAATAATGGAAAGTGAAAGGGTTTTTGGTAGTGGAAAGAAAGAATAAGGTATTAAAGTTCAGGTGAGTTATATTATACCTTGAGTCACCAAAATGTATTTTACATATATTTTGACTTACCAAAATCTGTTTTACACAAGTTATATTTTATTAGTATATTAATAAAAGTTATATTTTATAAAGGTTTCAGTTACGTGATTTTATTTCTAAACCCTATTTGCTAAAAAGGAAACCCATGGATATGTTTGTTTATATTTTAAAGAATATTTGTCTATGGCCTTATATACAATTATGTTTTGTAAGTACTACCACGAGAGTCCCACGCCTTGGGGGACTTAAATAACCTTTGGCTTCTGTTTGACCACTTTGTGGTCCTCTGTTTGTCATGAATCCATTGACCTTTGTTCTGTGCGGACCAAAGTGCTGTGCGGAGCTAAGTGCTACACTATTGTGGGAGCCACCTCTAGAATCCGTACGAGCCACCTCTTGAATCCGTACATCTGTTCTGACTGTCACTTCTATGACCTCTGTTCTGTTCTGTTCTGTACCGTGATTATGGTCATTTACTTACATAATTTCTGTATTTCAGTGTCTGGCACTTAACTGATTTGTTTACCAAATTACCGTGGTTATGGTTATATATTTATATAATATATGTATTTCAGTTTCTGCTACTTAAATGATTTGTTTATGTAAATGTTTTGGCCTAACTAACGATCCATAGTTATTTTGTGTCCCTTATACTCATGGTATAATGTTTCTCACTCTACCATGTGCTTATAGTTTTTTACCAATTTTCAGGAAACAGGCAATTCAGAAATAGCTTCTAGAAAGTCTTAGATGCGGGGTTGCGGAATAGACACACACACAGTATTTTTACGATATTTCTCTATGTAAATATCGGTCTTTTTGGTCAATATATTTTGTAATGAAAATAGAAGCTCCAATGATTATTTTGGTACCCTTATTTAAATATTACTTCCCCTCGCGTTTATTGATTTGTTTAAGAATTGGCCGTAGGTAACTTCACTTACTGGCCATCACGATACTTAACCCTTGGGTACGGGGACCGGGTCGTGACAAGTGGTATCAGAGCAATGGCTTAAAAAAAAAAAAAAAAAAATCATCATTGGAGCATAGGACACATACACATTTAAGAAGTGGGATAGCAAGTAATTAGTACCGAATTATTATATTTTATTCGTCGATTTAATTATATTATAATTTTATATGATTATATATATAATAATTTTTTTTTAGTGTGCCTAATTTATGAAAGATATTAGATATAATTTATATTTGTTATAGTAAAAGAAGGGCAAGAAAAGAAGGATGTCGGACTCAAGTACCTACCAAAATTATAATATAATTAAATGCATATAATTTTCAGTTCAGTATTCAAAAAAAAATTATTTTGATGTCTTTTTTTAAAAGTGGGTTCAAATTATAAAGATGCTAATTTAGAAATTATTTCCCATCAATGAAAAGTTCATCTTCTGTATACGATGCTGTCATTGTATTCTCATTTTATTTTATTTTTTATTTATTTTTATCGTATATAAAATGAGTGAAAAGTTTTTAAAGTTACAAATTATTTTTCATTTTAGCCCAAACCAATTTTTGACAACTAGAGTGTGCGTTATTTTTCGTAAAGTTTTTTTTTTAAGTAATATTTTCTATCAGATTAATCATCTAATATATATTTATCAGAATGCGCAGCGAATAGTTTACATGTGACAAATTTCGAGGACGAAATTTTAAAAGGGGGGAAGATTGTAACAATCTAGATTTTTAATTATTCTGTAGAATTTATACTAATATTATTTAATCTCAATTAGAAAAATATATAATTTATTATATATTATTATGCGTAATTTTGTAAAATAATATAATTAGTAAAAATTTATGAGTGAAAATATAAATAATAATAATATAGATAATAATAAATAACAATAATAATAGGTGTGATAGTAAAATAAATAATTAATTTTATGTTAGCATAAGATAAAGTGTAATTTAATTAGGAATTAATTTATTTATATAATTATATTAAAATATTGGATCAAAAGGTAATTATCTTAAATATTTATTAAGGATAAGAATGAATCTATATAATTATTAATCGAATCTTTTCAGATGCCACGTACGCGTCTCTTCTCCCAATAAAAGGGAGAAGGCGTTTCACCTGAGTGAAAGAAGAAAAGAAGAAAGAGAAAGAAAGAAGAAAGGAAAGAAGAAAAGAGAGGAGAGAAAGAAAGGAAAGAATAATGGAAGGTGAAAGGGTTTTAGTAGTGGAAAGGAAGAATAAGGTATTAAAGTTCAGGTGAGTTATATTATACCTTGAGTCACCAAAATGTATTTTACATATGTTTTGACTTATCAAAATCTGTTTTTACACAAGTTATATTTTACTAGTATATTAATAAAAGTTATATTTTATAAAGGTTTCAGTTACGTGATTTTATTTCTGAACCCTATTTGCTTAAAAGGAAACCCATGGATATGTTTGTTTATATTTTAAAGAATATTTGTCTATGACCTTATATACAATTATGTTTTGTAAGTACTACCACGGGAGTACTACGCCTTGGGGGACTTAAATAACCTTTGGCTTCTGTTTGACCACTTTGTGGTTCTCTGTTTGTCATGGATCCATTGACCTCTGTTCTGTGCGGACCAAAGTGCTGTGCGGAGCTAAGTGCTACACTATTGTGGGAGCCACCTCTTGAATCCGTACCTCTGTTCTGACTGTCACTTCTATGACCTCAGTTCTGTTCTGTTCTGTTCTGTACCGTGATTATGGTCATTTACTTATATAATTTCTATATTTCAGTTTCTAACACTTAACTGATTTGTCTACCAAATTACCGTGGTTATGGTTATATATTTATATAATATCTGTATTTCAATTTCTGCTACTTAAATGATTTGTTTATGTAAATGTTTTGGCCTAACTAACGATCCATGGTTATTTCGTGTCCCTTATACTCCTGGTATAATGTTTCTCACTCTGCCATGTGCTTATAGTTTTTTACCAATTTTCAGGAAACATGCAATTCAGAAATAGCTTTTGGAAAGTCCTAGATGCGGGGTTGCGGAATAGACACACACAGTATTTTTACGATATTTCTCTATGTAAATATCGGCCTTTTTGGTCAATATATTTTGTAATAAAAATAGAAGCTCCACTGATTATTTTGATACCCTTATTTAAATATTATTTCCGCTCGCGTTTATTGATTTGTTTAAGAATTGGCCGTAGGTAACTTGAGTTACTGGCCATCACGATGCTTAACCCTTGGGTACGGGGAGCGGGTCGTGACAAGTGGTATCAGAGCAATGATTTATAAAAATAAAAAAAATCATCATTGGAGCATAGAACACATACATATTTAAGAAGTGGGATAGCAGGTAATTAGTACTGAATTATTATATTTTATTCGTCGATTTAATTATATTATAATTTTATATGATTATATATATATAAGAAATTTTTTTTTAGTGTGCCTATTTTATAAAAGATATTAGATATAATTTATATTTGTTATAGTAAAAGAAGGGCAAGAAAAGAAGGATGTCGGGTTCAAGCACCTACCAAAATTATAATATAACTAAATGCAAATAATTTTAAGTTCAGTATTCAAAAATTTTTTATTTTGATGTCTTTTTTTAAATGTGGGTTCAAATTAAAAAGATACTAATTTAGAAATTATTTCCCATCAATGAAAAGTTCATCTCATGTATATGATTCTGTCATTGTATTCTCATTATATTTTATTTTTTATTTATTTTTATCATAAACAAAACGAGTGAAAAGTTTTTAAAGTCACAAATTATTTCTCATTTTAGCCCAAACCAATTTTTGACAACTAGACTGTGGGTTATTTTTGGTAAATTGTTTTTTTTAAAGTAATATTTTCTATCAGATTAATCATCTAATATATATTTATCAGAATGCGCAGCGGATAGTTTACATATGACAAATTTTGAGGACGAAATTTTAAAAGGGGGGAAGATTGTAACAACCCATATTTTTAATTATTCTGTAGAATTTATACTAATATTATTTAATCTCAGTTAGGAAAATATATAATTTATTATATATTATTATGCGTAATTTTGTAAAATAATATAATTAGTAAAAGTTTAGGGGTTAAAATATAAATAATAATATAGATAATAATAAATAACAATAATAATAGGTGTGATAGTAAAAGAAATAATTAATTTTATGTTAGTATAAGATAAAGTGTAATTTAATTAGGACTTAATTAATTTATATAATTATATTAAAATATTGGGTCAAAAGGTAATTATCTTAAATATCTATTAAAGATAAGAACGAATCTATATAATTATTAATCGAATCTTTTCAGATGCCACGTACGCGTCTCTTCTCCCTATAGAAGGGAGAAGGCGTTTCACCTGAGTGAAAGAAGAAAAGAAGGAAAGGAAAGAAGAAAAGATGAAAGAAAAAGAAAGAAAAGAAAAGAAAGAAGAAAGGAAAGAAGAAAAGAGAGGAGAGAAAGAAAGGAAAAAATAATGGAAGGTGAAAGCGTCATTGGTAGTAGAAAGGAAGAGCAAAGTATTAAAGTTAAGGTGAGTTATATTATACCTTGAGTCACCAAAATGTATTTTACATATGTTTTGAGTTATCAAAATCTGTTTTTACATAAGTTATGTTTTATTAATATATTAATAAAAGTTATATTTTATAAAGGTTTCAGTTACGTGATTTTATTTCTGAATCCTATTTGCTTAAAAGGAAACCCATGGATATGTTTGGTTATATTTTAAAGAATATTTGGCTATAACCTTATATACAATTATGTTTTGTAAGTACTACCACGAGAGTCCCACACCTTGGGGGACTTAAATAACCTTTGGCTTCTGTTTGACCACTTTGTGGTTCTCTGTTTGTCATAAATCCATTGACCTCTGTTTTGTGCGGACCAAAGTGCTGTGCGGAGATAAGTGCTACACTATTGTGGGAGTCACCTCTAGAATCCGTACGAGCCACCTCTTGAATCCGTACCTCTGTTCTGACTGTCACTTCTGTGACATCTGTTCTGTTTTGTTTTGTACCGTGGTTATGGTCATTTAGTTACATAATTTCTGTATTTCAGTTTCTGGCACTTAACTGATTTGTTTATCAAATTACCGTGGTTATGGTTATATATTTATATAATATCTGTATTTCAGTTTCTACTACTTAAATGATTTGTTTATGTAAATGTTTTGACCTAACGAACGATCCATGGTTATTTCGTGTCCCTTATACTCCTGGTATAATGTTTCTCACTCTACCATGTGTTTATAGTTTTTTTTACCTATTTTCAGGAACATGCAATTTAGAAATAGCTTTTGGAAAGTCTTAGATGTGGGGTTGCGGAATAGACACACACACAGTATTTTTCCGATATTTCTCCATGTAAATATCGGCCTTTTTGGTCAATAAATTTTGTAATAAAAATAGAAGCTCCAATGATTATTATGGTACCCTTATTTAAATATTACTTCCGCTCGTGTTTATTGATTTGTTTAAGAATTGGCCGTAGGTAACTTCAGTTACTGGCCATCACGATGGTTAATCCTTGGGTACGGGGAGGCCTTAGATAGTTACTGGCCATCACGATAGTTAACTTCGTGCTATAAATTGAAGGCCTTAGAGGCTTCAGAAGCCAGAACGGAGTACATAATTATGATCAACATTATTTTTGGAGTCATCTAGGAAGTTTAATTGAAATTTGATTTCGTACGATTCGTAAGGGTGTGTTTGGCTCCCTAATTGTGATAAGCTTATATCAATATATATATATATATATATATGATATAAGTTGAACTCATCACTTTTGAGCCCAAAAATATCTGAGAGAGAGGGGAGAGGAAGAGACACGAAGGAGAGAGAGAGAACTCAAAGAGAAGAAGGGAGAAAGTGTAGGAATGAAGAGGAAATCCAAGATTTAGCTTGAATTCACCATGATTATGCAAGAACAAGTGGTATTAACGGCTTAAGGTAAGATTTCCCTTCTCAATACTTGAAGATCATAAACTAAAAAGTGAGTTTCATAGGTTATATATGATTATATGTATGTGTTTTGTTTCATCAAGCACGAAGATGTTGAATCTTTGTACATAGCATGAATTTATGTTCACAACTTGATTTCTTGTAGGAGTTTTATGGTTCTTAAGAGGCTAAAGAGGATTTCACCATGTAAGTGAGCTTGGAACTCCCAACCATGTATACTTTATGGTTTTGTGTTTTGATTCTCAACCTTGTTCTTGTAAATGGGAAATTGAGTATTGTTTTGGAGTTATGATTTTTGATGGAAGCTAAGGATGTGAAATTTAACACGTGTTAAAGAGTTTTAGACTTTGATTTACATGAAATTGAAGATTAATTTTGAAAATGAGAGGTTCCAAGTCAAGAAGCCAATTTTGGATTGATTTTTGCCCAGTCCCGCACGTGCCCTGGCATTTCCTGCACATGTGGCCAATGGTGTCCCCCACAAAGTTACATTCTAAAATAAAAGCACGTGCTCTCGCACGTGCCTTGGACTTCCTGCACGTGCGGATTTGGTCCCGCATGTGCGGCACTTCCCTATTTCAACTCAACTTCAAATAAGCATATCTCTCATCCAAACTCCGTTTTAAGTGATTCTTGAGCCTAAATTCAAGCTCCGGACGTCTAGTTTCTAATGGTGGTGGTCTCACTCCAAAATTAAAAGCACAAAAATAGATATGCCCAAATTATTGATGGTTGTTCACTTTCTGTCCAACCGTTTCATGCCATTTTCTCTCCTAACCCAGTTTCCTTTCATTTCTTCCCATTTTCCTTGATATGAATTATAACCCATTGAAGACCTATGAATGTAGAACCAACATAACTAATTGATTAAAGAGCAAAGTAAGGCATCGGTTATATTCATATATTGCACTATGTGCATTATGTTTGTAGATCATGACGAGGACATCGTCCCACTGCTACCAGGTGTGAGAACCCGAATATAAAAAATTAAATAAATAATTAAATAATAATAATATTACAATCTCAAATATTTTGGTGGTGAATCCTAAAGCGCAAATTTAATATTTGGAAGGTCTTTTAATTAATTTTTAAAACCTAAAATAAATTTAAAGTGAAAGTCTTTAATTTAGAGGCAAGATTTATAATAAATAAATAAATAATAGGGGACCAATTAGTATATTTTGATTTAGTAATACTTGTATTTTATTTAAATTAATGAGATAGAAAATAAAATAATATAAAGAGATAATAATTTAGAGCCTTTTGTTTAGATATATAAAGTAACCCTAAGTTGCCTAATACAATATATAACAACCCTAGGGTTCCTAATCAACACTATAGCAGCAGCAGGAGGCAGCCACGGGGAGAGAGAGAGATTGAGAGAAGAGAAGAAGAAAAAAAAAAAAAAAAAAAGGGTTGCAAACAAGGCTGGATTTTTGGGTGTGTACTAGGTCTTTATCTTTCTTCTTCCTTAAGGTTTTGTTCTTTATCCTTACTCTATGATTATTTAGTTCATTGATGGAGAGGTTGTAGGTTTATGTATTGTGTATATAGATATCCTATTAAGAAACTTGAGGAGTTAAATTCATGTATAAAGAATGTGTATTATTTTTAGTTTAAAAATTCTGCACAGAATCGCGAATTTTAAAAATCAAGAAACCATATCAAACGAGTGAATTTCAAACTGAAATTTTTACAGTAGATCAATTACATATTGAATTGCATATCTGAATGTTTTCATAATTTTTGGGAGTCAAAATCCATATAAATTGATGTATTCAAATCTGTCCAGAAAACCAGTCCGAAACAGTAAATTCGGGAATGTTGTTCTCTTTGGGTATAAATCCAAAAATTATCAAATTAGTGTCATTAGAATCGGTTACGAGTCTAGTTTTGTATGTTTTTGGCCTTGCATTGATTGCCTGTGTATATTAAGAGAACCATCAATTTCTTTAAAGTGCTGCAGAAAACAACCTGTTTGGATATAATAAATTGTAGATAATTATTTTGATAAGCAAATCAAGTGAAACCAATTGAATTTGAAACTTAGGATATATTATATCATATCTGGAGGTTATTGGAATTTTTCGAATAGCGTGGACTAGGTTTTGTAATTTTCAAAGTTAGCAAATAGGTTGGGAAGGCTTGTTTGAAATTCTGTTTTATCTTAAAGTCACAATTAATTAAGTTTTGACCGGAACCCATGTCTTGGGTGATTTTAAACCTTGAAGAATATGAACTTAGGTAATATTTAAGAGTAACGGTGAGTTGGGTTGAGCCGTGTTAGTGCGCTTTAGTTTGGGGTTACTTAGTTCGCATTTTTTAGTGTTTTTAAATTAGTTGTGACGTGTAGTTTTATACTTGGTTCAGGGCACTAGTTGGACTTTTACACTCTATTCGATTCAAGGATTATATTATTTCGTTTCAAGTGAGTAGTTTCATGCTACGTATTTTTATAAATATTCCCCTACCCTGAACTGTTGGAAAATTAAATTGTTGTTTCATGACTAAACTGTTTTGATAAATTATTATATTATCAATGGAATCAAATTATTTCTGAAACATGTGTGAATTTGGCATACTGTAAACTATTTGTTTTGGTCTCATGTTTATAATGATGAACTACCATGTTTTGCGAAATTGATGTGTATTGATTATTGGGACCATATGTGTATTTAGTCCTGGGAACTTATTCCACTGTGTGTGGTGACTCTGGCCACTAGAGAACAGATCCGAGTTGGGCCGTGATGACTCTAGTGCTCAACGATTGTAAGGAAAAGACCTTTAAAAACAACTAGGTGACCTTCAATCGGATCGTCTTTGAGAAAAGGCCCAGGTGCCACCCTGAGGATGACTCTTAGTTCGGAGTTGGATCCAACGGGGCTTATAGCCTTGAGAACTGTGTGGCATATTATTTATTTTTATTGGTACCCAGAAAATTATTGGTGTTCATGTTATAATCTGTTTAAAGTGGAAATATTGTTTATCATGTTCTTGCGAGACATGAGTATTTTAAGTGTTGAACTGTGGAACCTTCTTTTGAAACAGATTGTATTTACCAGACTGTATGTCAATCTTGTTTCTGTGATATATATCTTATTTTGGAATTTATCCCTGTTTTCAAAACTGTATTTACTATCCATGTTGCTACTCACTGAGCTATCAGCTGACTTAGTTGTTTACCATTTCCAGGTGTTAGAAGGACTTAGAGTGGACTCATGGCGTAGCGGGGACTCTATGGCATGGACCTTTAGGGCATTTATTTAATTTGTTTTAGGCTGCTTGTCGAGTTTTGTACAAACATTGTGGTTGGGTTTTATTTAGAATTATTTTATTTTGTGGGCGGTTTGTGTCCCATTTAGTATATATATATTTTTAGGAAGTTGGTTATGATTTTTTTTCACTTGTGGCATGTCACTAGATTGAGTGTTGATTTATTTATTCCTGGGCTATCATCACATTTATTCTTTATGGTTTTGGGTTCATGTTTAGGTTTACGTGTGCCTTGGGCTAAGTCCCTGTGGGCCACGGCCGGTCATGCCTGGATTTGGGGTGTGACACCAGGAGTCCATCACTGTGAGTAATAGGGTAGTAAAGATATGTTTTTCATTATCTAATTTGATTTATGTATGACATGATTCTCTAAATATCGTATTTTGTCAAGATGCACAAGTTTCCAAGAAATGAGAAATGAATTATGAACAAGAAATGTGAATTATTTATAATATGATATGGTGGGCCCAAGGCCATTCTATTTATCTGTTCCGCTTATGTTTTGGCATGATATGAATTATTCGGTCGTTAAGACCTATTGATTTTTGGTATGGAACAAAGTGTTGTACGGAACCAAGTGATACAGTGGGAGTCACCTCTAGAATCCGTACGAGTCACCTCTTGGGTCCATACATACATGAATTGGGCCCAAGAAGAGGTGGAAACATGTCGATGTTCCATCTACTCCATGATTAGATACAATGATACAATATGATATGTTTGGACCAAAGGTCGTTTTGATATATGATTGGACCCAAGGCCGTTTTGTTATACATAGACCCGAGGTCGTTCAGAACATATGATATGGATACAAGGGTTTTGACATCGCTGTATGACTCATGTTATGATGTGTTATTTTATATGCATGAATGGATGCCCTATTTTAAAATGTTCTTCTAACCTTTTGTATAAGTGGGCGTACCACATACCACGTAAAATGTTTTGTAATAGTTCAATTATATATTCCATTCGAAAAGGTATGGATTATGATATGATAAATGTTTGTTTTGAAAAGATTTATGATACGTTTCTAAATTGTGAAATATGTTTTCCTAATGTTAAGGACACCATTCATTAACCTCTTTACTTTAATATTACTCACTGGGCGTTAGCTCACCATTTTATTTTATATATATGTAGGTGAGCCATCAGGGACCACACTAGAGATGTATCGAGGTCTGTCTCTTTGTCAAGCCGCTCGGGTTACGCCTCTGTGTCGAGGTGTAGACACCCCATTTTTGACCGCCCTTAAGACTTGGTGATGAAAGGTGTGCAATGCAAAGGTTCGATTTCTTAGGCAAGGAGAGAGTCAAATCCAAACCTCACACCCTATTTTTAGACCAAAAATATTTTAGATCTTAAACTCCTTTTTTTCAAAATATTTTGAAAAAGGTTTCTGCGATGTTCCGAGGCTCGCATTTTGTCAAATATTACGCTTTTTGTTAAACCGAGTGAGGACAAAGTGGAAATGAATGAAAGAGAGATGAAATCTTTGAAAAATCTTTCAAAACACCTTGTTTATGGGTTTGGAGTTGAAGAAAATAGGAGAAGAGGAAAGAAACCAAGTTGAGGAAGAAGTTGGGTATGAATCGCTAAGAGAGAGTCAAACAACTCTCGCTAAATCAGGCCTATCCTTTTGAATACTTGGTTTTCAGCTATGAGGCCACCACCATTGGAAAGCTTACTTCCGGGGCTTCATTTTTCACTTAAGAATCTCCTAAAGCCGTGTTCGGATGGGGAAGATATGATTGGTTGAAGTTGGGCATTATTCTGGTTGGACTGAAATTGAGCAACCTTCACTAAAAGAGGGATATCTCTTAGAACACATGGAATTTTGAGGTGAGGCTTCCAAATTTGGAAAGAAGACTTCCGAGGCTATAGTTTAGGCTCAAGAATGACCTAAAAGGAGTCCAGATGAAGGAATTAGGCTTACTTCAAGTCAGGGACCAACATTGATTTTTTCCATCGGCCTCTATGGAACTGCATCGGTCACAATTGGAGCTCAGCAGCTATAGGTCGGCCAAAAGTGAACTTTATCGGCCACAAATGTTGGCTGATCGGCCAAAAATGTCTAGAAAGCCCAGAATTGGCAGATATTTCTCCTCCAGCTGTTTCTAGCTGGTGCTACCTGTCCTAGCTCAGATATTTCGACCAAAGGTGATATTTTGCCATATAATGAAGCCTTGTATCTCATTTTCAAGGGTTAGAACATTAGAGGATAGATTAGAACAATTTTGGAAAAAATGTTTGGGAGCCTCTCTCTCTCAATCCACTCTCTAGATTCCCCTTTCTCTAAGAGTTTTGTGCTAGAAGCTTACATACATCCATCTTCAACCTATCAACCCTTAACAAGAGTTGTTGATCATTGGGATGAGGTTTCTAAAAGGTCTTCTTGGAGCTCATTAAGGAGGTTTTGACTTGGTTTTGTGCCTCAAACTGTGCTTCCCTCCAAGAGGTAAAACTTTCACCCCTTAAGCTTGTCTTTCACACTTGTTTCACCATCCTTTTTCCATTGTTTTGGACTATTTTGGGGCTGGTTTTGAATCATAAAAAAACTCTAATTTTTGAGGTTCTAAATGATGGTTTAAGCCTTGTTTGGCTAGGGGGTTGTCTCTCCCTTTTGTTCCTTGGCTTGTGAGGCCTTTTGAGCCATCTTTCACCACCTTTCAAACCAAATTATTTTGGCCTTTAAACCACTGAATTCCAAAGGAATTTCAGTGGTGAAAAGGGAGTTTTGAGGTCCCAAATGGGTGGGGGTTGTCCCCTCTCCTCTTCTCTTGTTTGCATGTCTTATTGGCCTATCAAATGAGCATGTATTTCTACCATTTTGAGGCTTAGTTCAAGCACTTTTTTGTGACTTTTAGGACCTGCCTTAACTCTGTCCATGGCTAGTTTGGTCACCTTATGCATGCTTTATACACTTGTAGTGTAATTCTTGCAAACTAGCCTTATATGCCTCGTGAAGTAGCATGTTTGTTAAGCATGTATGGGTTCCATTTCAGCATGTTTTTGGTGATGTTTTTCCATGTTATACTTCTGTTAAGGTTTGGTTTGGTTGGCCCTTGCATGCTCCATGCACTTGTAGTGCAATTTCATGAATTAGCCTAGTGTGTATCATGCTTTAACATGTCATTCTAGCATGATTTTGGCTTAACTCTAAGAATATTTTGGTCATGTTTTAGCATGATTAAGCTTTGATTTTTGTTGTTTTGGGCATGCATGCCATGATTTGTATAGCTATGGTTCATTCTAGCTTGTTAGCTTTGTGCATCAAGTCCACTAGCATGCATTGTTTGACCTATTTTCATGATTTGGCATCATTTCATATGTGATTTCCATCCATGTAGTGTGGTCATACACTCACATCTTTCACTCTTTTGATGTCTTGGAGGTTTGGTTCTTTATACCTCAAGTATGGGTCTATATGCATGCCATTTTGCCTAAGCTTGTAAGCTGCCATATCAGTGTGTTTTGGGGCTTATTTTGACATGCCATAACTCTGATTTTTATTGGTTAAGTCATGCCATGCTTGGTCTTGGTAGGTGTAGTGTAACCCTCTTTATTGGCCTTGCTTGCATCATGCCTTATGCCTTTCATGTTGGCTTGTTTTGGCATTGGTCCATGCATGTTTTAGACTCATGTTGGCATGATCTAGGATTATTTTGATTGTCCTTGGCCCTTTGGGGTTTGATTCATGTGGCCTTGGTACAAGCTCCTTGGCTAGCCTTAACCTTTAGACCTCCTAGCATGCTATGCTTGTAATATGTGCATGATTTGGCATCATTCCTCACATGATTTCAGAGCTTACTTCATTGCCACATTCTCATGTTTGTCATTCCTCGCTCATGTTTGAGAGTTTGTGCTCCTATGCTTAGTTAATGGGCCTTTGCATGTGCATGCATTTCCTCACTTTTCATGCCATCATTTCATCATTTTGGCCACTGATTTGGGCATGGCTGAGGTCTGTTCATTTTTAGTTTAAGTCCATTGAGTATGTGGTTTGCATGTTGTTGCATGCCTATTGCACTGCATGTTGTTGCATGCTTGTTATATGGCCTCATATTTGCATGCTTGTGTTGCTTTGTTAAGTTAACCATGGATGCATTACATTGGTTTAATATGCTTGTCTTTGCATGTTGTTATATGCTAGTTGCATTGCATGACATTGTCGTTGGCATACTCATGTTGTATTAGCTTTGTTTACATGCTTAGGTTGCATTGCATTGAGTTGGCATGCCATTAGTTTTGATAAGTCAATCATGTTGCATTGCACAGCATTTTGCATGCTTGCTGCAATGCATTGCGTGTGCATGTATTGCCTCTTGATCAAACATGATAGAGGTTAAGGTCCCTTATGTGTTTTTGTGCATTTCATTCACATTGAATTATGCGACTCGGCCTCTTTGGCCATCATGCATCGAAATGCGTGATTAATGGCTCGAGAGCCAAGCACTACACACCTTTGAGCCTTAGACATGATAAGGGGTGTAGTTGCACAACATTTTTCTTGCAAATGTATTGCCATGCCCTTATTTGTCCTCTGCTGCAACAAAAGGAGTAGTCTGCAGGAAGAGATGGCCGATTAGCTACAAATATTTGGCCGATAGTCTCAAAACTGGTTGATGACAATTATCCACTGGCCGATGGCCACCCCTCTTGGCCGATAACCTCTCAGAATGCCTATGAGGTAGGTTAGAAGCATCACAGAAGTTGGCATAATTTTCAGAGGTGCAGAACAGTGCAAACAGAGGCAACATGAGGCATGGCAACGGATTTCTGAGCGAAGTCGATTGAGCATGCATATGCCCCTCTTCTCGAGACCGTTTTAACTGCTTTGTATAGTTAGTTAATTTGTAATTAATCAGTTAATGTGCTAGCTAATTTAATTCATCGTTGTAAATTCTTGATTAGCTTAGCATAGCTAATTTTCAATTCGGTGTTGTAATAATTAGTCTAATTAGATTATTAGATTAGTTAGAATAGTTTAGTGTAGTTAGCTTGTATTATTTATTCAAACCCTCCGTCGAGAGGGCCAACTTTTGTAATAAGTGTGCGTGAGTATGTGAATGTCTTCCAATCCCACGTCTTTCTCCCTTTTACTTACCTTCTTTCAGTGGTTAGTTTTAGGTCATGTTTCAATTAGCATTCTTATACTCGCATGTTTGCATCCATTCATCTGTATTGCATGTACCGGGTTCGGCGCATCATACTAACTGCATTGTATTTCAATTCCTACTTGAGTATATGATTATCAAGTTGCATCTCATATGCCATTTTAGAATAGTCGAGTCTATTTCTAGTTGCATTTTGCATGTGTTGCATTAACCATCTTAACATAAACTAGGATCATGCATGATTTCTAACTAGTTGTTGTTTTGGCTCGGAGTACACTGTAAGTGTTTATACTTTAGTATCTTGCATGAGTGTGAGTGTTGCCATGACAACATGCTTGCCATGAGACTAATTGCTTAAATGATATAACTGTCTGAATGCCTGTGGGTGAAGGTTAGATTGCTTGAATTGGAACAATTCATCGAAATGCGAGTTTTAAGCCCACTCGAGGGTAGCAATCCACGTCTTAGCCTACTTGCGAGTAGCACCTTCAAACCATTTTCAAACAAACAAACATGAGATGTTTTGTTCCAACTTAGGCGATCTAGTCTATACTTGTATGCTGTGCGCATCACATAGTAAAGCTAACTAATAACCGGAATAATAACACATGTGTTTTCAAAAACAAGGTATCATGCTTAGTACAGGCCGATCTTTGATCGGGCGAGCGGGGGTGCTCATTGCATAACCTTCCCCTCTTGTACCCAAGTTCCCGAGCCGAAGCAACTTTGGTGATGACGAACACGTGGCTTTAGGCACGAGTCAGGGTTTCCAAAATCCCCCAAAATAAAATATTTAGGTGGCGACTCTGTATCTGGCAAAGCATTCCATGTTTGACACTTCTTTATTAAAATCAATTTTCCAAAATAATTTGCTGGATTTGGACTCTTTGGTGATTTATCGGTCTTGCATTGCACTTTGCGAGATTAGATTCAGAACCGTGACATTGAATCTGAGCTGTCGTAAGCCTAATGAACAAACCGGGATTTCGCGCCAATTCGTGCGCGGAGCCGGGACGTTCGAGCACGTCTACACGAGGCTTTAACTTTGTATTGGAGAATTATGTATTTTATTGAATCTTATGTATTTGTGTGTAAGATCTATATAAGTTCTGTGATTATGTGTATATATGGAAAGTATATTTAAATGCTTAAATTAATCTAAGTCTTCATGTATGCACAAGCTCAATGGGCATTATCTTTATGTTGGTATTTGCTTCCGCTTAAGGCCCCATATTTGTATAAATATTCACGAAATTTTGTTTTGAGACCACTGTACAGGCCGGTCATGGACCAAACTTTTAGGGGCTGGTTTGGGTCATGACAATTGGTATTAGAGCACAAGTTATGATCTCACACACATGTCCATTGAGCATTAGAGTGTCTAGAATGCATTTAAGTTGCATGTATTTAATAATGAAACGATATGTTGTGCATTCTGAACGATGTATGTGAGCTTATACAATTAGTTAAGTATCGAGTTTGAGAATTAGATTTCTTATGGACTTTGGGGTAATAAAAGAAGATCCATATGTATTGTCTCACCAATTGAATTTTTGTGACTAAGGAGGATTTGATAATTGTTATGAAATGAGAATGGGGTTACATAATGAGTATGATATTGAGGCTAAGGTTATGAAAGATGTGGGATATTGGTGTTATCAGGATAATATTGGTAAATATAAGCATGTTTGTGGTAGTGTGATGTGAAAAGAGATTAAACTTAGCTTCTACATGGGTTATATGTGGAATTAGACTATGAGGAATTTTGGGAAAGTGAGATCGTTGTTGTTAATTAATAAAGTGTATGGAATTATGGCAATTGAGAAATGTGATGAGTGACAATGAGTACAGAGGCTTGAATGTATCATAAAATTTTAACGATAAGAAGAGATGAAGATGCGTTTGGTTCATAGCGTAAGTCTTGAGCCTAAGAAATTCATTTTGCTAAACGATATGTATAAGGGAATAGAAGGCTAAGGTTTATGAAATTGTGGTGTTTTGACTAGAATAATGGGGAGTGCAAGCATGTTGAGTTGTGGAAACATGAAATGATAAGAGATTTAGATCTTTGCTTGAAGCCATGGAAAGAATATTTGAGAGAGGGAGATATTAGAATTAAGGTGGCTGACAAATTATGGAACTATTGTGATTGAGATATTTGGTGATCGAAAACAAGTGTGGAACTATAGTACTTAAGAGTTAGGACATTAGAATTGCTACCTGGAATGTTAATGAGTACAAGTATCATGATTTGTGATCATATAGTATTAGGTGGAATTTTATGGAAGTTTAGTGGTACAAGGGAATCAGAATCTTGACTAGAACATTGGTGGTTTTGAGTATATGGATTTGTAGAGATATAGTGTATGTTGAGGAAATTGTGGTATGTCTGTGGACGGAGGAAAATATTACATGAAATCTTGAACCATAGAGCTTAAATGATTTTGTATGATATTATGTACTAAGCTAAATTGTATTTAATGTCTTAGGGGAAGGGTGGTGAGAATAGTGAAAAGTAAGAATGAGATGTTGCTTATGTTATCATACCACATGTAAGGATATGAATGGATATTGTTATCGTAGTGAGATGATATGCTTGCTAATCAAATTACATGGGTCATTGAAATGGATCATTGGTGAAGAGGAAGTCATGTTTTGAATCTTCCTACAGAGGATCGGCTATGAAATTGAGGGATATGTTTTATAAGATGATAGACTTATGATAGTGAATGTTTTGATGTGAATGTTTATTTTAACTCAACAGGTTGGAAAAAAAAAAAGAATAGGTAAGGAGTAAACAGTGACTTAGACGATGATTAGAAATGGGGTGATAAGTGAAGTTTTGTTCCTCCTTTCAGTGAGGACATATACTCTTGTGAATGGATGCGAATACAAGGAAAATTGTACTCCTATTTGTAGACTACCACTTGTCTGAAAGACATAATTTTGCCCTGATATGTTTTTGTTCGGAACCTAACATATTGCTATCATAAACTTATTGTTAATAATTAAGGATGAAATGTTTATTAGAGGACTAATTCAGGATTTGTTCCTTTATTGCGATCTAAAAATGAGTGATCATTAGAATAAAACTTATGTGGTCTATGTTATTTAGAGATGTCATACCATCAATTAAATTCGGTGCTTTCGACATGGATGATTAATATGTGATCTTGCGTGTGATGCGTAAATATTGACCATACACCTAAGCGAGTTATTTGTGACCTCCAAAATTATGTGCTCTTTGTATGGCACTAATGGCATAGATACCCACCTTAGAGTCTGTTATTGATAATTTCTGACTTGTACATGAATGTCTGGACAACTACTGTAAGGAAATGGGTAGACCAAAATTGACTTTGTTATTGAGGCTGTATCAACCTTTATTGATGTGAAAGGTTTCATATGAAAGATGACCAAAAAAAAATAAAAAATCATGAATATTGTTTATGGTATGTGTGAAGTACTAGGTGATATGTGATTAATTCAATAAAATATCTAAGTAATGTGATAGATGAAAGTAGTACATTGTGGTTAATATGATTTGTGACTCAACTATTGGAGAGTTTAGAATTCTTTCGTGTGGATACGAGAAACGTGAGCTAAAATGCCAAGATATTTAGATTGAGGAGATTTCGATGTATGAAGACCATTATTTTAAGTGCTTAAACTAAATGTAAGCAAACTGTTTATATGATTAATTTGGGCCCTATCGTTTTGTTTGAATTGTTTAGGTCTATGAGGAATTGATTTTTGAGGCTAATATGATGTATTAAGAATTTTTATGGGTCTGATTTAATGTTCTTTGTATAGAGTATTATAATATATGATAAGTCAATATTGTTAACATGCCTAAGCAAGTTAGTTGTGACTTACAATGAATGAAACCAATATTCGGATTAGATGCGATGCTCAATCAACTTTGAAGTTATTGGAACAAGAACATAGGAGTTTTATGGATAATGCGTTTTATGCTTGATGTCATGAAGTTAACCTTAAGACTCTCTAAGAAGACGTTGATTTTAAGTGGTTGTTATTTTAATATAATTTGGGAGTTATGACAATTGGGGTTTGATCTGTATTTGATTTTACTAATAATTTATTTTGGAAGGAGAAATCATGGTGTCGAATCTGAACAGGTAATTTCTTGTTACGGGTTTTGGGTTTGCTCTTTGGAGTCTGTGAGAAATCTGATTCGAACTGATAAGTTTAATTTTGATTACTTGGGCCTCTATTGAAGTTGAGGACTTGAAACTAAATTTGGTTATTTAAAAATTTAGACCTCATTTATTATTACCACTATTGTGAGCATTTAAATCATTAGTGAGCAAAGATTTATGAAATAATGGATCCAGGATTCATGTGTTTATTTGGTTTAATGGGTGTAAAATGAAAATATCATTGGAAACGTAATTGGGAAATTAATATGTCTTCCCCTTTAAAGAACTATATATTTAGGAATATTGTGGAATCAATGGAAAATTGCATAATACTGTAGATTTATGGACTAAGCTAATTTGAGGATTTCAAATGACAATCAGCATTAGACCGATTTGAAACTTAAAGGGAAAGAGTTAGCTCATGAACGTCCTTAGGATTATGGTATTACCATTTGAGGTATATGACTTGTAGATCAATAAATTGAGATGTATGAGGGTTGTGAATAATAAGATGATGTTTTGATGTTATTGAGTATTATTATCAATTGGGTTACCAATTAGCCAGTAAATAACGAATTAATGGTGATCCTTGGAACAACTTCATTGAGATTGACTGTATAGGATTGTGAGCTGTTAAATGATTGAGGGATGTTGTATATCCAAGATGAAACTGGACTAGTGACCGGGTAAATCAAGTTTGGAGGACCAAACCTCTTAAGGTGGGGAGAATGTAACGACCCCAAAACGCATATCAGGAATTATCTTTACATAATTATGGGTTAATGTGCCTTAATTTAATTACATTTGTTTGAATTGAAGAATTAGCTGTTGAGTTACAACCTTGGAACTAAAATTGCCGACTTTTAAGGGTTCGGAAACCGCAATTAAGTACGTGGTTATGCTAATGAGAATTTTTAGAGCTATTTGGGAAAATTAATTGAAAATTTACTTTGTCCGATTCGTTAAGGTATCTTTGGGTGGTTAACTTACTACTGTAAATTGAAGGCCTTAGAGGCTTCAGAAACCAGAACAGAGTACATAATTATGATCAACATGATTTTTGGAGTCATCTGGGAAGTTTAATTGAAATTTGATTTCGTACGATTCGTAAGGGTGTGTTTGGCTCCCTAATTGTGATAAGCTTATATCTATCTATATATATACATATATGTATAAGTTGAACTCATCACTTTTGAGCCCAAAAGTATCTGAGGGAGAGGAAGAGACACAAAGGAGAAAGAGAACTCAAAGAGAATAAGGGAGAAAGTGTAGGAATGAAGAGGAAATCCAAGATTTAGCTTGAATTCACCATGATTATGCAAGAACAAGTGGTATTAACGGCTTAAGGTAAGATTTCCCCTCCCAATACTTGAAGATTATAAACTAAAGAGTGAGTTTCATAGGTTATATATGATTATATGTATCTGTTTTGTTTCATCAAGCACGAAGATGTTGAATCTTTGTACATAGCATGAATTTATGTTCACAACTTGATTTCTTGTAGGAGTTTTATGGTTCTTAAGAGGCTAAAGAGGATTTCACCATGTAAGTGAGCTTGGAACTCCCAACCATGTATACTTTATGATTTTGTATTTTGATTCTCAACCTTATTCTTGTTAATGGGAAATTGAGTATTGTTTTGGGGTAATGATTTTTGATGGAAGCTAAGGATGTGAAATTTAGCACGTGTTAAAGAGTTTTGGACTTTCATTTATATGAAATTGAAGTTTAATTTTGAAAATGAGAGGTTCCAAGTCAAGAAGCCATTTTCGGACTGATTTTTGCCCAGTCCCGCACGTGCGGCCAATGGTGTCCCCCACAAAGTTACATTCTGAAATAAAAGCACGTGCTCCCGCACGTGCAGATTTGGTCCCGCATATGCGGCACTTCCCTATTTTAGCTCAACTTCAAATAAGCATATCTCTCTCATCCGGACTCCGTTTTAAGTGATTCTTGAGCCTAAATTCAAGCCCCGGAAGTCCAGTTTATAATGGTGGTGGTCTCACTCCCAAATTAAAAGTACGCAAATAGATATGCTAAAATTAGTGAGGGTTGTTCACTTTCTGTCCAACCGTTTCATGCCATTTTCTCTCCTAACCCAATTTCCTTTCATTTCTTCCCATTTTCCTTGATATGAATTATGACCCATTGAAGACCTATGAGTGTAGAACCAACATAACTAATTGATTAAAGAGCAAAGTAAGGGATCAGTTATATTCATATATTGCACTATGTGCATTGTGTTTGTAGATCAAGACAAGGACATCGTCCCACTGCTACCAGGAGTCCATCACTGTGAGTAATAGGGTAGTAAAGATATGTTTTTCATTATCTAATTTGATTTATGTATGACATGATTCTCTAAATATCGTATTTTGTCAAGATGCACAAGTTTTCAAGAAATGCGAAATGAATTATGAACAAGAAATGTGAATTATTTATAATATGATATGGTGGGCCCAAGGCTGTTCTGTTTATCTGTTCTGCTTATGTTTTGGCATGATATGAATTGGTTGGTCTTTAAGACCTATTGATTTTTGGTATGGAACAAAGTGTTGTATAGAACTAAGTGCTACAGTGGGAGTCACCTTTAGAATCCGTACGAGTCATCTCTTGGATCCATACATACATGAATTGGGCCTAAGGAGAGGTGGACACATGTCAATGTTCCATCTACTCCATGATCAGATACAATGATATGATATGATACGTTTGGACCAAAGGTCATTTTGATATATGATTGGGCCCAAGGCCGTTTTGTTATACATGGACCCGAGGTCGTTCAGAACATATGATATGGATACAAAGGTTTTGACATCGCTATATGACTCATGTTATGATGTGTTATTTTATATGCATGAAGGGATGTCCTATTTTAAAATGTGCTTCTAACCTTTTGTATAAGTGGGCGTACCACGTACCACGTAAAATATTTTGTAATAGTTCAATTATATATTCCATTCGAAAAGGTATGGATTATAATACGATAAATGTTTGTTTTGAAAAGATTTATGATACGTTTCTAAATTGTGAAATATGTTTTCCTAATGTTAAGGACACCATTCATTAACCTCTTTACTTTAACATTACTCACTGGGCATTAGCTCACCCCTTTATTTTATATATATGTAGGTGAGCCATCAAGGACCACATTAGAGTTATATCAAGGTCCGTATCTTTGTCAAGCCGCTCGGGTTACGCCTCTGTGTCGAGGCTTTAACTTTGTATTGGAGAATTATGTATTTTATTGAATCTTATGTATTTATGTGTAAGATCTATATAAGTTCTGTGATTATGTGTATATATGGAAAGTGCATTTAAATGCTTAAATTAATCTAAGTCTTCATGTATGCATGACCTCAATGGACATCATCTTTATGTCGGTATTTGCTTCCGCTTAAGGCCCCATATTTGTATAAATATTCATGAAATTTTGTTTTGAGGCCGATGGACCGGCCGATCATAGACCAAACTTTTAGGGGCAGGTTTGGGTCATGACAGTTGACAACGAATCTTCGTAGAGATTAATCATTAAGCATGAATCTCTAGTTTATGTGTTGAATAACCATCAACTATTTGAAACAACTCTCAAATGAAAGAAAGTGGTGGCAAGTTAATTCTTAAAATCAGGTTATTACCATGGAAATTAAGCAAAGAAACGCTAAGAACAAGATGATGCCATCTATATACAAGGACCAATGCTACAACAAATGAGCTAATCAAAACTTGAACCAATTAAATATAGTAGTACAACCCTAAAATAGTCAATAATAAGCCCAAACAATGATTGAAAATGTAAAAAAATAAAATAAAATAAAATAAAAAACTCAAAAGCTAAGCAAAAGCAAAGACACTAAAGCTATATAAGCAAAAAAAAAAAAAAAAAAAAAAAAAAAAAAAAAAGGAGAGATGGCCAACCCCTCCAATTTCAAGACTTCAGATAATGTTTTTGGCCTTAATTCAACTCTGAAAATCAGTTCAAAAAACCAAAGAAAATTAGTGTAAAAGAACCAAGGGTTGAGCTACAAAAATAGGTGCAAGTAAGGGTGTTAACCTTACCACCTTTGGTAGCTTGTCCAAACCCAAGTTCCAACACCTAAAATGGATACAAAACAGCCCAAGAACACAAGGAATAGGTAGAAATGAAGAAAACAAAAGCAAGAACAAAAGTTACAAGCTTATACCTCTCAAAATGGAGTAAGCTTTGGTTGATGATCAAACTCACTCTTCACACACTCTTAAGCTTGAATTATGCTTCTCAAGGGTCAACCAAGGCTCTAAGATGGTGAGTCAAGGTTGTGTATGGTGTATATAGATAATACAAGGTTGATAGGTTAACTTAAAGGTAGCTTGCAATGGAAGAAAGAGGAATAAGGAACTCTCTCTGTGTGTATAGGCTTTCGTTCAATTGTTCAACCTCCAAAATAGAGGCATGTGGTTGTATTTATAGAATTTGAGCACAAAAGGTGATAAATATCTTCAAAAATGCACAACCAGCGGCCTCCTGCCCAGAATAGTATTTCTCGCTATTAAAGCCCGGCCGGCCCTCAATAACCACAGCCAGCCCTCAATGAGGCACGACTAGGCCTCAATGAATTCTATTGTTTTCCTTTTTCTGCCTCATCAAAGGGTGGTACAAGGTGTACAAAGGGATTTCTTGGGTATGATTAATGGGAATATAGAAGGCTTTGGATTGTTTCAAAGCTTAAACAAGGCTCCTTGGTTGAGACCTCTAACCACGCATAATACCACTTTCATCATTGAGTGTACCAAGTAAAGCGCTCGAGCCTTGCGAGTGATAAAAAATGGGGTGTCCACAGTTGCCTCTCCTTGACAAAGCTCGAAGTCATAAAGTGATGTGAATAAATGTCAAAGCCCAGAGATGACCCATTTGACAAGACCGCAAGGCTCGGGCAAGAAATCAAAACATAAATGCAAAAGTTGGACTCGGGGGCAAAATGCAAAAACGAAATGTAGCAATCAACTTATGATCATGCAATGAAGTAATGCAATGAAACACAATGTAAATGAAGTAATGGAACAATGCTACAATCCAAACAAGT
This sequence comes from Camellia oleifera, assembly GCA_022316695.1. NCBI lineage: Eukaryota > Viridiplantae > Streptophyta > Magnoliopsida > Ericales > Theaceae > Camellia > Camellia oleifera. Next base: position 15,903,198 of record CM039308.1, on the reverse strand, counting down.
ATGCCACGCTCGAACGATAATGCAAATCAAAGCTAAAATAGACCTCGTCGTATTTCATACAGACCGAAGTGAATAAAACAAACACGCTTCGTGTGAAAAACACAAAGAAAACATAAACCAACCTACGTCTCACATAGAAAGGATGTAAGAAAATCCAAACCTAACTACGCCTCGCGTAGAAAGGAGAAAGGGAGACGTAACCATCGAGGGCACCCGAGGTCTCAACCGAGATCCTAACGTGTTTCATGCGATAGGAGAGATGGCAGTGTGAACAAACAGGCGCACCAGATGCTTTTTAACCGAGGGCACAATCCTAACGCGTCACACGTGGGAGAAGGCAAGGTAGTGTGAACATTGGGACACGCCCACTATTTTTAATCGAAGGTACAATCCTAACACGTCAGATGCAAGACGAGCAAGGGTGGTGTGAACACCAGGACATGCCTAATGTTTTTAACCAAAGGTACAGTCTTAACGCGTCACACGCGAGAGGAGGAAGGGTGGTGTGAACACCGGGACACGCCCAATGTTTTTAACAGAAGGTACAATTCTAACGCGTCACACATGAGAGGAGGAAGGGTGGTGTGAACACCAGGACATGCCCAATGTTTTTAATCGAAGGTACAATCCTAACGGGTCACACGCGAGAGGAGGAAGGCTGGTGTGAACATCGGGACAGGCCCAATGTTTTTAACTGAAGGTGCAATCCTAACGCATCACACGCGAGAGGAGGAAAGGTGGTGTAAACACCAGGACACGCCTAATGTTTTTAACCGAAGGTAAAATCCTAACGCGTCACACGCGAGAGGAGGAAGGGTGGTGTGAACACCAGGACACACCTAATGTTTTTAATCGAAAGTACAATACTAACGTGTCACACGCGAGAGGAGGAAGGATGGTATGAACATCGGGACACGCCCAATGTTTTTAACCGAAGGTACAATCCGAACGTGTCACACATGAGAGGAGGAAATGTGGTGTGAACATCGGGAGACGCCCAATGTTTTTACCCAAAGGTACAATCCTAGCACGTTACACGGGAGAGGAGGGAAGGTGGTGTGAACACCGGGACACGTCCAATGTTTTTAACTAAAGGTACAATCCTAACGCGTCACACGCGAGAGGAGGAAGGGTGGTGTGAACACTGGGACACGGCCGATGTTTTTAACCGAAGGTACAATCCTAATGCATCACACTCAAGAGGAGGAAAGGTGGTGTGAACACCGGGACATGCCCAATGTTTTTAACCGAAGATACAATCCTAACACGTCACATGCGAGAGGAACAGAGGTATAAACAAATCGCATAAGCAGGAATTAGAAACAAACACTAATTCTACACAGAGAGGCGTAAAATCAAAGCGGTGTAGTAAAATGGAAGCCAATTTACCCACGTGTTAAAACAAAGAACATAGTGCACCATGTTCCGATTGGGTTGTGAAATGGATGATGATGTTACTGTGGCACAAATGATTTTATCTGGAACTGCTCTGAATGGACCGTAAATAAAATATCGTCTAGTTACAGAACATAATAACAAAATGAACTACAATTTAGACAAAACAAATTTTAAACTACGCGGAATAGTTTACACAAATTAAAGGCTTTGAACGAATGAGTAACAAGAAAACTTTAAATAAATCAAATAAATAAAATAAAAATAAAAACCAAACACAAAGGCACTCATATAAATAACCAAAAGAAATCCCTTTCCTTTCTTTTTATATTTCTTTCTTTTTTTTTTCTCTCTTATTATTCATTATTTTCTTTCTTCTCTCTCTTATCTTCTTTTTTTTTTTTTTTTCTTTTTTGCGCTCTTTTCTTTCTTTTCAGTGTTTTTCTTTTTGAACCCTCTTATTTTTCACTCCATAAAACAAGAAATAAATAATAGAAAGGAAGAGAAAGTGGGAAAAAATAAAACTGTGATGTGCTGTCATTGAGGGACGGCCAGGCCTTAATGAAGTATGCTTAGGCATTGAAACAGCCGGCCAGGCCTCAATAGTGGTAGGGGCAGTTTCGACCTTTCACTGTAACTTATGTGTTTAAAACAACTCCAAACCCTATTCCTCATACCTCCTTACCCGAAATCACTTCCCCTCTCACTCTCTCTCTCTCTCTCTCTCTCTCTCTCTCTAGCTTTCCTCTCTCTCTTGATTTCCTCTTTTCGTTGCATTTCCTAACAAACCTCACCATTTTCTCTTCGAAACGCTTCCTATTCTCTACATTTTGAACCGATTTGATTTCGATTTGGTCAAATTTTCGGGTCTCTCATTGTTTTCCTTTGTTTCTCATGAGTTTTCTTGGCTTTTTGGGGACTCACTCTTGTGTTTTCATTTTCCCCTCTCATTTTCTCTCTCCTAGGGTTTAACCCCCCACATTTTCTCGTTTTCTCTTCATTTTCTCCATTATTCTCCATGGCAAGTGATGAAGTTCCCATTCTAAACCCCGTCATTGGTATTGGGGCTGCTCTAAGCGCAAACATAGAGGTCGAGGACGCTCTTGCATTGCCTCTCCTCGTTGATCGACCATTTGACGTGGCCACATACCGACTACACACACATGCTCCACCTCTAGGCGGGATTTTGAGATTCGAGGGCCTCAAGATGTCTTACTGCGAGAGCCCATAAAGAACTTGTCTGCTGATGCCTCCACGATACGCAACTTCCCTTTACTTTGATATATTATTGAAACTCACAAGCAGCCCATTAGTTAAATGCCATATATTTCCCACTTGCAGGTGATAGCTAGGAGGATTGGTGGATACGAATCCATACCTGGCCCTTGGCGTTGGTATGAGAGACTGCCTGTGGAGGTCCGTGCACTATTTGACGTAGCTGGCTTTGGACCCTTCTGCTCAGGGTTCATATAAATGAGAGTCGAGTCACTGCTATATAGGGCCCTGGTCGAGAGATGATGGGACACCACAGACTCATTCCACTTCTTATCGATCAGGGAGATGACTCTGACCCCGTACGACTTTGCAATGCTCACTAGCTTGCGTGTTAGAGTTGGCGGTCCGATCCCGTATGATCCAGACATGAAGCATTGGAGAGCTGCACAGCGCCAACTTCTTGGAGCGATCCCGGACACAACTAGCCATGGGATGGTGAGGTACAGCTGGTTCTTCAAGTACTTCTCTGAATTTCAGCCCACCATTCCAAATGAAGTCGCCCAGTACACCCGCAGCTTCCTAATGTATCTCCTCAATACTACTCTATTTGCGAATAGAGAAAATACCATGGGGTTATATCTTCTAGGGCACTGGTGCACCTCCCTCAGGTGGCAGAATATGATTAGGGTGGCGCTAGTCTAGCCACCCTATACTGTTATATGAGCTCCTTCTCCCACCACAAGGCGGATTCACTCGGCGGCTACTGGAGGATTTGGGAGGTATGCCTTATTTTTTCTGTTCATTCTGTTCATTTTGCATTTTCTGCTCATTTACATTTCGTTTCTGCTTATTGACTTCAGCCATCTTTTTCTATTTGCAGCTCTGTGTTTACACCTACTTCACCTCTTTGGCTTTGGTCCTGGTGAGGTCGATAGAGTTGTCAGTACCCTACTCATGGTAGTACGACTCCCGATTTGAGCGTCGTCGCCGCGTAGACCGAGATTTCCCCTATTTCTACCGCTTCTTTGACACGATCACGGCAGACCGGGTAGCAAAATACAAACCTTTAATTGTTACATACTATGAGCATATTGCACTGTTTCCCACACTACACGGTCATTCTCATACTGTTGCACTTGTACTAGATTGCCATTCTCATACTATACTGACTTCTCACACTGTACTGATTTCTGACACTGCACTGACATCTGACATTACACTGATTTCTGACATTGCACTGATTTCTAACATTGCACTGATATTTGATATTGCACTGATTTCGTAGGTTGACTGGCATCCTTGGGTGGGCATTTCCGAGTTGTCGAGGATGACCTATGCCGCTACATAGCATGCCTCCACTATGCGGATTTTATTCGAGGGCCTCTTCGGCCAGGTGTCCTACTTGGGGGAGAAGTTCACCCGCTAGACGCGGGACATTGTTAATCCCGACATCCCACATCTCTCTCTTCCGATTATGACAGTAGTTGATATAGGACGATCCTCAAATCAACCTATTGATGTTAGGAGAGGACAACGATCATCATCGTGAGCCTAGCAACTTCACTACCTTCTTACACACCCGGGTGATGGCGCCTCTTACCCCAAGCATGGCTCGAGCTGTGTCGGAGGTTGTTGTTGCTGCGGCTAGTGATGCGCTTGTTTGGAGGTGCCCCTACCGTTGCTCCCATTCCTAGATTTCCTGTGATCCCCACTAAGATCATGTACATGCATCCGGATGGAGTGATCGAGTAAATCTCACAAGAGCACATCGAGGAGAAGGACCGCAAGCTAGTGTTTACTCCTGGCGTCAAGTAGGTACACATTCCTTTATGCTTCCACTTACTGCACTGCGTCTTGTTTTCTACCATTTCTATTCATTGTTCGCTATTACTTCTGTCTTCCTTTCTCAAATTATGTTCCTTTTGTAGGTGCACCGGGCGTATGCTGATGACCTCCTTTGTATAATCGACAGTTTGCTCCTTATGGTACGGAGGAGGCAGACTGCCTTGGTCTCCCATGGGATCCAGGTACATACTATCAGTAGCCTACTGTTGTTGTCATACTGTACACTCTTGTTAGTTCATACTAATACCTGTCCTATTTTCAGCTTGAGTCGGCGCTAGCAGTGCCTGTAGGACCTTCCATAGCCAATAAACAGAGATGGGGCCCAGTAAGGGCTGAGGGGGAGCCAATCGCGGAAGAGGCCGAGCGAGACAGGCTAAGAGAGTCTACGACCCTTGAGGATGAGGGAGAAGAGGTTGACTTGCAGTCCAGCAGCCCTAGCGATAATAGTGATACACCTCCTCCACAGTCGAGGAGGAAGAGGGCGATGATGGGCTATTGATGAGGATGATAATTTTTTATTTAGTTTTTAGTTTTTTAAGAATTTTATTTTTATTTATTTATTATTTATTATTATTATTATTATTATTATTATTATTATTATTTTTTTTTTTGTAATTAAAGACTAACTTCAAATAGACCCTTTTGTTTTGGTTTGAAAGATTTTCTTTTGTTTTGTTACCTTGTAAAACGATGATCGGGGTTGGACCCGTTAGTAATAAAAGACAATCTCTTGTTGAATGATTTCCTTGCACAATGTGATGAATGATATTTTGCATGATGAATAACGTAATCCTTACATGATATCTTTTCATAAGACTTGCTCTTGCATTCATTTGAATTGGATAACTACCCATAACTGGACAAAATTATGAAATACAACTCAATAACAAGAAAACGAAATAAAAACAACTCGAAAATACTTTAAAAAAAAACACTTGGTACAAGCAAAACAGAATTCACAATACAATTGTGGTATGTCAAGGCAAAGATTGGCCTTTTCTGCAACTGCACTGCTCTGAGCCATCATTTAGACTCGGCTAGGCCTCACTAAGGCATGGTCGGGCCTTAATGTGAGGTCGATCAGTGCTACCCTGTTGTCGTGCACTGCTCATTCCCATCTTCTATAAATAATGCTCCTTAGCTCTTTTTCTGGCAAAATAACAAGTCTTTGATATTTTGTTTTCAAAATGGAGACATTACGAAACAATAGGCTCTGAAGCTGGATATCCACTTTGGACGGCTCGAAAAAGGTAAAATTTTCCAGTTTTGGGCTAAATACCCTTTTTCTTTTGAGTTGTACTTCTCTTTGCTTTCCATTCCTTCGTGTCGCTATTCAATGTTGGAACCCGGTCACACATGTGTTTCAATTCGGATTTCAAGAGGTGTATCCAACACTCAAGGAATTTCAAGCCTTGATGGAGTCCCAACGCGACGAAGAAATCATACCGCAACCCCGTTTTGGCCATACCCAAGCTTTGGGATAGACGTGTGGGTTAGCATTACATGAGGCTCAGTCTTTGGTACATAATGGAGAGCTAGATATCCCTATTTTAGTTCATCAATTTTTCGTTGTTGGAGACAAGAGTCACCTTCTTTGGCGAGGCTGCCGGCAACATGCTCTCTGTTTATACCTTCTTGCCCAATTCCTCCTTGCCCCTAGTTTCGGTGGAGTTAACATCCGGTTGATCGAAGTAACTCAGTGTCTGAAAGAAGGTAAGAGTTGCATGGGTTTGGTACTGGCCGAAACCTTAATAGGTTTAGATGCCTTCCACTGAGGAGAGACCACCCGGCTGGCAGGGAGTCCGCTACTTCTCCAGGTATTATTTTCCACCCTTCTAATTTAAGATTCTTACATCACTCAAAACTCATTCTCTATTTTTCTTTTTAAACCCCTTTCCCTTTTTTTCTTTTTTTTCTCATCATACACCTCTCTATTCTTTAATCTCTCTTATCTTTTCATCCCTCCCTAGGTATAGCATATGGATAAACTGCAAGTAACTGCTCCTTGTCCTAAGTATTCGGCCCGAGCTTACTTATTTCATCAAAGGCTAGTGGATTTTCCCTTAGAGGGTTTATAGTATAATTGGATGTGTAGCCAGTCTGTAGCCGACATAAATTGGCATTGCCCTTGGCTTAATTTGGCTAGAATGAGCTACAACATGTCCCAAAAGTCGGATGTAAAGTTGATTGGCCTCATACATTGCATATTCTATTTTCCTCTCTGGTTTTGACGTCAATTCGGGCATGATTAGATATGACTAGATAAAGGGGTTGAATACACTGCTTCATTTTCAGTTCACGCCTCGCACCTGCCTGGTATCTCGTGGCTTGGAGGACAAGAGAGATTCTGGCCGTTACCATTAGTTTCGGTTACACCCTGTCTAAGGAGTGTTTGGCTTGGCTTGAAGAGGAGGCAGAGATTGGACCATCTTTGGCATAGAGCCACATGACTCAACTATGCCCCTAGTTTTATTGCTTTGATCTTTTCTTTTCAAGTCTAAAGATATAAAGTAACTTTGATCCGAATCAAAGTTTGGAGAATGGACCTGTGCTGAAATCAATAAAATTAAAGTTACGAGTACTGAAAATTTTCCTTTCGGTCCCAAAAATGGTCCAAGTTGTAAAAAGGTAAAATTTTGAACAAAATCCACTTTTATTAAAACTTTCCAAAACAATTTTCAAAAATGATCACCACTTGACACACACAGAGTCGATCCTCAAGATGTACAATCCCGAATCAAAAGAAATCATAGCTACCCTTGGCTGTATACCATTACTGCTATTCTATACTCAGCTTTTCTGCTCGAAATACGGAGCGCAACCGAACTAATAGATGATGAACAAGGATGACCTGATCAATAAAACGGATAGGACATTTGAACTGGAGATAGTTACGGTTGAATTTCAAGATGGAGTTGCCTACGTATCCCAAAAATGGGAATCAGCCCTTACGTAGTTCGATTTAAGTTCACTCAAGTGTTAACTCTCTCCTTTTACGGTCTAACTTTTGCCAAAGTCGCGCTTTAGGGTTCTCAACCTTGCGAGCTCAGTTTTTCTTTATTTCTAATTTTTCATGCTCTAACTTTTGCCTAGGTCGCCCTTTCGGGTTTTCAGCCTAGTGAGCCTCTCAGGGGTAATATTTCTTCAACTTATCCATGTTAATTGGTCATGAGAACTCAAAGCCATCCAAATCCATAAGAATGACCGCCCCTCCTAACCAGATTGACTTGATGATGTAAGGACCAGTCCAATTAGGTTTGAATTTGCCCCTAGGGTTATAAATGGGAGCTCGGTTGTCTTTCAATACCATGTCCCCTTCTTGAAGATTTCTGGACTTCACTTTCTTGTTAAAAGCCCTAGCAATCCGGCGTTGGTAGCCCTGGACGTGATACAATGCTCTTAGTCTTCTTTCATCAAACAACATCAACTCCTTAAACCAACTTTGCTGCCAATATGCCTCTACTAACTGACACTTGACCATAATTCGTAATGAGGGCACTTCAATTTCGATCGGCAAAACAGCCTCCATCCCGTAGACAAGAGAATAGGGGGTTGCCCTTGTAGATGTTCAGATTGAAGTTCTGTAGCCCTAGACCGCAAATGGCAATTTATCTGGCCAGTCTTTGTAGGTTTCCACCATCTTCTGCAAAATTCTCTTGACATTTTTGTTTGCAGCTTCAACAACTCCATTGGTCTATGGCCTATAGGTTGATGACTTATGGAAAGTCACATTATATTTTTCGAGCAAATCTATCACCTCATTCTTGAAGTGCGTTCCATTATCGAAGATAATCTCATTGGGCACTCCATACCTACAGATGATGTTGTTTTTGATGAACTTAGCCACATGCGCTACTTTTAGCACAGAGTATGACTGGGCCTTTACCCATTTCGTGAAGTAGTCGATTGCTACCAGAATAAACTCATGCCCGTTTGACCCCTTTGGCGTAACTGCACCGATAACGTCTATCCCCCAAACAGAGAATGGCCATGGTGAAGTCATATTGTAGAGTTTAGACAGTGGTATGTTCATGTGATTGGCATGAATCTGGCATTTGTGGCATCGCTAAACAAAACCAATGCAATCATCTTCCATGGTTGACCAGTTGTAGCCTTGTCTAGGGATTTTCTGGGCGAGCATCACACCGTTCATATGGGCTCCACACTCTCCTCCATGAATGGCCTCCATAAGGCGCTTTAATTCTTCTTCCTCAACACATAGCTTGCGCATTCCCAGATGGTCTCTTTTGTACAGCTTACCTCCGCAAATAATGAATTGAACAGCTAGACACCGTATTTCCCTTTTGTCCTTAGCATTTGCTCCTGACAGATACGCCTCCTTTACCAGGAAATTCTAGATATCATAGTACCAGGGGTTCTTGTCTGAAGCCTCATCTATTGCAGCAATGGTTTCATAGGCTGGCATGTACTTATGTTCAGTAATGATTGGACGCATCCTGACTCCCAATGGAATGTCTACCATAGAAGATAGAGTTGCTAGTGCATCAACGATTCAGTTGTTCTCTCTTAGCAAATGAGTAAACTTTAACTTCTCAAACCTCGGAATCAGCATATCCAAGACCTGATGATAAACCTTCATTTTCTTCTCTTTAAAAGCTACAGCTCATAACCAAAGTTTAAAAGCTAAGGGTATATAGGAGTCATCGGGTGCTATGAGCAACACACCTATCCCATAACCGTATTGATTATCCACTCCGTCAATGTACATCGTCCACGTTTTCTCCTCTATTTACAGAATATTTTCATCTGGGAAAAGGTACTCCACCACTTCATCTCACTCTACTAGGTGATCTACCTAGAATTCTGCTACAGCTCTCCCTTTAATAGACTTGCTTGTAACATATGGAAGATCAAATTCAGAGCGGAGAAACAACCAACGGGCTAGCCTACCCGTAAGCGCTGGTTTTTCAAAGAGATATTTGATGGGATCTAATCTCGAAACCAGGATTACAGAGTGAGCAAGCAGGTAGTGCCTCAACTTCCGGGTAACCCATACCAAGGCTAGAAAAGATTTCTTGAGGGGAGTGTAACGGGTCTCGTAATCCAGCATTTTCTTGCTCAAATAGTAAATAGCTTTCTCCACTTTGGCCTGACTCTTAAGCTAACATACACCCCATAGTTGAGTTTGTCACTGACAGGTACAAGATCAATGGTTTTCCTAGTTCTGGCAGTGATAACACAAGCGGATTCAGCGAGTACTGGTTGGCCTGTTCAAAAGTGAACTGACAGCGATCGTCCCACTAGAACTTCTTTCCTTTCTTCAGGAGACCAATTAGTGGTTCACAAGTCAAGGTTAATTTTGAAATAAACCATCTTATGAATTGCACTTTACCTAGAAAGCCGTGGACCTCCTTTTCAGTCCTTGGTGGTGGCATTTCTAAGATAGCCTTGATTTTGGAAGGATCTACCGCAATTCCTCTCTGTGTGATTAAGAATCCCAACATTTTGCCTGTTGTTACACCGAAAATGCATGTCTTCGCAGGACCATGCAAAAAAAAAAAAAAAAAAAAAAAAAAAAAAAATGCTCGCGTTACTCCGAAAACAGTGTGGACCCGATCTGGACCAAGCAAGGATCTTCCTCAGTACCCACGTTAATTGATACAATTTCATCTATGCAGGGCTTAACATTCCTCTCCTCCTCATGATCAACCAAATTTTTCAAAACCCGAAGAATTTCTTCCTCTTCGTTTATGTCAAAATTTTGAAAATTAAGATCAATACAACAAACCAAAGGCACAGAGAAGTAGACAACATTCATAACATTCCTGTTCAAAGAGTCTAGAACTTCGGTTATAGTGGACTAAAAAGAAAAACTAAAAGACGACCCGGACAGGATGTTGGTATCTGGGTTACCACTCCCAGAAGTACCAGACTTAAAGGAACTCGAATCTGACTCCGACTCCATAGACTTAGTGGAATCAGATCCGAACTCACTATCCGATTTAGAACTGTCAATGATGCCTTGCTCAAACTTCCAAACCAAGTGTGAAGCCTCAGATCCATCCACGATAAGATTGGAGAAATCCCATTATGGAGAAGTGGTTTGGAAATACTCCAGGATCCAGTCAGACGTCCTTGATCCTCTGATTACTACCGGAAAAAAGAATGAACACTCCGGTCGAGGGTGTCGGAATTAGCACTCTGATAGACAAGTTAGTATGCTCTCTAGTTTACTTCTATCTCAAGTTATTTTATCTATTCTCACATACCTCTCTTTTGTTGACGTTCCTCTTTTTATATTACCCTTTGGGCCCGAGGGTTGGGCCCACTCTTAATCTTGCACTTGATGGCTTACTCGGCCTTTCGATTGCGTGATGGTTCCCATTCGGCTCTTCATATGGCCGACTATACATTCGGTTTCAAGAGCCCTTAGATATTACCCAAATTGGCTTCGGCCAGATGTCTTCAAATATCTTGGCCTTCCTCAATGTATGTTTTATTCAGCCCCCAAAATTGCCCCCCAGACATTCGACTAAAGACAATTAGTCTGCACGTTTGGTTTTAATATATGGAAAGTCAAAATACGGTGCTTGCACTCCTTCCAATACCGAAACGTCATAACGACCATGGTTTAGAAATCATTACAATTTCTCGCCCCTTCATACACATTGTTCATTTAATGTGATATGAAGTCGTGCTATACCTTCGAATATTTTTCAAATTCGCAAAGCTCTTTCGAATTCACGACCTCTACAACTTCCATCTGCTCCCCATTATCCTTTTCTCTCTACCCTGTAAGTTCTTCTCTTCCTTGCATTTCTTTCTCATTGTAACTCCCATTTTCTTGTTTGTTTTTAGTTTAGCGTATTTTCCATTCTGATTCGGATAGCGAAACATTTGAAAGCTATTCTTTCCACGGACCATGTTTCCGTTTTTCGACGCCACTTTCCCATTCCAGATGACATCCATCTGTCACTTGTGGCAGATAGCATACTTGACATGGAGAGGACAGATGAGATTACAATCATCTTTCCTCTTCTATCAGTCGCTGAGGGTGGAGTCCATTTCCCCCTTCATCCATTTTTTAGGGTCGTCCTTCGTTACTGGGGTCTACTCCCTTCACAACCAAACGTAAACTTTTATCGAATCAAAATGGGAATAGTAGAATTAAACTGCCGACTTAGGATTAATCTAGGAATCCATGTTATTCGGCATTGTTATGTCTTGGAAAAATCATTTGGTCGGCAGGGATGCTACTTTCTTAGGGCCAAGGACACTGATCACTATCTGGTGACTATGCTTGCCAGCTCTGGCAAACGTGTTGACAACATCATGGTCGTTGTCCGAGCCAACTGGGAATTCAGTGAAGGCAAAGATTGCCTGGATTCTTTGCCTAGACAAAAAGGCGAACCAAGTGGTCGTATAGTCCCATTTCTATGTCCATTTGTTATACATTTATTCGGCTTAGATTGCATATACTTACCATTTCATTTGTGCAGGTAATGATTTGAAAAAAGTACTTATCTCAGCTGATGACGCTTGTAGACACCCCATTTTTGACCACCCTTAAGACTTGGGTGCCGCTGATTGTTTACTCAATAGTGCAGGCTATGCTATGCAAAAGTTCAATTTTTTTGGCATGGAGAGCGTCAAATCCAAACCTCACACCCCATTTTTGGACCAAAACTATTTTGACCAAAATGATTTCGAGACCTTAAAACCATCCCTTTCAAAGTATTTTTGAAAATGATTCTACGATGTTCTAAGGCTCGCATTTCATTAAGTGTTGCGCTTTTCGGTAAACCGAGCAAGGACAAAGTAGAAATGAATGAAAGAGAGGTGAACTCTTTGAAACAATCTTTAAAACATCTTGTTTAGAGGTTTGGAGTTGAAGAAAATTGGAGGAGAGGGAAGACACCAAGTTGGGGAAGAAGTTGGGCATGAATCGTTAAGAGGGAGTCGAGCAGCCCTTGCTAAATTGGGCCTATCCATTTGTACACTTGGATTTCAGCTATGAGGCCACCATTGGAAAGTGGAATTCCGGGGCTTCATTTTACATTCAAGAATCTCCTTAAGCCGAGGCCAGATGAGGGAGATATGGTTGGTTGAAGTTAGGCATCAATCTGGTTGGACTAAAACTGAGCAGTCTTCACTAAAGAGGGATATCTCTTAGTACACTTAGAATTTTGATGTGAGGCTTCCACCATTGGAAAGAAGACTTCCGGGGCTTCAGTTTAGACTCAAGAATGACCTGCACAGGAGTCCAGATGAAGGAGATATGCCTAATTGAAGTTAGGGCTAGAAAACCAGTCTTTGCTTTCCAGCCACTAGTGAAGCTTGTCGGCCATGTGTCGGCTACTAATGGCCTTTGTCGGCCATATGTCATCCAAAAGGGGTTCTTTTCATCCACAAAAAGTGGCCGGTCGGCCACCAATGGTGGCCGGTCGGCCACAAGTGTCCAGAAAGCTCAGAATTTGCAGATATTTCTCCTTTAGCTGTTCTACACTGTACCAGTTGTCCTGTAATCAGATATTTCAACCTGAAGCTTTTATATTGCTATATATGGAGGCCATATCTCTCATTTTTTAAAGGTTAGGAAGTTTGGGAGCCTCTCTCTCTAAAATCCCTTTCTCTCTACAAAATTTTCAGAGCAAAATTTATGTCTCTCTCTCTCTCTCGAATCCTCTCTCTTCCTATTTTGTGCTTGAAAGTGATAATTCTCTACACATTTGCACTAAGAACCTTAGCCAAACACCTTCATCTTGGAGCTAAGTTTCTTGGAGGTTTTTTTTGAGCTCTCAAAGCTGGTTTTAGCTCAGAAAAGTGGTTGTTTGTTGTTGTGCTTCAAAGGTATAAAGCTTACCCCTTTTAAGCTTATTTTTGCACACTAGTTTGGCCACCTTCGCATGCTATTTTTGGCCTAGTTTTCAACTACAAAAACCTCTATTTTTAAGGCTTAAAAATGGTGGTTTAAGGCCTTTTTAGAGTTAGGGGTGGTCCACCCTCTTTTATAGCTTGTTTGCTAAGTGTTGTGTTATCTTTTAAAGCTTTCAAACCAGCTCTTTTGGCCTTTTAACCACTGAAATTTAGAGGTTTTTCGGTGGTAAAAACTTTGTTTTGAGGTCCAAAATAGGAGGGGTTAGCCTCCCCTCCTTGTGTCTCACTTGCATGCCTAGTTAGCTTCACATGGTAGCATGTTTTTGTAGCCTAACTTAGCTTGTTTCAAGCATGTTTTAGGCTCTATTTTGCCATGTTTCAACTCTGTTTTTTGTTGGTTGGAGCATTTGTTGCTTGCTTTTTGTACTTGTAGTGCAACTATGCTTACTAGTCTAGCATGCCTAATGGTTTAGCCTATTATTCTAGCTTGTGTTAGCTTAACTTCAGTATGTTTAGCCATTGTTTTGGCATGTTTAACTCTGGTTTGAGTTGGTTTGATCATATGAGACTTGCTTTGTGTGCTTGTAGTGCAATTGTGCTTGATAGCCTAGTTTGTGCTATGTTTTAGCCTTTCATTCTAGCTATTCTTGGCTTGCTTCAAGCATCTTTTAGGGCTTCTTTTAGGTTGTCTTAGGACTGTTTGAAAGTGTTTGCATCTTTTGAGCTTTGTATTGCTTGCCTATAGTTTAATGGCTTCACTAGTTTGGTGATGTAAGGCCTTAGATACCACTTGCTTATGTTGGTTGCATGCTTTAGTGTTGTTTTACATATAATTTCAGCACTGAAATCTCTGCCATCTCCCTTCATTCTTCACTCTTTACTTTGTATTGAAAGTGGCTTTGAGCCTCTTGTTAGCTTGAGTATGGAATTGAGGCACTCATGCCTAATGGTTTAATTCCTTCAGGAGTTCATTACCAATAGCATGAGGCCTCTTTCATGCTCAAGGTACTTGTGGCTTAAGCCCTCTTTCCAATTAGAGGACTCTCACTTTGGACTTAATCCGTTAAAGGATTAATCGGTAATTTAAAATGTGTAAACAAAATGAGCCAAGTAAAATTTGAGCAAGATAAGCATGTTGTGTTGCATTGCAAGTGTTTGGATCGGACGTTAATCCAAAAACAAGAAATGTGGGACGTTTCATACTCAAAGTGATGAAACGTGACGTGTTTCTTGGTCACCGTCACCCTTGATCATGCATGATAGGGTGGTGGTCTGTCGAGTCTTATTTGTGCATTAATTAAGCTTGTACAAGCTTGACTCTTTGGCCATCATGCATTGAAAATGCTTGATTCGTGGCTTGAGAGCCAAGTGCCATACTCATTTGAGCTTGAGAAATGATAAGGAGGGTGGAAGTACACACATTCGTTGAAAAATACATTGCTTTGCCTCTGTTGCTCTCTGTTGCAGCAAAAGTAGAAGTTTGAAAAAATGGGTGGCCGACCGACCACCTGAGGTAGCCGATCGACCAGTATGAGTGGCGAACCAGCCAGTTGTGGTGGCCGACAGCCACTTCCTGTGGCTGACCAGCCAAAAGGGAAAAGTTGTTCAAATGTGTTCCTGTGCTGGAGCAGAAGTGTTCTGGAAGTTGGTGCAATGTTCAGAGATCACAGTAAGTGCAAACAGAGGTAACCGATGGCAAGACGATGGATTTTTCGAGAAGAAGCCAACCGAGCATGCATGCATCCCTCGCCGCGAGGCCATTTAATTGCTTTTAATTGCTTAGAATTGTAGCTAATTCATACATGTGTTATAATTAATTAGTTCAATTCATTTGTAATATTTTAAATAGCTTAGCATAGCCAGTTATTCAATTGTGTTGTAATAATTAATTAGCTAAGTTAGTTAATTAGTTTTGATTTGTAATAATTAGCTTAGCTTAGTGTAGCTTAACTTATTTATTCGAACCCTCCTTCGTGAGGGTGCAATGTTGTAATAACCCGACCCTTGCACATGATTTCTGTTATATTTTCAGTCCCCAATTGATACTAGTAAATACTTATTGTAAAATCCTATGGAAAATTATGATTAAGTAAGTGAAAGCTATGTTTATAGATGTCTATCTGTCTCACAAGAAACCTATCTATCACAATTAAGACATTAGAGTCAAGAATTTGAAGCCTTAATGATTTAATTATCAGAAATTGATACTATATTCGAGATCCTCATAATTTTTAAGTAATTTTAAGTATGTTCGTGAAATTTTAATTTTGGGATGATTAAACGATTCATTTTTGTCCTTATGTGCTTAGTTAAGACCATTTATACTTGAGTTTTATTGAGATTTGGGGCAAAAAACGTGGAGCATCTTTTGGGAGGAACTAAGGGTTTGAGAGAAGAGAAAAGGAGAACAAAGAAAAGGTTCAAAAGGAAGGGAATTGAGGGGAAATTAGGAGATCAAACTTAAGGTATGTTCAATTTTATATATCTATGAGAATCATCATTTCAATTGTGAAGAAGAGTTGTTGTATTATATGTTGTTGATGTAGGGTTTCTCAATGATTGTCTACTTTGACACCTAAATTAAGTGTTGTATGAATTTACACTTAAATCCTTGGTTTTATGTTATCATTTCATGGAAACATGATAGGGCCATGGGATATACTTGTTGAATATGAATGGAGAGTGGGATTTGAGGAAGAGATGACTTGTTGAAGCCTTTAAAATAACTTAAATTGTTATAATCAAGCTAGAATCTTTGTTATGGTATTGTTGAGTTGACATGTTGCATGAATTTTGCCCTTGATTGCATGAAAAATGAGTTTGGGTTGCTGAATTTTGAATTGAAATCGGGCTGCCCTGAATTTGGGTTGTCGTCCGCTCGAGCGGAGGTCAGGGCCGCTCGAGCGGGAAAATGCATCTCTCAGAAGTTCCTCGGAATTACCCTGTCCGCTCGAGCGGAGGAAATGTACGCTCGAGCGTAAATACCGACCTCTCAGCATTTTTGATAACATTGTACTGTCCGCTCGAGCGGACAATCTTGCGCTCGAGCGGAAGACTGTTTCAAAGAAAATTGTGTGCTGTTCAGTTTTACATGCTTATTCCTCTGGTAGTTCTAGAATATTTTTCTGATGATCCTGAAATGGTTATAAATGCATATGAAGTGTAAGGATTCAAGAAATAAAGTAAGAAAGAAAAGGAAACTAATGCGCAAGTTTAACTGTGTGCAGGACACACTCCAGGAGGAAGTAACACACCATCCCAATACTGTGAGTAGTAATACCTCTTTACATGTTATACAGTTATGTCCATGTATCAAAGCAAATATGTTCATGTTCTAAGCATGTAATCTATTTAAGCTACTGTTCAACGTATGATAATATTAATGTTAATGTCCATGTAAAGTATGTAAAGATTGCAAGGGCTTAATGCCACATGTTTTCAAGGGCCGTAGTGCCATTTTCAAGGGCCGTAGTGCCATTTTCAAGGGCCATAGTGCCAACAAGTTTACAAGGGCTATATGCCACTTCCAAGGGCATCATGCCACTTTCAAGGGCCGTAGTGCCAACATGTTACCAAGGGCTTTACGCCACATTTTCAAGGGCCTCGTGCCACCACTTCCAAGGGCTTATAGCCACCAAGTTATGTTACAAGATTGGGCCTAAGGCCATTATGTATGTGACACAGAATCAGACTCACGTATTGATACGTAATATGATCAAGCTAACAGTATTTTATTTATGTATTATTACTCACTGAGCCGAACTCACTCTCAGTTATGTCTGTTTCTGTAGGTCATTCAACAGGTGGTCAATCCTAACCCAGGATGCCGTTTTCCTTAGTCGACATTACGTGTCCAGGCACTAACCCAAGCTACTTATTTCGATGAAACCGTGGAGATGTTTGCTTATCTTTTGAGTGCCATCCAAGTTCTTGTATATAACTTTTGTGGTCTTTTGTATATATGCCCGTTTGGGCTGGGACTGTAAATATATGGGGTTGTAACCAATGTTTCAAGGATATAGTTTCCCACTTTACTAACTTATGAGAACGTTTACGTTTTTTTGAGATCCTGGCATGCTAACAGTAGCTCGATGGAATGTTTCTGGTATTTATATCATATTACTACTTTATGCTTCCGATAAGGCCCCGTATGTTATATATATATATATATCAGGTTTTATGTCCGTTTATGCTTAGGTCATGCCCAAACTTTTAGGGGCAGGTTTGGGGCGTGACAAGTGGTATCAGAGCACGAGTTGCTATCTCACACACGTGTCCATTGAGCTTAGGGTGTCTAGGAAGCTTTAGGCATTTGCATGACATCCTGAAAGGATATGAGAGAGCGATAGCAACGTCACGTAAACTCTGATCAGTGCTAACAACTTTAAAGTAGATTTCCTGTATATCATTATTTGTTGTGCAGGAAATGGTGAGAACAAGGGCAGACGAACCAGAAGATGCCACTTCTGCACGATTGGACAGGATGGAGAGAATGATTATGGAAATGGCTGAGACGTTACGACAACAACAACAGGCGCAACAACAACAGCCACAACAGCAGCAACAGCCGCAAGAACAACCACCACCACCAGTACCTCCACCGGTAGCACCAGACTACCATGGGGAAGACCGGACTATTACCCTTACCAAAGAGTTTAAAAAGATGAAACCGCCAGTATTTAAGGGAGGAATAGAACCGATGAAAGTGGAGGCCTGGGTGTTGGGCATAGAGAAACTATTTGAAGTTTTCCCTTGCACCGAAGCTCAAAAAGTGCAATTGGCTGCCTTCACCCTAGAAGATGAAGCACGTAGGTGGTGGATGCTCACGAGAACGACCCATCCAGGGTTAACTTGGGACAGATTTCTGGAGCTGTTTTATGATAAATACTTTCCTCAAAGTATGCGGGATAAAAAGGTGACCGAATTTGAGACTCTCAGACAAGGGAACAAGTCTGTTGCGGAATATGAGGCCCAATTTGCGGAGCTAGCTCGGTTTGCACCGCACATGGTGGACACGGATTACAAAAAGGCACGAAAATTTGAAGGGGGACTACGAGGAGCAATTCTGGATCGTGTCAATATGTTAAAGTTGCCTACTTATGTAGAAGTTTTGGAGAGGGCTGTCATAGCTGAGGGAAATCTTGCTGCTCAGAATCGGGTTGCCGAGTGGAAGGGAAAAAGGCAAAACAATCAATGGTCAAAGGGAGTGATTACTCCACCAAACAAGAAACAAAATTCAGGGGCGACAAACAGTTCTGCTCCTAATCAGGGTGCGATCCCTACTTGTTCAGAATGTGGGAAGAGACATCGTGGGGTATGCCAATGGAAGTCTGGAGCTTGTTATCACTGTGGCAAAACGGGTCATTTGATCAAGGATTGCCCCCAAAGAATTCAACGAAATGGCAACAGAGCTGCTACTAGTTCAGCGGGGTCTACACCAACTATTAACACCAAGGCACCAGTGAAACCTAACAACAACAAGGACACAGCAAGACAAGGCAGAGTGTTTGCATTGGTTCCAGGGGACGTGCAGAATGCAACAACAGTGGTGTCAGGTACATTTATGGTTCATGGTCATTCTGCTTTTGTCTTATTTGATTCCGGATCTACTCATTCCTATGTGTCCAAATTGTTTGCACCAAACTTAGATAAACCTGAAAACAATTTGTCTTATCTGTTGTGCGTATCTTCACCCTTGGGGGATTCTATGTTTTGTACTTCAGTTTACTTTAACTGTGAACTTGAACTTGGGGATATTCGGGTATATGCCAACTTGCTACCACTTGACATGACCCATTTTGATATCATTCTGGGAATGGATTGGTTAAGCGAGAATGGTGCAACTATCAATTGTTTGACTAAACAGATCAGTTTCCACCCTCCGGGCCAACCAGAATTTATGATTCAGGGACAGGAAGTGACCTCTCCACCTTACCTGGTTTCTGCGGCAAAGGCGTGTAAATTGATTCAGAAGGGGTGTCAGGGATACTTATGCAGTGTTCTGGAAGACCAAGTGGTGAATGAAGATGTCAATAGAATTTCAGTGGTTTGTGAATTTCCGGACGTTTTCCCTGAAGAGTTGCCAGGGCAGTTGATAGACCGGGAAATTGAATTTACAATTGAAGTGGTACCGGGAACTCAACCCATTTCAAAGACTCCGTATAGAATGTCGCCAGTTGAAATGAAGGAATTAAAACTGCAATTGCAAGATTTATTAGACAAGGGGTTCATCCGTCCAAGTGTATCACCGTGGGGTGCGCCGGTTTTGTTTGTTAAGAAGAAGGATGGAACACTCCGGCTTTGTATTGATTATAGGGAACTGAATAAAGTTACCATCAAGAACAAGTATCCATTACCAAGGATCGATGACCTCTTTGATCAGCTTCAGGGAGCACAGGTCTTCTCCAAGATTGATCTACGGTCTGGGTACCATCAATTAAAAGTTAAGGCCGAGGATGTTGAGAAAACAGCGTTTCGAACCCGGTATGGTCATTTTGAATTTTTGGTTATGCCCTTTGGAGTCACTAATGCGCCGGCAGCTTTTATGGATTTGATGAACCGTGTTTTCAAGCCCTATTTGGATGATTTTGTAGTGGTCTTCATTGACGATATTCTTATCTACTCAAGGGATGTAAAAGCTCATGAGACTCATCTTCGATTGATACTTCAAACCCTCCGGGAAAAGAAATTGTATGCAAAATTGAAGAAATGTGAATTTTGGCTACAAGAGGTGGCATTTCTGGGGCATATTATCACGAAGGAAGGGGTTTCCGTTGACCCATACAAGATTGAGGCAATCATAAAGTGGCCAACTCCTACAAATGTGACTGAGGTGCGTAGCTTTATGGGGTTGGCTGGCTATTATCGGAGATTTGTTCAAGATTTTTCAAAAATTGCTGTGCCACTTACACAACTGACTAAAAAGGGGGTTGCATTCGAATGGTCAGAAGAACGAGAATCTGCTTTTCAAGAATTGAAGACAAGGTTGACAACAGCACCAGTTTTAGCCCTACCATCCGGAACAGAGGGATTTGTAATCTACAGTGACGCTTCGCACAAGGGGCTTGGTTGTGTGCTGATGCAAAATGGAAGAGTCATCGCTTATGCTTCTCGGCAGTTGAAACCCCATGAGAAAAATTATCCCACACATGATCTTGAGCTAGCAGCTGTAGTTTTTGCTTTGAAGATATGGAGACATTACCTGTATGGCACTACTTGCGAAGTCTATACTGATCACAAGAGTCTTAAGTACCTCTTTACTCAGAAAGAGTTGAATATGCGACAGCGACGGTGGTTGGAATTACTTAAAGACTACGATTTGCAGATCTGTTACCATCCTGGTAAAGCCAACACGGTTGCAGATGCGCTCAGTCGGAAAAATATAGGAAGTATGGCAAGTATGGTGACAGAGCAACAGGAATTAGTGATGGAATTGGAGAAAATGGAATTGGATTTTGTGTTGTATGGTCAGAAAGCTTTAGTGGCAGCAGTGGTCGCCCAACCAACCTTGCTTGAAGAAATGAAAGTGCACCAAATGGAAGATGACACTTTGAGGCAGATATATGATGAGTTAAAAACAAAACCAAAACTGGGATTTCATGTAGTAGGGTCAGTGCTCAAGTTTCAAAACCGAGTATGTGTTCCCAATGTGATGAATCTTAAGCGAAAATTGATGGAAGATGCACATGCCTCGAGGTTTGCGATGCACCCAGGGAGTACGAAAATGTACCGAGACTTGAAGCAAAATTTTTGGTGGCCAAGTATGAAGAAAGAGATCGCGGAATTTGTCGCCAAGTGCCTACAGTTTCAGCAAGTAAAAGCGGAGCATCAAAAACCTGCTGGACTGTTGCAATCTCTTCCCATCCCGGAGTGGAAATGGGAGCATTTGACCATGGATTTTGTTGCGGGGTTACCTCGGACTCCACGGGGTATGAATTCAATCTGGGTCATTGTAGGACCGATTAACTAAGTCCGCCCACTTCTTACCAGTGAAAACTCAGTATAATGCAGACAAATTGGCAGAAGTTTATGTGAATGAAATTGTGAAGCTTCATGGTGTTCCGGTCTCGATTGTGTCAGATAGGGATCCTAAGTTTGTTTCCAAATTTTGGCAGAGTTTACAAGAAGCACTGGGTACAGACTTAAAGTTTAGCACGGCTTTTCACCCCCAAACCGATGGTCAATCCGAGAGAACAATCCAAACGCTAGAAGATATGCTTCGAATGTGTGTGTTGGATTTTCAAGGAAGTTGGGAAACTCACCTGCCGTTGATAGAATTTGCATATAACAATAGCTACCACTCGAGTATAGACATGGCACCCTATGAGGCTCTGTATGGAAGACCATGTCGTTCTCCTGTATGTTGGGCTGAAGTTGGAGATAAATCCCTGTTAGGGCCTGAAATTATTCAATTGACAACAGAAAAGATTCGAGTTATTCGAGAAAGGTTGAAAACGGCTCAAAGTAGGCAGAAAAGTTATGCAGATAACCGAAGAAGGGATTTGGAATTTGAAGTTGACAGTCACGTCTTTGTGAAAGTCACCCCGATGAAAGGACATCCAAGATTTGGAAAGAAGGGTAAGTTGACGCCTCGCTATGTCGGTCCCTTTCAGATTCTAGAAAGAATTGGTCCGGTAGCCTACCGAATTGCCCTTCCACCACATATGAGTCAAGTGCATAACGTGTTTCATGTCTCTATGCTTCGTGGATACCTTCCGGATCCGTCACATGTTATTGATTACCATCAGATTGAATTGGATGACAAGTTGAGTTACGAAGAAAAACCAATTCGCGTTTTGGACCGACAGGTAAAACGATTACGAAACTGTGAAATTTCCATGGTAAAAGTTGAGTGGCAAGAACATTATGGAACTGAGGCAACGTGGGAAAGAGAGGAAGAAATGCAACATCAATACCCACACCTGTTTCAATCCTAAGGTAACACAAGTTTGGAGGACCAAACTTATTTAAGGGGGGGAGAGTGTAATAACCCGACCCTCGCACATGATTTCTGTTATATTTTCAGTCCTCAATTGATACTAGTAAATACTTATTGTAAAATCCTATGGAAAATTATGATTAAGTAAGTGAAAGCTATGTTTATAGATGTCTATCTGTCTCACAAGAAACCTATCTGTCACAATTAAGACATTAGAGTCAAGAATTTGAAGCCTTAATGATTTAATTATCAGAAATTGATACTATATTTGAGATCCTCATAATTTTTAAGTAATTTTAAGTATGTTCGTGAAATTTTAATTTTGGGATGATTAAACGATTCATTTTTGTCCTTATGTGCTTAGTTAAGACCATTTATACTTGAGTTTTATTGAGATTTGGGGCAAAAAACGTGGAGCATCTTTTGGGAGGAACTAAGGGTTTGAGAGAAGAGAAAAGGAGAACAAAGAAAAGGTTCAAAAGGAAGGGAATTGAGGGGAAATTAGGAGATCAAACTTAAGGTATGTTCAATTTTATATATCTATGAGAATCATCATTTCAATTGTGAAGAAGAGTTGTTGTATTTATGTTGTTGATGTAGGGTTTCTCAATGATTGTCTACTTTGACACCTAAATTAAGTGTTGTATGAATTTACACTTAAATCCTTGGTTTTATGTTATCATTTCATGGAAACATGATAGGGCCATGGGATATACTTGTTGAATATGAATGGAGAGTGGGATTTGAGGAAGAGATGACTTGTTGAAGCCTTTAAAATAACTTAAATTGTTATAATCAAGCTAGAATCTTTGTTATGGTATTGTTGAGTTGACATGTTGCATGAATTTTGCCCTTGATTGCATGAAAAATGAGTTTGGGTTGCTGAATTTTGAATTGAAATCGGGCTGCCCTGAATTTGGGTTGTCGTCCGCTCGAGCGGAGGTCAGGGCCGCTCGAGCGGGAAAATGCATCTCTCAGAAGTTCCTCGGAATTACCCTGTCCGCTCGAGCGGAGGAAATGTATGCTCGAGCGTAAATACCGACCTCTCAGCATTTTTGATAACATTGTACTGTCCGCTCGAGCGGACAATCTTGCGCTCGAGCGGAAGACTGTTTCAAAGAAAATTATGTGCTGTTCAGTTTTACATGCTTATTCCTCTGGTAGTTCTAGAATATTTTTCTGATGATCCTGAAATGGTTATAAATGCATATGAAGTGTAAGGAGTCAAGAAATAAAGTAAGAAAGAAAAGGAAACTAATGCGCAAGTTTAACTGTGTGCAGGACACACTCCAGGAGGAAGTAACACACCATCCCAATACAGTGAGTAGTAATACCTCTTCACATGTTATACAGTTATGTCCATGTATCAAAGCAAATATGTTTATGTTCCAAGCATGTAATCTATTTAAGCTAATGTTCAACGTATGATAATATTAATGTTAATGTCCATGTAAAGTATGTAAAGATTGCAAGGGCTTAATGCCACATGTTTTCAAGGGCCGTAGTGCCATTTTCAAGGGCCGTAGTGCCATTTTCAAGGGCCATAGTGCCAACAAGTTTACAAGGGCTATATGCCACTTCCAAGGGCATCATGCCACTTTCAAGGGCCGTAGTGCCAACATGTTACCAAGGGCTTTACGCCACATTTTCAAGGGCCTCGTGCCACCACTTCCAAGGGCTTATAGCCACCAAGTTATGTTACAAGATTGGGCCTAAGGCCACTATGTATGTGACACAGAATCAGACTCACGTATTGATACGTAATATGATCAAGCTAACAGTATTTTATTTATGTATTATTACTCACTGAGCCCAACTCACTCTCAGTTATGTCTGTTTCTGTAGGTCTTTCAACAGGTGGTCAATCCTAACCCAGGATGCCGTTTTCCTTAGTCGACATTACGTGTCCAGGCACTAACCCAAGCTACTTATTTTGATGAAACCGTGGAGATGTTTGCTTATCTTTTGAGTGCCATCCAAGTTCTTGTATATAACTTTTGTGGTCTTTTATACATATGCCCGTTTGGGCTGGGACTGTAAATATATGTGGTTGTAACCAATGTTTCAAGGATATAGTTTCCCACTTTACTAACTCATGAGAACGTTTACGTTTTTTGAAATCCTGGCATGCTAGCAGTAGCTCAATGGAATGTTTCTGGTATTTACATCATATTACTACTTTATGCTTCCGATGAGGCCCCGTATGTTATATATATATATATATATACAGGTTTTTTGTCCGTTTATACTTAGGTCATGCCCAAACTTTTAGGGGCAGGTTTGGGGCGTGACAAATGTTGTAATAAGGGTGCGTCTGTGTGTGCATGTCTTCCAACCCCACGTCTTTCTCCCTTTTACTTAACCGCTTTCGATGGTTAGATTAGGGCACGTTTAAATTAGCATATCTTATGCTTGCATGTTTGCATCATTCATTTGTCTTGCATGCACCAGGCTCGGCGCATCATTCAAACTGCATCACAATTTTAATACACTTATTTGAATATGTGTTCCAAAGCATGTTATCAAGTTGCTTCGTATGCCATATTAGTAGCCTAGCCAATTAATTGCATTATTGCATGTGTTGCGTTAGGCATCTTGTGTAGTTAGGATCATGCATTGTTTTCTAACTAGCTTTTGTTTTGGCTTGGAGTACTCGGTAAGCCTTTACGCTTTAGCATATTGCATGAGTGTGATTACCCCATTGCCATGATAGCATGCTTACCATGAGGCTATGTGCTTACTTGCTAAATTGCATGAATGCCTGTGGATGAAGGTTTTGTTGCTTGAATTGGTGCTTCGGGTTTGAAGGACACCACCGTGGCCGCAAGCGTGGCCTCGTTGATTTCTTTGCTGATTGATAGAGCAACGTTCCATGCAAAGCCAGATGTGGTGTTGATAGCATTAGCCACTCAATTGGCGATATTGGTATGTAACTTTGAGAAAATATTTCGTTCATTTTTGTGCCAGCTATCTTATTAATCTTTTGCTTATAGGCGGTGGGCAGGATTGTAGAAATCGGCCCCCTTTATTAGGATGTTATCGAGCAAATCGGCTTGCTCAAAGCCGAACTCGAAACTAAGAAGGGCAAGGCTGGAGGCCTCTCTTAGAGCCAAATCCGAGGCGAGCAAAGCAGCAGAAGAGCGAGTGAGAGCCAATGCCAATGAAGAGAAGGCCAAATGCTCCGATTAACTCAGGCTGGCCGCCAAAGAAAAGGTGAACGTGAGTGATGATGCGCTCAAGTTGGCCAAAGAGGTGATTGCCAAATTGGAGGGCAATTTGGATGAATCGAGAAAGGCAAAAGAAATCGCCGACTCCGAGATCTCCAAGGCGTTCCAAGCCGGAGAAAATGCCGCCTTAGAAAAATACGTGGAGGAAGTACCCAAGTGCAAAAATCGAGGCTTCAAACATAGTTGGGTCAAAGTCCTAGCTGCCACTAATGCGACATTGGAGCAACCGATTCCACACAAGCAGCTAAAGGTTGAGCCGTTGGAGTACCTTGAAGAATAAGTAGTGTCCATGTAATTTTGCTTTTTGCTTGGCATTTTGCCTTATTTATTTTGTTTAGAAGTTAAATATAGGGCAATTTTCATGTGTAAAATGACGACTGTTTGTACTCAATTTATTAATGAAAATCGTCTTTCTGTTTTTTTTCTGCATATGCTAATTAATAGCTAAGTAGGGTGATATAACTTAATTTGGTGATAATATAATCGGCTATAACATAATCTTTCTGCATGTGCTAATTAATAGCCAAGTAGGGTGACGTAACTTAATTTAGTGATAACATAATCTTTCTGTATGTGTTAATTAATAGCTAAGTAGGGTGACGTAATCCTATGGACAAGTCGCATTCCAAAGCCGAATAATCATGTCTTGTGTCAATTTGAACATTGAAGAGCTGAATAAAACATACCGCTTGCAATGTCACATTGAATAAATTTTGCCGATCAGAGGGGGCATTGTTAATATGTTTATCAATAGAGGCTGAATAGATTACTGTGTTTGCCCTTGCCCCAGTTGATTAATGAACAAAATCGCTGAATACTTGTAGTTCATGGATTGGGTGGGGCACAATAACTTGTTGGCACAATGCATTGCAATTGGGCCGAATAGATTAATGAATCTGTCCTTGCCCCAGCTGATTAATGAACAGAATTGCCGAATACTTGTAGTTCATAGATTGGGTGGGGCACAGTAACTGGTTGGTGCAATGCATTGCAATTGGGCCGAATAGATTAATGAATCTGCTCTTGCCCCAGCTGATCAATGAACAGAATCGTCGAATACTTGTAGTTCATGGATTAGGTGGGGCACAGTAACTGGTGAGTGCAATGCATTGCAATTGGGCTAAATAGATTAATGAATCTTCCCTTGCCCCAGCTGATCAATGAACAGAATCGCCGAATATTTGTAGTGTATAGATTGGGTGGGACACAGTAACTTGTCGGCGCAATGCATTGAAGCGATCGCTTTGGGAACGCTGCACCCGCAATTAATAAGTGGGGTCGGGGCTAGGTGCGCATGAGTTTTGTGCTGTGTTCAAATTCAATAGACTGTGAGAGGGAAATGAGAATTGTGTCGAACTGAGAAAAGTTGGATGTCAAGAAGAATATTCTTCAACAGTAGAATGAAGGATAGGACACTAGCTGAACTAGACTTAGAGATGAATCGAGGTGGCAAACCTCCGCGAACAGGAAACAGGACGTCGGAGGAGCGTAAAATCGCTCCCCCTGTCGTCGAAGTAGGTCTCCCAGAGGGGGCGGGCAGAGAAGTCACCAAGGAAAGAGAGGCAGCAGCAAAGGAGCTCCCCCTGTTCGCGAAACGAAACCAGCAGGAAATCATGCCTATTGAGCTTTGTGCTCTTCGTTGGGAATAAACCGATGACTAAAGCAGATTCAATTATCCATGATCCAAATGTGGCAATCGAATTTGCTCGATAGATTTTCCCACCTGAAGTCCAGCAATCAATGGTCGGTCGGCCCAATTACGAAGTTTTTTGGGAGGGCATACATGGAGCGATAAAGGGACTATACACCTCCTATGAAATTGGTATGCGTCTTCGTGTCGCGTATAGAGAGATAGAGCAGAAAGACGGCCACATTCGAAGCTTGAAAGCTCGCGCAGAGAAAGCCGAGAACAAGCTGAAGAAAGCTAAGGCTTCCAAAACGCAGTCGGCAAGTCAAATGAACCCGATTGTGGCGAAAAGAGTAAACCGGGCTTACGAATGATGGGCACTCCGAATTCAAGACTTGTTTGGCCCAAAAGTAACATCTACGAAAGGCGCTCCAAATTCGGAGTCTTGTTATGTTGGCCAATCGTGATATCTATGAAGGGCGCTCCGAATTTAGAGGCTTATTGGGCCCAAATGTGACATCTACATAGGGTGCTCTGAGTGCGGAGTCATATTGTGTTGGCCAATCGTGATATCCATGAAGGGCGCTCTGAATTCGGAGGCTTACTTAGCCTAAGCGTGACATCCACACAGGGTGCTCTGAATTCAGAGTCTTATTGTGTTGGCCAATTGTGATATCCACGAAGGGCACTCTGACTTCAGAGGCTTATTCAGCCCAAACGTAACATCCACGCAGGGTGCTCCAAATTCGGAGTCATATTGTGTTGGCCAATCGTGATATCCACGAAGGGCGCTCTGAATTCAAAGGTTTATTCAGCCCAAACGTGACATCCATGAAGGGTGCTCCGAATTCGGAGGCTTTTCGGCCCAAACGTGACATCCACGCAGGGCGCTCCAAATTCGGAGTCTTATTGTGTTGGCCACTCGTGATATCCACGAAGGGCGCTCTGAATTCGGAGGCTTATTCGGCCCAAACATGACATCCACGAAGGGTGCTCTGAATTCAGAGGCTTATTGTGTTGGCCAATTGTGATATCCACGAAGGGCGCTCTGAATTCGGAGGCTTATTTGGCCCAAACGTGACATCCATGAGGGGCGCTCCAATTTCAGAGGCTTGTTCGGCCCAAAGATGACATCCACAAAAGGCGCTCCGAATTTGGAGGCTTATCAGGTTGGCCAATCATGATATCCATGAAGGGCGCTCCAAATTTGAAGGCTTATTGGGCCCAAACGTGACATCCACGAAGGGCACTCCGAATTTGAAGGCTTATTGTGTTGGCCAATTGTGATATCCACGAAGGGCGCTCCGAATTTGGCAGCTTATTCAGCCCAAACGCGACATCCACAGAGGGCGCTCCTAATTCAGAGGCTTATTCAGCCCAAACGTGACATCGACGCAAGGCGCTCCGAATTCGGATTCTTATATTCGTTATTAAACCATTATTAACGAGATTGCAATAACAAAGGGCATTGCAATGGGAAATTGAGAGAAGTATGCATAACATATCAGCAAAAATTCAAAACAAACTAGTATGCCGTACAAGTTGGATTAGTGATAAAATTTGCGCAAATGTGTGAAATTCCAGGGGCATGGCAAACTTCTCCCAGCCATGTCTTTGAGCCGATATGCCCCAGTGCTGACGATTGAATCAACCTGATAAGGGCCGTCTCAGTTGGGGCCTGATTTTTCGTCTGCCGGATTCTTAGTAGCAAGAAGCACTTTCTTGAGGACCATATCTCCAGGTGTATAATGACACAACTGCACGCATTGATTATACGATTTAGTGAGTTGTTACTAATACCGTGCTATACAAGCAAGGGCACGATCTCAGCATTCTTCAATCAGAGTCAAGTCTAAGGCCAACATCATTTCATTACGGCCCATGTCAAAGACCTTGGATTTCAGCATAGGTAGGCCGATCTCCAGAGGGATAATTGCCTGGTTCCAAAGCACAAAGCGAATGGTGTTTTCCCAGTGGATCGCCTTGGAATAGTGCGACGAGCCCACAACACACTGGGCAACTCTTCGACCCATCTACCTTTAGCTTTTTCCAACCTTTCTTGATGTCATCCAAGATGACTTTATTGGAGGCCTCTACCTGACCAATTGCTTTGTGGATATGCTGGCAAGGAAAAGTAAGGTAGGATACCATACGTTTTGTATAATTCTCGGTAGCTGCCACAATCAAATTGGGCCTCGTTATTTGAGACGAGTGCTCTTGGTATGCCGAATCATGTTATGATGTTTTTCCATACAAAATGCTTCACATTGACATCTCGAATATGTGTTAAGGCCTCTGCTTCAACCCATTTTGTAAAATAATCTATTGCGACAACCAGGAATTACTTGTTCTCTAGAGCTCGTGGTAGTGGTCCGACAATATCGAGTCCCCATTGAGTGAATGGCCAAGGACTAGTGATAGAGTTTAATTCCTCGGCAGGCAAATGAGTTAAAGGGAAAAACTTCTGGCATTGTTTGTATTTATTGACATAATTCTCAGCATCTGTTCACATGGTCGACCAATAATACCCCTGTGTCACGACTTGATGGGCCAATGATCGTCCTCCAGAATGGGCACCACAGCTATATTCATATATTTCAGTTAAGAGTTCCACAACTTTATCTGGGTGAACACATTCTAAGTACGGCCCAAAAAAGGGATTTTTGTAGAGTTTTCTGTGCGGATCCAAGTAGTATCACAGGGCTTTATTTCGCAGTTTGTGGGCTTCTTTCTTGTCCTTTGGGAGTTGTTCTGAGGAAAGGAATGCGACGATAGGGTCCATCCAACTTGGTCCTAGTTTAATGATGTTAATCTGAACTGGTTCAAAAAAGGTAATGCTCGGTTCAGGGATGAATCCTACTTCGATTATCCGTTTGATTTCTGAATTGATGATAGAGGCTAGGCAAGCAATGGCATCCGCATGCATGTTCTGATCCCGAGTTATTTGATTCAATTCTTGGTGATTGAATTTTACGAGCAAGGAATTCGCTGTTGTCATGTAGGCTACTATGCGGTCATTTTTAGCTGCATACTTCCCTTTCAACTGATTGATGACTAGTTTCAAGTCACAGAAAACAAGTAACCACCGCGCACCAAGGTGAAGTGCGTTCCGAAGGCCGGTTAGCAATGCTTTGTACTCAGCTGCATTATTTGATCCATCAAAGCCTAGTTTAACCGCTTGCTCGATTATTGTCCCTTCCGGGGTCATGATTACTACGCCTGCCCCACTGCCACATTGGTTGGATGACCCGTTACAATAAAACTACCAAATGTCTCCAACATATATTCTCCAGTTGGGTTTAGGTTACACTTGCTCAGACTTGAAATCAGTAAGGCATCCTATGAATTCGGCTACAAAGTCGGCGACCACTTGTCCCTTGATGGCAGTTCTAGGAAAAAACTGGATATCATACTGATCAAGTTCCAAAGCCCATTTTGAAAAGCGCCCTGATGCTTCCACACTACGGATAGCCGACCGGAGGGGATAGTCCGTTAGTATACCTATGGTATGCCCCTAAAAGTAATGCATCAATTTTCTTACAGCCATAACGAGAGCAAGGATGAGCTTTTCCAGTGGTAGATAATGTGTTTCAGGGTCAGCCATTGCTTTGCTTAAATAGTAAACTGGTCGCTGCTCCCCGAGTTCCTCCCTTAAAAGTACGGCACTGACCACCCGGTCAGATATCGCCAGATACAAAATGAGCAGGTCGCCTATCGAAAGGGTTGCCAAGAGTGGTACTGATCGGAGATAAGTTTTCAAGCCGTCCAAAGCGGCCTGGCACTCGGGGGTCCATTCGAATTGTCGAAAGCGATCTATGGAATGGCTGATAAACCTGTTAAGCGCGGCGGCCATTCCCATTAGCTTCTGAACCTCTTTAACCGACTGAGGAGAACCAAGATCTAGAATTGCTGTGATCTGCCTCAGGTTGGCCTCTATTCTGCGGTGATTAATAATGTAGCCGAGGAATTTGTCAGATCCAATGCCGAATGCACACTTTTAGGCATTCAATTTCACTTTGTACTTTCGAAGTATAACGAATTTATCTGCCAAATCAGCTAAGTGGGCATGCTTTTCCTTGGATTTGACCATTATGTCGTCGATGTATACTCCCATGGTGCGGTCGAGCTATTCCTTGAACATGGCATTAACCAGTCTCTAGTAAATTGCCCTTGCATTCTTCAGCCCGAAAGGCATGACCTTATAGCAATAGGTTCTTCTTGGGGTAAGGAATGCAGTCTTTTCTTGATCCTCTGGATGCATGGCAATTTGATGATAGCCTCTATAGGAGTCCAAGAAGCCCATACTTTGATGATGTGCCGTTGCATCTATGAGTT
Organism: Camellia oleifera; assembly: GCA_022316695.1. NCBI lineage: Eukaryota > Viridiplantae > Streptophyta > Magnoliopsida > Ericales > Theaceae > Camellia > Camellia oleifera. Next base: position 15,871,778 of record CM039308.1, on the reverse strand, counting down.
AGTCTATTCTAGGGAGGGGAAAACAATCCTTGGGACAAACTTTGTTTAAACCCATGAAATCCATACAAACACGCCAAGATCCATTCTTCTTGTTTACAACCACGGTATTGGACAACCATTTAGGATAGGTTACTTCGTGAATTGCCTTGGCATCAAGCAATCAGTCAACTTCTTTAACAACGGTCGAAGCGTGCTCCGTGGCTGACTACTGACTTTTCTGAATGATTGGCTTACATTTTGGATCAATGTTTAAGCGATGCTGGGCCACAGGTGGATCCACCCCTGGCATCTCGTATGGTGTCCATGCAAACATATCGAGGTTGCCGAGTAAGAAGGATACAAGCTCGTGCCTGTCAACTTCGTTTAAGGAAGTGCCGATCATGAAGAACTTGTCATTAATTTCAACCCGATCTAGGTCTTCAGTTGCCTTTTCACTGGGGATCTTCCCAATGTCCTCGAGGCTCTCCCGATCCGGTACTTTAATCGAATTCACTTCCAGTTCTTTTGGTCTCTTTGCAACAGCAACAAGGTAGCACGCTTGTACCAATTTTTCAAAACCACAAATTTGTTCAATGCCATACTCAGTCGAAAAATGAAGTAATTGATGGTAAGTGCTTGGCACAGCTTGCATGGTATGCAACCAAGTTCTTCCCATGATGAGATTGTATGGTGAAGGAAGTTTGACAACCAGAAATTCTACGTCTACTGACCTGGTGCCCACCTGAACTGGTAGTGTGATATTTCCCAAAGGATACTCGGGGTTAGCATTGAAGCTGAATAATGGGTAATCGGCTGATGACAAATCCGAGTCAGTGAAGTCAAGTTTGACAAATGTTTTGTAATACATTACTTCCAAAGTGCTTCCCTGATCAATGAGAACACGTTCAATGGTGAATTTATTCACGCGTAACTCGATGATGAGAGGATCGGTGTGGGGAAGAGTTACTCCAACTAAGTCAGTGTCGTCGAAACTAATTCTTCCAGTTTCATTGGGCTGTTTTGCTTGTGTGATTGGCCTATGCAGGCTAGGTTGCAACTGAATTGTCTGTACCTCGGCTAACGACGGCAAGCTGTATATCATGTGAATTACATCAAGTGGAGGTGAATCTAGCTGTAGGGCTACCGTGCTTGATGGATTATTCTTTCGGATGTGTTGTGCCAGTCGGCCGTCTTGTACTAGCTCCTCCAGGTTGTCCTTCAGTGCATAATAACTGTCGGTGTCATGACTATGGTCCTTGTGGTACTCACACCGCTTGTCCCTTCTCCTTGTATCAGGAGGTCCCATCATTTTGGGCAGCCATTTAAAGAATAGAAGGTGTTGAACTTTTGACAAAATCTTGCTGATCGGCTCTACTAACTTCGTGTACTTCTTGTCCGAGCGTCTTGTGCACCTGCTATCCACTTGATATTGTTCATTTGATCGGTGTGAACACTGATCACTTGATCGGCGCGAGTCACGCCTTTTGTCTTGTTTAACCAAATTCTGCTGTTTGGGGCTCCTTGAGGGCACAACGCTTATCGGCTAAACGATTCCAGATGGAGCCGTCTTAACGGATTTCTGTTCGGCTTTGACCCACAGGGCATCGTCTTCCACCTTACAATATTTTTCAACTTTCTTCATTAACGCCCAAACTATTTTGGGGGGGTCATCTGGTCAATGAACTGCGGAGGGGACTATCCGGATGTAATCCCATTTTAAAGGCAGTGATGGCCATGGAGTTATTGCAGGCATCATCTACCAGGTTAAAGCATTCCCAATAGTGTGCCGAATATTCACAAAGAGTTTCTTTTGGTTTAATTTGCATTGCCCAAAGAAAATCGGCTTGCTTTGGCTGGATTTCATTGGTGATGAATCTTGCCCTAAAGGATTTTCGAAGTTAACGGAAGCTTTTTATCGATGCCCGCTCTAGTTTATAGTACCATTTGACAGCCAATGGTCCCAGACTACTGGGAAACATTCTACACATAAGGGCTTCATCGTCAACATGCAGTGTCATCACTTGTTTATAATGATGAATATGGTCAGTGGGGTCTGATTTTCCTTCACACGGGGTGAATGATGGTGCTTTGAACTTCTTGGGTAGCACAACCCTTGTGATTCGTCGTACAAAAGGGTCGTGCTTGTCTTCTTCATCCGAATCATCACTTCTTTTCCCTCACTTGTGTTGTACATACGGACTTCCTTTGGATGAGCTGGATACATTGACTCATCCCTTCTTTCTGGGTTTTAGGGATGGTGAGTCAGAATTACTGTCATTATCGTGTTTTCGAAGTCGATGTCATCGATCATCCTTCTTTCTTAGGGGTCGACCCCGGTCATGGCATACGGCCTGTTGGGATTTGGCTAGCTCGAGGGCCACTCCTGGCGCAGGCGCTCGTTCTCAGCCATCATGTTTTCCAAAAATTGTTCATTTTGCTTTGCTTGATCCATGATTGTCTGCATTGTCTCTCGCATCGAAGTTGAGCGTGAGGTCTGGGCTATCGAGTCGAAGTTCAAGGCCCATCGTGCAGTGATATTCTCCGGTCCAAGCATGTTTCTTGGAGTGATGTCATCTCTTGGCGTAATGTTGTTAGTGACTACCGGAGGATCATCTGTTACGCCCGCCATGGATGTGCTTGAGTATTCCCACAGATAGCGCCAATTGTAAAGAAGTGGTTTGGAAATACTCCAGGATCCAATCAGACATCCTTGATCATCTAATTGTTACCTAAAAAAGGGATGAACACTCCAATCGGGGGTGTCGGAATTAGCACTCTAACGGACAAGTTAGTATGCTCTCTAGTTTACTTCTATCTCAAGTTATTTTATCTATTCTCACATACCTCTCTTTTATTGACGTTCCTCTTTTTATATTACCCTTTGGGCCCAAGGATCTAGCCCACTCTTAATCTCGCACTTGATGGCTTACTCAGCCTTCCAATTGCGTGCTGGTTCCCATTCAACTCTTCATATGGCCGACTATACATTTGGCTTCAAGAGCCCTTAGATTATAGCTGAATTGACTTCGGCCAGATGTCTTCAAATATCTTAGCCTTCCTCAATGTATGTTTTATTCGGCCCCCACACCGCTACTGGGGTATCCCCAATCATTAAGATAGTAAAACTATCCCCCAAGTTGGTAGTCTCAGCTCCCATTGTGGAACTCATCAGTAAGTCAGCCAGTGCTTTTCCCAACAACTCCTCTTCTTTAATGCATAGGTTTGTAGTCCTTCCTTAATCCGTATCAGTGCTTAGGTTTAATTGTTCATCCTCTTTTTCTAGTAATTGGTGCCCGAAAAAGATTTCGAACCCCGGATACCTAGTCTTTGTCTCCTAGTCATACCAGGGCTCTGGGAATCCACAGAATGGGAAATCTTCCCCTTGGCGAACAAAGCGTCCGTTCAGGGTTCCCCATATAGGTTTGTGGACTAACTCATACTGCTTTCCAGTCCTCTTGGCCTTCATCCTCTCTCTCAAATCCTGCCATTTCCTTTGCCAATCTATAGTGGTTGGTTTGTATCCCAGCCCAAAGGCGTGGGGGTAACGACTTAGCTTCTTAGCAACAGTACCTCCCTGTCTACCACTTCGGCCTAGTCCCGACCCGGGCATATGCCCCTATTTGTTCATCATGTATATGGATTGTGCACTCACATAATCTTCATCGCCCTCGGCCATGATGGTTTGGACCAACTGGGCTTCTGCTAGAGAGAAGCTGGAAAGGAACACATCCTCTTCCCCATATATGATTTCCAATAATGGTGTAGTGGTTCCTTAAGGAGGATAGATCGTAGAGTTACCATACACAGTGGCAATCCCGGCTTTGAAGGGGTACTTTACTAGCTGATGTACCATTGATGATACCGCCTTCGTCTGATGTAGCCAGGGCCATCCCAGTAGCAGGTTGAATGTGGCCAGAACATCCATGACATGAAATTCCACCTCATGTTTGGACGGGCCGATCAGGATATTGCTCTTGAACGTTCCCATAACGTCCTAACTTGTATTGTCATAAGCCTAGACAGCTTGGGTCATGGGTGTAAAGTCAATTGACCACAAACCGATGGCATAGGCAGTTCTGATTGGGCACACATTGATGGCCAACCCGGTATCTATTAATACCACTGGAATCCATTTCTTCCGACTTTCCAAGGTTACATACAAAGGCCTCTTATGGTTGGCGCCCTCGGGAGGCAATTCTTTATCCGTAAAGGATATCACTGGCATAACGTCCCCAAAGGTGACCAATGATACGAATTGGTCAGCGGTGGTGTCAATGGGCAGTTTGGTTTGGTTTATTGCTTCAAGAAGGGCTTGTCTATGCGCTCGAGATGCCATTATTAGTCCCTAGATGGATATGTTGGCCTGAATCTTCTTGGGCTGTTTTAAGACCATGTTTTCCTCAACATCTTTCTCTTTTGCTCTCTCAGCCTCCTTTATAGAGGTTTCTGGCTGGTCTACTACTGCGGATTTGATGTACCGACCGCTTCGGGTCATGTGATTGATCTCATCGGTATACCAAGTGTCATCTGGGGTATCATCTTTCCAACCTTTGTCAGTGTAAGCATGACTTAGGTTGCTGTCTTCCCACCATTCTCCCAAAGTCATGACTGGACTGGTATCGGGTTCTATCCGGAGCATGTTGACATTACGTGCCCTATCATCGTACCATTCTTCTTCTATCATAGCTTGGGTTTCAATATCCCGGTACTTTCTAAATTTCCTCAACATCCTCTTTCGATCATTGGGATCTCATTCAACTTTTCTAGTTGTCTGGGCATCAACCACCGGTGTTTCAGGTTCTTCTTTCCCTTTTCCTTTACCTTGTTCCAGAGCTATCTTCGCTTGAATCTCCTCTATCCTTTCCTTTTGAAACTATTCTGATGCCTGTTCCTTCTCAGTAAGAGGTGCAGCCTCAGCCTTACCCTTAATGGCAACTTTCTTTTCTCCATCGGTCTCTTTTGTCTGTTCCTCCACATCGGACCCTTCCTCACTTAACCATCCATTGCTAGCTTATGGCTGGCTCGGGTGCTATCAGCCCATCTGTACACAACTTATATCTTCTTCCTCAATCCTCCAGATCCTCTTCTAATTCTACCTCTAGGTTCGCTAAGTCATTCAAGCCTTGCTCGAGCCACTCATTCTGATTCTACTCCATTTGGTTTTCCCCTATAACATTGATGCTGAGGAAGTCTACCACTGTCTTTGGCTGATCGATAGCCAAAATGTATAAGCTAGGATCGTACTCCTCTGTGAGCGAGACCCTTTTCTTTATGACACGAGTATCAGACGACCCTGTCTTTAGTGCATTCTTCTCTTCCTCAGTTTCTACTGCCACGAGCCTGGGTTGGGTTTGTGGTGTCAAATTCATCATGCACGTGTTTGTGCTTTCTGGAGTGTTCACCTCCAGTTTTGGTAGGTGGGATGATGTAATGTATATGCTAGGATTGAAGGTAGGTGGTAGTGTATGGATGTGGTTAATATTTCCAGGCGGGGGAACTTGTTTATGTGCAAGGAGTGGGTTGGTTGTTACGTTGGGCTTGGAAGGTGGAGGGATAACTTTGTTATCAATGAGATCTTGGATCTCATGACGTAGACGGTAGCACATATCTGTGGAATGGCCATGTTGTTGGTGGAAGATACAATACTGGGTAGGGTCATGTTTGGGTGGCAATGGGTCTGGAAGTGGATGGGGATCAAGAGGCTTAAGATGCCCCTTTCGCATTAAAAACTTGAGGGCGTGGGTTAGGCTCATATGGAGAGAGGTAAAGACTCTACGGTTTCAGGGTGGACCAGTATTTTGTGAAGGTTGTAAGGTTGTGGCAGTAGCAAAAGGATCAGCCATCTTGGCTGTTATGACGACATTGCTGACATCTACAGGCCACGGAATAATGCTACTGCTAGCATTGGTATTCCGAGAGAACGGCATTCTTGCGGGTTCACTTGTTCTATGGACGATCCCCTTTTTGAATGCACTCTCGATCTGAAGCCCCAGCTCATGTAAGGAAGCAAACGTGGATAACGGTGCCACTATCATTCTCTGCAGCATGTCTGGCTCTAGGTTCTGGACCACTAGTCAAACTTGTTCTCTCTTGGCAGGCCTATTTGTCATTAGGGCTGCCTTGGCTCTCCACCGGGCAACAAAATCGATAAATAATTCTTTAGGGTTCTGGGTAGTAGCCTCCAACTCACTAAAGGTTACTTCTATCTGGGTGTTATATGAATACTGATTGACAAATGCCTCAGATAGCTCCTCCCAATTCCATTTTGTAGAGTCCTCCAACTTAGCGTACCAAATGGCTGCCATATCAGATAGGGTTCACCCAAACAATGAAAGTTTCTGCGCCCGAGACAAACCCATGGGCCTTAATACATCTGGAAGCAATCGGACATGTACGATTGGATCCCCACTCCCGTCAAATCTGTCGATGTGGGACATCTTAAAATTCTCTGGTAATCTGACTGAAGCCTTAGTGTACCCATCTTCGATATCAGGAATATAGTTGAAACCTTGGGATTGCTTCAATGCTTTCTCCAATCTAGCAATCTTGACCAAGGCTGGATCAATTTCATTGATATCAAAAGGAAAAATCCCCAAAGGAGGTTAAACCGGAGGATGATAAGCTGGAGCTAGGGGAAACATGTCCTGAGGGTCTGGGACTGGTAGATTTTCTATTGGTGGGGGTAGATCCGGGTTTGGCTGAGCAATAGGGACCGGATACACGGTTGATGCTGATGCCCCAATTGTACGCCGTAGATCGAAAATGACTTTATCTTATGCAGCCATCCTCTGGTTTACAGCATCCATAGTTCTTTGGACAATAATCATCATGGCAATGAATTCCTCTGTGTTTGGTGCTGTGTTCTGTGCCATTACTAATCTGGGTGAATTTGATGCTGGTGAATTGATTAACTGAGAATGGGTAGGTGTTTGTGGGGTGCTTTGTACTAATGCTACTAACCGTCTGTTTCTTCTCTATCGAGTGACTGGAGGAAGCGAGACTAGCACGGGTTGACCACCAACAAAGTCTCGAGCTTTGCACAGCCTGCCGAAACGAGTCCACACAACTTGGGGAATATCGGGTCTTTCTGAAGCTATGATAGTTAACTACCTAGCAAAAAGAAATAAAGAAAAACAAAATCAAAAATCGGACAGCATTTCGGCCCCAATTCGCAATAGTCAAGACACATAACTGAACTGTAATCCCCATTAGACTCTCTTCTCAAACTCATACTGATATGAACCATCCTGTATAGCTTCACTGTAAAAACACATATCAAGTAAAAGAACCAAAACACCCCTATGAGGGTTAAGGTTACCCTGTCCTAGATTTTTGGCATGATCTATGCTGCACTATTTCAAACAATGAGTTTCACAACATCCTACGAATGGGTGGCATCCTGTCCTAATTTGGAATAGTCACTATTGCTTCACTATATGAACCAGGTCAAATGGTCAGAAGGGTACTCCAGCAGGAATACCTAATATACTTCTCATACCTAGCACAGAAAAGTGAAATGTGGATCAAGCGGTACTGCGGTAATCCAAATCCAAGGGTTGTGTTCCCAACATAGCAGAGCCCATGACCGATCATCCTTTTGGCAAGCTTTTTAGGCAAGCCTCCGGCAAACCGTCCAAGAATAGCAGTCGTCATACACAGTGACTTAAGCGCACCAATGCAGATGCAATGCAAAGAACATATGAGTGTAAATAAAAATTCACATCATGAGTTTCAAGTCAAGTTCTCTAAATCCCCAGTAGAGTCGTCAGAAACTGTAGCCCGACTTTCCGCGCTCCTTTCAGAAGGTGATTCTGAATCTGATTTCACAAAGTGCAATGTGAAATAGTGAAAATATAAAAGAGTCCAAATTCGGCAATTCTTTTGGAAAATCGATGTTTGAATCAAATGCGAAAAAAATAAACTGCTTTGCCAGATTTTAGAGTCGCCACCCAAATATTTTTGTGAAATTTAGGAAACCCAAGACTCGTGCCAAAGGCCATTAGTCCGTTATCACCAAAGTGTCTCGGCATAGGAACTTAGGTACGAGAGGGGAAGGTCATGAAATGAGCATCCCCCTCGCCCGATCAAGGATTGGCCTCTACTAATCATGATGTGTTTCTTATTTACATTATATGCTCTTGTTCCGATTTATTAGCTAATATTACTATGTGATGCGCACACAAGGTATAGACTAATATTTGCAAGAATTGGAACATTTGATCTCATGTTTTGTTTTGAAATTGTTTTGTGAATTTGCCACTTGAAAAAGTGGGCTAAAATGGACATTTAATCAAACCATTCCAGTTCAACCAATTAGCCTTCATCCACAGGCATTCAAGCAGTTATATCATTTAAGCAATTAGCCTCATGGTATTTATGCTTTGGACATGGCAACACAAACATTCGATGCAAGATGCTAAAATGATAAAAGCACACCTAGTACTCTGAGCTAAAAAAAGATGAAAGAGTTAGCAAAAGATGCATGTTCCTAATTCATGTAATGTGACTAATCCGACACACACATTATGTATTTTACAGGCTCGGCTATGAACATGGCATATGATTTCATTTAAGACATGCGAGAGAGCACGTATTCAAGAAAATGAATTTGGACATTGATACCGGGTTAGCATGATAAGCCGAACCTTATATGCTTGCAATGCAAATGGATGTGAGACATAAGAATGCTAATGAAACGTGATGCCATGTACTAACCATCGTAAGTAAATAAGTAAAAAGAAAAAAGATGTAGGGTTGAAAGGCATACACGTTATTACAACATTGCCCTCATGCAAGAGGATGTGAATCAAAGTCCGAAGAATCCGAATTAAACTAATTATTACAAAACCGAATGAATGAATAAATAAGTAAGGCTAATTAACTAGCTAACTATGCTATTACAACTAGGATAACCAAGATAAATAAACTAGCTATCCAAGATAAGTAACTACAACAATGTAGACGTCTCCGAACGTCCCGGGAGAAAGTCTCGTTTTGTCCATTTGGGCTTACTACAGTTTGAACTCAAATGTCACGGTTCTTGATCTGATCTCGCAAAGTGCAATGTAAGATTGATAAATCACCAAAGAGTCCAAATCCGGCAAATCGTTTTGGAAAATTGATTTTTAAGAAAGAAATGCCAAACATGGACTGCTTTGCCAGATACAGAGTCGCCACCTAAATATTTTATTTTGGGGAAATTTAGGAAACCCTGACTCGTTGCCTAAGGTCACGTGTCCGTCATCACCAAAGTTGCCTCGGCTCGGGAACTTGGGTACGATTGGGGAAGGTCAGCTTTGAGCACCCTCGCTCGCCCGATCCGAAGATCGGCCTGGACTAAGCATGATATCGAGTTTTTGAAAACACATGCGTTCTTATTCCGGTTAATTAGCTAGAATTACTAGGTGATGCGCACAACACACAAGTATAGACTAGACCGCCTAATTCGGAACAAAGCATCGCATATCCGTTTGTTTGGAAATGGTTTTGAATTTTTGCTACTCGCAAGTAGGCTAAAACACGGATTTCGATGAATTATTCCAATTCAAACAATCCAACCTTCACCCACAGGCATTCAAGCAGTTATATCACATAAGCACTTAGCCTCATGGAAAACATGTTGTCATGTTAACTCTCACATACATGCAAGATGCTAAAGCATAAACACTCACAGTGTACTCCGAGCCAAAACAGGAAACTAGTTAGAAATCATGCATGATCCTAGTTCATGTTAAGATGGCTAATGCAACGCATGCAAAATGCAACTCGAATAGGCTCGACTAATCTAAGAATGGCATGTGAAATGTGACAACTCGATACACGTATTCAAGTTGGAATTAAAATACTATGCAGTTAGCATGATGCGCCTAGCCCGGTGCATGCAATACGAATGAATGTATGCAAACATGCTGATTTAAGTATACTAATTGAAATATGACCTAAAACTAACCATTAAAAGCAGGTAAGTAAAAGGGAGAAAGACGTGGGGTTGGAAGACATTCACACACGCACGCACACTTATTACAAAATTCGCACTCTCAACGGAGGGTCCAAATAAATAATACAAACCGAGTAATTAATCAACTATCCTAGCTAATTAAATATTACAAAACCTTTAATTAAACAACAAATTAATTACAAAACAATCTAAGTATGAAATTAAAGAGGCCGCCGCAGCTCCGCCTTGAAATGATTAGATGATACATGCTCGATTCGCCTCGCTCGGAAACCCGTTGCCATGCCACATTTTGCCTCTGTTTGCACTGTTTTAGGCCTCTAAAAGCTGCACAAGTCCCAAGGCTGCTTTTGAACCACTTCCTAAGCACTGTGGGATGCCACCAGCCAAGAGACAGGACCACCAGCCATGGAAGGATGGTCATCGACCAAAAGTGGGGCCATTGGCTGGATATTGTTAGCCGGCTGGCACTGAATGTGGCCAACCGACCATCCCTTCCTGCAGAATTCTATTTTTGCTGTAGCAGAGGACAGACAGTGCATGGAAAGGAATTTACAAGACAATGTGTGCATGACCACCTTCCCTATCATGCTATGAACTCAAGGGAGTATGGCTCTCGACCCTCAGGCCACCAATCACGCATTTCAATGCATGATGGCCAAAGGTGTCAAATGTGCAAATTAATATAGAATGAATACAACAAAACATATGAATGCCTAGAACTCTATCATGCTTAGATCAAGAGCGTCGGCGACTAAGGATTGAGGGACATTTCGTCATTTCTAGTATGAACGTTCCTCGCTCCTCGTGTTTGGTTTGACACCCCAAACCGAACACAATGTAATGCAAACGAGCATGCCAAATGCAATGGAACATGGGGACATTATGCAATGCAACAAGACTAATGGCATGCAAACAAACCCAATGTAATATGAGTATGCAAGCAAGCTTGCAAACAACCCAAGCATGCAACAAGTATATATTAATGTCATGCGATGCAACTAACTAAACATCGTGCAATATACTCGATATGCAAACACAGCGCAATACGAACATGCAAATACCATGAAAGAACAAATGCTCAATGGGCTTATACCAAAAGGACAGGCATCAGTCATGCCCTAATCAGTGGCCAAAACACCCAAATCAAGGGACCAAAAGGGGAGGCATGCACACACATACATTGGTCCATAAACTAGACCACAATGCACAATCTTCAAACATGAGCAAGATGGGATAAACATGAGGATATGATGATACAATAAGCTCTGAAATCATGTCAATAATGATGCCAAATCATGCACATAGCATAAGCATAGCATGCTAATGGACTTAAAGCTCAAAGCTAGCCAATGTACTTGAACTATGGCCATATCAACCAAGCCCCAAAGGGCTAATGCGACCCAAAACAGTCCCAAGACAGGCCAAAACAAGGCTAGAACATGCATGGGATGTGGTCAAATCATGCTAGAAAGGTGAGCACAAAACAAGGCGCATACAAGGCCAAAAAAAATTGGGAGGGGGGGGATTGCACTACACCCATTACAACCAAACATGGCATGACTCAATCAAGGAAAATCAGAGCTATAATATGCCAAAACAAACCCCAAAACCCAATGAGACGGCATCCCAAAGACTTAATCATGGAGACATGCACAATGACCCAAACATGGAGCATGAGACACCAACTCTTCAAAGTATTGAAAGGCTGGCAAATGCAAGCATACAAGCATGAAACATGGACTGAAATAATATGACAAGTGGTACCAAATCACTGAAATGGCCCAAGTAAAGCATGCTAATGACTCACACACCCAAAACTAACAAGCTAGAATATATGGTGGCTATACAAAGCATGGAAAGCATGACCAAGGCAACCCTAAACAGAGCTTGAGCATGGTGAAACAAGGCTACAAACTTCTCAAAGTTAAGTTAAAACATGCAAGCATGATGGTCGAAATGCAAGATGTATATTATGCAAACATGCAAGACTACTCTACAAGTATGTGATGCATGCAAGATGCCATCAAACCAACATGGGATAGAGTTAAGGCAGGTCCTAAAAACCACCAAAAAGTGCTGAAATAGCACCAAGACATACTAAGTAAACATGCTACTCTTATAAGCCAACAACACAAGTAAATGAGACACAAAGGGAGGGGGATGTCCCTCCCCTATACAAGACCTCAAAACCACTTCTCCACCACTGAAAATCCTTTGGATTTCAGTGGTGAGAAGGCCAAAATAAAAGGGTTCCAAAGCCCAAAGAGAAAGGCACAAAAAGAGGGCAAACAAGGCCTAAAAGGGGGTAGACAACCCCCAACACAAAAGTGAGCTTAATGAAACATCTCAAGCATGAAAATATAAAACTTTTTTTAGTAGGACACTAAGCTTAAAACAGCATGCAAGTATGTGTAAAAGCTTAAGCCAAAATGGGGTATCAAAAGCAAGTTGACTCACCCTTTAAGAACACTTCAAGAATACCAACTCCAGCAAGTTTCTTGGATCAAAACCAACTCAAAAACTCTGAAATCAACCTTCTAGTGCCTCAGCAACCAAGGATAATGTAGTGCTAGGTGTTTATGTGCAATAGTAAGAACAAAACACACTTTTGAGCTCAAACACACACACAAATCTAGAGAGAGGGAGATGGAGGGCAGAGTCTGTGCTCACCAGCTGGCACAGCTGGCATGCACAATGCCTGAAAAAGGCAAAGAAAAGGCCTCGGCCAGAAAAAGTGGCCGATCGACCGAAGAAATGGCTAGCCGACCAACTAAATTGTCGATCGGCCAACATTATTAGCCGATAGAAATAAAACAAGGCCGGTAGCCTCAGGCCATGGCCGGTGGGTTGAGAAAATGGCGAACAAGCCACCCTCTTCCCTTAGAAGCAAAAGCACAGGTGTTTGGTCCACAACTAAGCACAAAACAGACAAGTTGAGAGATCTTGAGGTAAGGCGCGCGGCCGAGACCTCCGGGAACTCAAAACGAACACGAACATGGATGATCATCGAGTATTCAAACGATGACGTCCAAGTCTTAAGGACGGTCAAAAATGGGGTGTCTACAGTTACCCCTCTTTAACAGAACTCGAAAGTCATAACAATGACAGAAGTGAATGTCAAAGCCTGGAGACAACTCATTTTTGACAAGGTCGAAGACTTAGACAAAGCATACAAGCTAGCAAAGGTATGTGCCCGAAGGCAGGGGCAAAATGCAGAGACAATGCACCAAGCCGAATCATAACCTTTGATCATGCGAAGAAAACTGTAACGAAGCATATCATGCAACAGTTTTAAGCAAGCTTATAAAAATCTAACTACATTTCATGCAGAAAGGATGTAAGAAAATTATACAATTCTCGCTGCATCTATCGCGGAGAATACAATACCCTCCGGTTCATCTGGTCACGCCAGCCTTAAATGAACTGTACATGCAATATCATGCCTGCAAAAGAAAGAAACTTAACTGGTACAATATTGTTAAAAGCATGCATAGCAATGCAAGTAAAAAGTGCGTGACAATGCAAGTGAGGGGGTGCAGGACAATGCAACCTAAGTGCGACGCATAATAATGCGGAATGGATGTGAGACAATGCAACCTAAGTGTGACGCATAACAATGCAATTTGAAACGAGGATAACAATGCAAGGAGGGCACGCGCGTCAATCGCAAGCCGAATGGTGCATAACAATGCAAACCGAGTAGTGAATAAACACATGTAAGTAAAGCATGCGCGACAACGCATACAACGTGCGTAACAATGCGGGAAGGTACATAAACACATGTAAGTAAAGCATACGCGATAACGCATGCAATGTGTGTAACAATGAGAGAAGGTGCATAAACACATGTAAGTAAAGGATATGCGATAACGCATGCAATGTGTGTAACAATGCGAGAAGGTGCATAAACACATGTAAGTAAAGCATACGCGACAACGCATGCAATGTGTGTAACAATGCGGGAAGGGAGAAAGGTGCATAAACACATGTAAGTAAAGCATACACGATAACGCATGCAATGTGTGTAACAATGCGGGGAGGGGAGAAAGGTCCATAAACACATGTAAGTAAAGCATATGTGATAACGCATGCAATGTGTGTAACAATGCAGGGAGGGGAGAAAGGTGCATAAACACATGTAAGTAAAGCATACGCGATAACGCATGCAATGTGTGTAACAATGTGGGGAGGGGAGAAAGGTGCATAAACACATGTAAGTAAAGCATACGTGATAACGCATGCAATGTGTGTAACAATGCGGGGAGGGAAGAAAGGTGCATAAACACATGTAAGTAAAGCATACGCGATAACGCATGCAATGTGTGTAACAATGCAGGGAGGGGAGAAAGGTGCATAAACACATGTAAGTAAAACATACGCGATAACGCATGCAGTGTGTGTAACAATGCGGGGAGGGGAGAAAGGTGCATAAACACATGTAAGTAAAGCATACGCGATAATGCATGCAATATGTGTAACAATGCGAGAAGGTGCATAAACACATGTAAGTAAAGCATATGCGATAACACATGCAATATGTGTAACAATGCGAGAAGGTGCATAAACACATGTAAGTAAAGCATACGCGATAACGCATGCAATGTGTGTAACAATGAGAGAAGGTGCATAAACACATGTAAGTAAAGCATACGCGATAACGCATGCAATGTGTGTAACAATGCGAGAAGGTGCATAAACACATGTAAGTAAAGCATACGCGATAACGCATGCAATGTGTGTAACAATGCGGGAAGGGAGAAAGGTGCATAAACACATGTAAGTAAAGCATACGCGATAACGCATGCAATGTGTGTAACAATGCGGGGAGGGGAGAAAGGTGCATAAACACATGTAAGTAAAGCATACGTGATAACACATGCAATGTGTGTAACAATGCGGGGAGGGAAGAAAGGTGCATAAACACATGTAAGTAAAACATACGCGATAACGCATGCAATGTGTGTAACAATGCAGGGAGGGGAGAAAGGTGCATAAACACATGTAAGTAAAGCATACGCGATAACGCATACAATGTGTGTAACAATGCGGGGAGGGGAGAAAGGTGCATAAACACATGTAAGTAAAGCATACGCGATAACGCATGCAATATGTGTAACAATGCGAGAAGGTGCATAAACACATGTAAGTAAAGCATATGCGATAACGCATGCAATATGTGTAACAATGCGAGAAGGTGCATAAACACATGTAAGTAAAGCATATGCGATAACGCATGCAATGTGTGTAGCAATGCGAGAAGGTGCACATATTCAATGGAAGCATGGTAAAGGGATGTTATTCATGATGTTGAGATGCAACTTCAAAACAAGATGAGGCATTGTTCAATGCAAGATGTGTAACGAGCGTGCTTATTACAGTCAAAACGAAGCAATGTAATATAACATAATTAAAGCGATTTGTGGAACTTGCAAGATACAAAAGGATACGAGAAAGGATACTCCTTGTGCGCACTGGGCATCGCATACAGAAGACTGTAACACGCCCGCGAGGGACCCCGCGCTACACGCTACAGTTCGGACTCGATTTTGGAACGGTTCTTAATCTTGAACCAAATAGTCCAAATCCGACAAATCGTTTTGAGAAAAAATAGATTTTTGAAAAGAAGTGCCAAACATGGACTGCTTTGCCAGATACAGAGTCGCCACCTAAATATTTTTTAATGGGGAAATTTAGGAAACCCTGACTCGGTGCCAAAGGCCACGTGTCCGTCATCACCAAAGTTGCCTCGCCTCGGGAACTTGGGTACGATTGGGGAAGGTCAGCTATGAGCACCCCCTCTCGCCCGGTCCGAAGACCGGCCTCTACTAACCGTGATATCCGTTTTTGAAAACGCTATGTGTTCTTATTCCGGTTAATAGCCTAGAATTACTATGTGATGCACACAACACAAAAGTATAAACTAGATCGCCTAATTTGGAACGAAGCATTGCATATCCGTTTGTTTGAAAAACGTTTTGGGATTTGCTACTCGCAAGTAGGCTAAAACACGGATTTCAATGAGTTGTTCCAACTCAAACAATTCAGTCTTCATCCATAGGCATTCAGGCAGTTTATAACATATAAGCATCTAGCCACATGGTAAGCATGCTATCATGTCAACATCCACACGCATGCGGTATGCTAAAGCATAAAAATACTTACATCGTACTCCGTGCCAAAACAGTAAACTAGTTAGCAAACATGCGTGATCCTAGTTCATGCTGAAGTGGCTAATGCATCACATACAGAATGCAATTAGGTTAGGCTCAACTAATCCTAAAATGGCATGTGGAGTACAATCATTTGATGCACGTATTCAAGTTAGATTTAAAATACTAATGCTGTTAGCATGATGTGCCGAGCCAGGTGCATGCAAGACAAATGTATGGATGCACGCATGCATAGCATAAGGTATGCTAATTTAAATATGCCCTAATCTACCATCATAAGCGGGTAAATAAAAGGGAAGAAAGAGGTGGGGGTTGGAAGACATACACACACACACCGACACTTATTACAGATTTGCCCTCACTCGGAGGGACCAAAAGAATAATACAATTCAAATGACGAATTAACTATCCTAGCTAATTGATTATTACAGACCAACTAAATTAATTAAGAAAATTAATTAATTTAAGAAAGCAAGAAAAAGGGCCTCGGAAAGAGGGCCCAATGCACGCATGCTCGGGTCTTGCTCGGAAGTCCACTGCCATGCGTAGGCTGCCTCTGTTTTCCCTGCTCTGAAGACTGCCAAAGTCTCAGGATTGCTTCCCTGGACATTGGGAAACACCACCGACTGGGGAGAATGGCCACCGGCAGTAGGATGTGGTCATCGGCTGTTGATGAAGCTATCGGCCACAAATGGATTGCCGGTCGGCACTTAACACTGCCGGTCGGCAAAGAATGCCTGCAGAACCTACAATTGACAGCAGCAGAGGGCAAGGCATAGCATGGCAATGCAATTCAAGCAATGTATGCACCAACCCTATCCCTTATCATGTGTATGACTCAAAGGGACATGGTCCTTGGTTCTCGGACCATCAATCGCGCATTTCAATGCGTGATGGCCCAAGAAACCGAATTGTGCATTTTCATGTCAAATGAAATGCAAACCAAACAAACAAAGGCCTACTCCCTATCACTTGATCAAGGGACAAGGCATGCATGCTTATGTAAGGCGATCCTAAGCATGTTAGCTAGTATGCAACATGGCATGAAAGGGGAGCATACAACACAAGCTTTCAAAGCATTGAAGAGGTGTCCAAGGCAAGCATACAAGAATATCAAAGGGACTGAAATAACATGGTAAATGGTCCCAACCCACTAAATTAAGGCAAGGATGCATGCTATACATTCATACACTTAAGGCTTACAAACCAAAAATGCAAAGGGGCTATACTAAGCATGCCAAAGTCGACCCAAACAACTAAGGACAGACCTCAAACATAGCAAAATAAGCACAAAAGCTTCACAAAGCCAAGCCTAAAACATGTTAGAACAATGGTTTACAACCTAAGGCATATTAAGGCAACAACAAGGCATTACATGGCATGTATGTTAAACTAACATGGTGTACCAAAAACAATATACAACAATGCTATTTCATGACAAAATAAACATAAATAACAGCTAGAACATGGTCAACACACACTTGAACATGATGCTCCCTCAAGAGGCAAAAATGGCCCTTTTCAAGGACAATAAGGAGAGGGGGTGGCCCTCTCCTTCTTGGGACTTCAAGGCACCATCCTTACCACTGAAATCCCTCAAGATTTCAGTGGTGAGGAGGCCTAAACACCAAAGTCCCGAAGCTCACTCAAAATAGCACAAAATGGAGCCCCTCAAGGCTTAAGAGGGGCCAAACACCTCCAAACCACAAAACACCCTTAATAAACTATTTAGAGGGCCTAAAAACAGAACGTTTTTATGTTATACACTAAACACAAAAACAGTTCTAAGATGGTCAAAAATACAATGCAAGAAAGGGGTAAAAAGGGGTAAGATTATTATCCTTGAAGAACCTCTTCACAAATGGTGGACCAGCACCTTCCTTGAGCTCAAACCAGCCCTAAAACTCCAAAACAAGCCTCAAGGACCTCAGTTCCAAGAAGATAGTGTGATGGTGGGTGTTTGTGTGCAATCCTAAGGCTAAAACACACACAAGAGAGGGAGATAGAGATAGGTTAGATACAAAGACCAAACTCTAAGCCAAACTCTATAAAAATATTGCCTCTCTCTCCTCTCTAAGTTGTCTAACCCTAATGCCAAGAGAGGAGCCCTCCTCTTATAGGCAATTCTCTCTTATAAGGCTTACAAAATAAGCCATCCAAGAGGGAAATCCCTCCATACACGTGTATGGAGGGGAACAGAGTGGGTGCTAGCTATCACAGCTGGCACAAAATATCTACAAAAAGTAGATGAACAGTAGTCGGCTGCTCAAAATTGCCATTTTGACAAAATTTACTGTCGACCGGCAACAAAGAATGCCGACCGGCAATATACATTGTCGATGGCAACAAAACACCAACCGGTGGCCTCCAGCCACGGCCAGTGATGTGTGGGGATGCCTCACGAGGCATTCCCTGCCCCTCCAAGGCAAAGTACAAGTGTATGGTGCAAAACCAGCCACTAAACAGTCGAGTTCGGAGATCCTGAGGCAAGGCGCGTAGCCGAGACCTCCGGGAACTCCAAACGAACACAAACATGGATGATCACTGGGTGTTCAAACGATGACGCCCAAGTCTTGAGGACGGTCAAAAATGGGGTGTCTACAAAGACACGGCTCGAGGTCAACATGAAAGCCGGTTAAGGTTCAAAAGTGCACTTTCTTGCATTGTCTTGAATAATGAAGGTGCCAAACCACATAACTAACCCGAACAAGGGTGTGGGAGGTGCATCGACCACAAGGGGAGGCCACCGGTATTGATCCAGACATTCTGCTGCTTTTTCTTTTCTTTGCTCTGTTCAGACATTTTGTTGCTTTTCTCCCCTTTTTGTTTTACTTTTCTTTTTACTGGTAGTTTGAGCACATTGTACTGCCACAAGCAAGTTTTACTTTTTTCAAAACCATGTACTTTTTGCAACAGACATGATGGAAATGAAACAACTATTTTGTTCAAAAAATGTTACATTTGTACATTTTATGTATCGCATCACATCACATCGCATCGCATTACATAACAATGTAAATGAGATTTGAACTTCTGTTTGAAAATTTAAGCACTTGCATCGTAATAATCAGGTAGTGAACCGAGTAGTGACAAAACAACTCGATAATCAAAACAAAGAACTCGATAGGCTAACCAACTGTAAATACAACTCGATAAGCAAAGCAAAGACTTAAAGAATGTAAAATACAACTCAATAAGAAGATGTACAACAACTCGATAAACAAATCGACGTAATAGGCGCGGCTCTGCCAAAAAAAAAAAAAATTCATCACCAAAAGGCATTGGAAGTGGTGCCAGTCACAAATTCTCAGCATGCTAAATATATAAACAGCTCAGGGAACAAGATGGGAGGCCGCCGGCACAACAAATGGCCATCGGCCAACATTTTAGCCGATCGGCCAAAACTTATGGTCGGTTGGCACTATTTTTGGTCGACCGACCAAAAATGGCAAGGACCTCCAGAATGTTGACACCTGTCTTCCACTCAACACCTTATCTTCTACAAAAGCCCCAGCTTCGTAGTGTTCCTCACTTCAACACTGATTTGCACCAAATGGAAGAGTTTCTTACCCAAAATCTCACAACTTGGATTGCCAACTTGGATGGCTCAAAAAAGCTGAATTTCTGGGGCTTCGACATAAATGCACTATTCACTTTGGGTCGCACCGCGCTATGTTTTCCGTTCCTCCATGTCGCGGCAAGGTTTTGGAATCCGATGACACACGTCTTTAGCTTTGGCGGCCAAGAGATGTGTCTCACTTTCGAGGACTTCCAAGCTTTAATGGAATCCGAGCGCGATGAAGAAATCTTACCTCAATTCCAGTTTGGCCATGTCCAAGCGCTAGGAAGGATGTGTAGCCTTACTTTGCATGATGCTCGGTCATTGATTCATGATGGAGAGCTGGACATTCCGAGCTTGGTTTGTTGGTTTTCTGACGCTGGTGATCGCGGTGACCGTCATTGGCAAGGTCATCGGTGACACGCGCTTTGTTTATGCATGCTATCTCATTTCTTACTCACCCCAGGCTCCGGCGGGTTTAGCACTCGTCTGATTGAGGTCGCCGAGGGCTTTAAAGAGGGCAAAAGTTGTATCGCCATGACATTGGCCGAGACATTGATGGGCTTGGACGCTTTTCATCGTTAGGAGACGACTAGGTTTGCGGGGAGTCCACTACTATTACAGGTATTGTTTCCCACCCTGTCTCACATATATATTGCTCGCATCACTCAGCCCTCAGGCTCGATTTTTCTCTCAAAACCCTTTTGCTCGCTTTTTCTCTCAACGTACACCTCTCTATTCTTTATTCTCTCATTTTTCATCCCTCCCCAGGTGTGGTTGATGGACAAGTTGAGAGTTGTGGACTCATGTCTAGCATATTCAGCTTGCAGCTATTTCTCCCGACGATGTCTAGTCGATGCTCCGGATGAAGGATGGTGGTACAATTGGATGTGAAATTTGTCCGCGGATCACATTGCTTGGCGCTGCCCTTGGCTCAATTTATCGGCAATGAGCTATAGCATGACCCGTCAGCCCGGGGTTCAGTTAATTGGCCTGACACACTACGTGTTTTACTTTCCATTCCGGTTCCAACGCTAGTTCGGACATGATTAGACTTGTCCAGAGGAGGGGATTGAGTACCCTGCTACATTTCCGATCTGAGGCGCACAGCTAGCTCAGTATGTCATGTTATGGAGGATAAGAGAACTTCTGGCCCCCGCTCCTACCTCCAACTACATCCTCTCTGATGAGTGTTTAGATTGGCTCAATGAAGAGGCCCAAATCGGGCCCAGCTTGGCATCAAAGGCTTCGACCAGCTCTGGGAGAGGGCGTAGGAACACCTGACTATGCCCTAGATTTATTTGCTTTAATCAGAACTTTCAAGTTTTCTTTATGAATGTAATGAAAAGAAACTTCAATTTTGTATTCAAGAGTAGGAGAACTCTGCATTGAAATCAATGAAATTGAAGGTTGTGGTACTGAAAATTTTCCGTTCGGTCCAAAAATGGTCTAAGTTGTAAAAAGATTAATTTTGAACAAGATCAACTTTTATTAAAACTTTTCAAAACCATTTTCGATATGGATCAGAACTGGACACGTTTGAGATCTGTCACTGAGATGCACAACCCTGGATCCCAGCAACTAGAAAGTTGCCCCTAGTCTGAGTATCACTGCACCGGAGATCACGACCCAGCTCTTGAATGCTGAATAGACAAAGATAACCAAGGCGATCACATGGACAAAGTTGATCGGGGAAGTGTTTATGGCTGGACTTCATAATGAAGTTGCCTACGTATCCCAAAGATGGGAATCAAGCCTTACGTAGTTCGGTTCAGGTTCACTCATGTATTAACCATCTCTTTTTACACTCTAACTTTTGCCAAGGCCGCCCTTTGCGGGTTTTCAACCTTGCGAGCTCAGTTTTTATCCTTTCAAATTTTTCATGCTCTAACTTTTGCCTAGGTCGCCCTTTCAGGTTTTCAGCCTAGCGAGCCTCTCAGGGAAAATATTTCTTCAACTTGTCCATGTTGATCAGTTAGGAGAACTCTAGGCCATCTAGGTCCATCAGAAATAGACTTGATGATGTAAAGACCATTCCAATTAGGTCTGAACTTGCCCCTAGGGTCGTGGATGAAAGCTCGGTTGTCCTTGAGCACCAAATCTCCTTCTTTCAAATTCCTGGACTTAACTTTCTTATTGAAAACCCTGGCAATTCGTCGTTGATAACCCTAAACATGGTACAGCGCTTTCAGCCTTCTCTTATCAACAAGCATGAGTTCCTCGAACCTGCTCTGCTGCTAATCTGCCTCAACTAGCTGACACTCAGCCAGTACTCGCAACGACGGGACCTCAATTTCGATAGGTTGAACGGCCTCCATCCCATAGACCAATGAATACGGAGTCGCTCCAGTAGAAGTTCTAATTGAAGTCCGATAGCCCCACAAAGCAAATGACAGCTTATCTGGCCAGTCTCGGTAGGTTTCTACCATCTTCTGCAAAATACGCTTGATGTTCTTGTTGGCGGCCTCAACTGCTCCGTTGGTTTACAGCCGATATATAGATGACTTATGAAAAGCCACGTTGTATTTCTCCAACAAGTCAATCACTTCCTTCTTGAAGTGGGAACCATTATCTGAAATAATCTCGTTCGGAACCCCATAGCGACATATGATGTTGTTTCTGATGAATTTTGTGACATACGACACCTTCAACACCACATAAGATTGAGCCTCAACCCACTTTGTGAAATAGTCTATTGCAACCAAAATGAACTCATGTCCATTAGACCCCTTTGGAGTGACAGCCCCGATCACATCGATTCCCCAAACTGAAAATGGCCATGGCAAAGTCATATTGTACAGCTTCGACGGCGGGATGTTCATGCAATTTGCATGGATCTGACATTTGTGGCATCGCCGAACAAAGCTGATACAATCCTCCTCCATGGTGGACCAGTAGTAACCCTGACTGAGAATTTTCTGGGCTAGCATCACCCCATTCATGTGCGCTCCGCACTCTCCCCCGTGGATGGCCTCCATCAGGCGCTTTGATTCTTCGGCATCAACACACAGTTTATGCATTCCCAGATAACCTCTCTTATACAGTTTACCTCCGCAGATGACGAACTAAGTAGCCGTTCTTCTGATTGCCCTTTTATCCTTGGCATTTGCCCCTGCTGGATATGCTTCTCCCTCCAGGAAGTTCCATACATCGTGATACCAGGGATTCTCATTTTGAACCCCATCTATGGCAGCAATCAGCTCATAAGCCGGCATAAATTTCTGGTCAATGATGATCGGACGCATCTGGACTCCAAAAGGGATGTTTATCATGGAAGATAGAGTTGCTAGTGAATCTGCGAACCTGTTGTTCTCTCTTAATAAATGAGCAAAGTTCAGCTTCTCAAACCAAGGAATCAACAAGTCCAAGGTCTGATGATAGATTCTCATTTTTTCTTCTTTGACTTTCCGGTCTCCTTTTGCTTGAGACACAACAAGGTTCGAGTCCCCAATGACGTCCAACCGTTTTGCCCCTAGTGCTAGGGCTACTTCTAAACCAGCAAATCATGCCTCATATTCTGCTTCGTTGTTCGAGACTTTGAACCGGAGTTTGAATGCTAGAGGGATACAGGAATTGTCGGGTGCTATCAGCAACACCCCTATCCCATACCCGTATTGGTTTGACGCTCCGTCAAAGTACATCGTCCAAGTTTCATCTTCGATATGCAAAATAGCCACGTCTGGGAATAAGTACTCAACTGCTTCATCCCCTTCAACTGGGTGATCAGCTAGGAACTCCGCTACCGCTCTCCCCTTTACCGACTTGCGAGCCACATACTTCAGATCGAACTCGGAAAGCAAAAGCAACCAACGGGCTAGCCTACCCGTAAGTGCTGGTTTCTCGAAGAGATATTTGATAGGATCTAATCTTGAAACCAACATTACAGAGTGAGCTAACATGTAGTGTCGCAGCTCCCTGGTAGCCCATACCAAGGCTAAGTAAGCCTTTTCCAGCGGAGTGTAACGAGTCTCATAACCTAGCATCTTCTTGCTCAGGTAGTAGATAGCTTTCTCTACCTTGTCCTCAGACTCCTGTGCAAGCATCCAGCCCATTGTAGTTTCAGTTACTGAAAGGTACAAAATCAACGGTTTTCCCGACTCAGGCGGTGACAACACGGGTGGGCTCTGTAAGTATTGCTTGATCTGTTCAAAAGCAGCTTGGCATCGGCCGTCCCATTGAAATTTTTTTCCTTTCTTCAAGAGACCAAAGAGTGGTTCACAAGTCAAAGGTTAATTTAACAATAAACCGTCTTATGAATTGCACTTTACCCAGAAAGCCTCACACCTCCTTTTCAGTCTTTGGTGGTGGCATTTCTAAGATGGCCTTGATTTTGGAAGGGTCGACTTCGATACCTCTCTGTGTAATCAAGAACCCCAGCATTTTCCCTACTGTAACACCAAACGTACATTTCTGAGGATTCAGCCGCAACCGAAATTCTCTAATCCTTTGGAAGAACTTTTGCAAGGCGGTGTAGTGGCCCTCTCTTTCTTTGGACTTGACAATCATGTCGTCCACATACACCTCAACCTCTTTGTGGATCATGTCATGTAATATCGTGGTCGCGGCCCGTTGATATGTAGCTCCAGCATTCTTCAGCCCAAACGGCATCACTCTGTAACAGTAGGTCCCCCACGGGGTGGTAAAAGCAGTCTTCTCCCGGTCTTCGGGTGCCATCACAATCTGGTTGTAACCTGAAAAGCCATCTATAAACGAAAGCAGTGCATGCCCCGCAGTGAAATCCACTAACTCATCGATATGTGGCAAAGGAAAGTCGTCCTTCGGACTGTCTTTGTTCAAATCTCTGAAATCCATGCATATCCGGATTCTTCCATCCTTCTTCGGCACTGGAACGATGTTGGCCAACTAAGTTGGGTATTCGGATACCAGCAGGAACCTTGCGTCAATTTTCCTAGTGACCTCTTCTTTGATTTTGATGGCCCAATCGGGGCGGATCCTTCTGAGCTTCTGCTTGACAGGTCGGGCCTCTGGGTTAAGAAGGATCCGGTGCTGTACAATCTCAAGATCAACTCTAGGCATGTCTTCGTAGGACCACGCGAAAACATCTTTGAAATCTTTTAATAAAGCGACTAAGCGCCCGCGCTCCTCTGAAGACAACGTGGACCCGATCTGGACCAGCCACGGGTCCTTCTCAGTACCAACATTAATTTGGATGATTTCATCAACAAGCGGTTTTACAAACCTCTCCTGCTCTTGTTCTAGCAAATATTTCAAAACTGGAGGAATTTCTTCCTCATCGTTTTCATCGAAGTTTTGAAAGTCTGAATTAATGCAATAAATCAAAGGCACAGAAAAATACTCAAAAGCCACAGCCATTTCATTCTCATTAATCACTTCCAAGTTGCCTGATTCCTCTGTTACAACAGACTCAAAGGAAAAAGAAAAAGATGACCTAGACAGGACTGTGGCATCCGGGTTGTCACCCCCAGGAATACCGGACTCAGACTCAGATGAGTTGGAACCTGATTCTGACCCTACAGATTCGGTGGAATCAGATTCTGGCTCACTACCTAACCCGGTGCTGCTTGATAAGAATCCCTCCTCATACTGCCAGACGAGGGAGGGTGCGATGGATGCATCCAAAATGTTCAAAGATGGGCTCGCGGCCGCTCCATTCCCAATCATAGACACTGAGAGATCATCCCCCAAGCACTCATGTACGATCGGAGGATCTGATAGCTGACAAGCCAATGCTACCCTTATTTCAATCTCGATGCTCTCGGAATCTACTTCCTTACACTGCTCAACCTTAGCTGATGGGTCTGTCTGTTCCTCGGCAACATCATCCCCGATCAATTGTAAGTCAAAGAAGATCTCGAAACCTGGCAGGTGCCTCTTCTTGGCATTCAGCCACGGCTCTGGGAAGCCGCAGAATGGAAAATCTTCCCCCTCCCAGACGAAACGTCCATTTAGGGTGCCCTAGATAGGCCGATGCATTAAGTCAAAATGCCTCCCGGTCTGCTTGGCCCTGGCTCTCCCAGCCATTTCTTTGCTTTTCCTCACCCAGTCCTCTTTGGTGGGCGAATAGCCTAAACCAAAGGTATGCGGGTTGTGCGGCACTTCGACCAATATTGTAATGCCCTTCCGGCCACTTTTTCCTAGTCCCATCCCGGGGATGTGCTGGAGCTTGTTCATGAGGTATACTGACTGTGCGCTGACATACAACCCCTCATCATCAGCCAAAATGTTCTGAATGACCCAGGCCTCGACTAGGGAAATCCTGACAGGAACACATCCTCCGTGCCATGCTCGATTTCCAAAACCGGCGTAGACACTTCTGGCGGCGAATGGATTGACAAATTCCCAAAAATAATAGCCACCCCCTTCCCGTGGGGATATTTCAACATCTGATGCAGGGTGGAAGAGACTGCCTTCACCTGGTGTAGCCACGGCCGCCCCAAGAGTAGATTAAAGGTCGCAGGAACGTCCAGGACATGAAAATCAATCTCGTGTTGTCCCAGACCAACCTTAGTGTGAATCCTCATGGTCCCCATCACCTCTCTGCTTGTATTGTCATATAATCGGATCACCTAGGCAGTTGGCTTAAAGTCCGCGGGCTTCAACCCGATTGCATAAGCTGTCCTTGACGAGCATATGTTAATGGTGGATCCTGTGTCGACAAGAACTACCGGTATCCATTTGTCTCTACACTCCACAGAGATGTAGAGCCGTTTGTTATGGTTTACGCCCTCGGGCGGCAGTTCCTTGTTAGAAAAGGTCAACGTCGGGGAAGCTCCTCCCAGAAAAACCAATCCTACCAACTACTTAAGCGTGGTATCTATTGAGAGTTTGGCTTTGTCCATTGTAGATAAGACAGCTTATCTATGGACTCGTGAAGCCATAAGCAGTCCCCATATGGAGATGTCTGCCTGTATCTTCTTAAGCTGTTTCAGCACAGGCTCTTCTTCGAGCAGCTTTTCTTTCTGCTTGTCCGCCTCTCTGTCTTTCCCAGGCGCCTCTGGTTAATCTAGATGTGGGGGTTTAAAATACCATCCGCTCCTAGTCATGTGATTAACTTCGCCAATGTACCAGGTATCATCCAGCTGGTTACTCCCCCAGTCCTCATCTGTGTGGGCAAGACATAGATCGTTATCCTCCCACCACATGCCATCGGCAGTCGACAGACACCTATCCGGCTCCGTCACAACTATTCCTGTATCCATAACACCTTCGGTTCATGTGCCCGCAACATGCTCTGCTCCTATGCACACAGCACGTTCTGTCCCCGCAGGGGCCTTGGCCTTTCTGGCCCTCTCAAAATCTTCGATCCTTTCCTGCTCAAACTGTTTTAGCGCAGCTTGCTGTTCAACATCTTCTATATTCAAATTGCCCAGACCCCGAGCGAAATTCTTAATAACGGTGCTCTCCGGTGATACATCCAGATTCTCAGCCTTTCCGGCCACAGTTGATGTCCCCGTCCCTGACGGACCCTATTCTAGCTGAGGCTGTTCAACAACATTCGGCTAGTCGTCAAGCCACCTGGTAGACTCCGCTACTCTATCCAAATTAAACCAGTTGACCGTTATGTCTCCCGAGTCTTGTTCGCCGAAGAATTGAAGGTTCACGATGTCTTCCTCCAGATCTGCTAAGTCATCTAGCCCCTGATTGAATCCATCCTCCCGGACTACACAAATCCCTGCCCCTACTGGCAATTCCACATTCGACCTAGCCTAGCCTGCTGATGTAATGTAACCGCTCGGGTTGTACACGAAATTTGCAGACCTCTCAGGCTCTGTATTTGCATTCTCATCTGCCTCCGCAGTCGACCCACTTCTATCTTCGACAGCTACCACCACCGTTTCAGGCTGGGTTTGGGAGATGTCCAACACGCACAAGTCAGTGTTGTCAAGAATGAACACCTCCGGCTTGGGTAGGTGAGAAGGGGTGATGTATATACTAGGGTCGTATGACTTAACCCCAGTTTGGATCACATTGATGTGTTTGGGAGGTGGAGCCTGGTTATGTGGTGGGACAGGGTTGGTTGTGACATTCGGTTTCTCCGGAGGCACGATCACCTTGTTGTCGATGAGATCCTGAATCTCATGACGCAATCTATAGCATTGGTCGGTGTCATGACCATGTTGTTGGTGAAACGCGCAGTACTTCGTCAGGTTATGGGAGGGGGGAAGTTTTTCTGGCAATGGCCGCGGCTCTAGGGGCTTCAAGTGCCCTTTTCTGATTAAAGCCCCCAAAGCTTTGGATAGGGGCATATGTAGTGGAGTGAAGGCTCTTTGGCCTTTGGGTGTGCACCTGGCTGCTTGCGAGCTACTACCGGACGCACCGGTGAATGGCGTAGCTGCAAGGGTTCTTGGGGTATTGCTAGTGGTAACCATACTCACATCTAAAGATCTAGCAGCTGCAGCACTGCTCGTGTCTATATTTGTACTGCGGTTGAATGTTCTCTTGGGCTGTTCTTTCTTATTATCAATGAGGCCCTACTTCATAGCGTCTTCGATCTGCACCCCTATCTCATGTAAATCTGCAAAGGTGGGGAGGGGGAGAACGATTATCTTCTGCATAAGCTTGGGCTAGAGGTTGCGCACAATCATCCCAATCTGATCTTTGTCAACATGCCTGATGGTCATCATCGAGGCCTTGGCCCTCCACCGGGTCACAAAATCAGAAAAGCTCTCCTTCGGTTCTTGCCTAGTGGTCTCGAGATCACAAGTTATGACCTCGATCTGTGTATTATAGAAGTATTGAGCTATGAAGGCCTCGACCATCTCCTCCCAGTTCCTCTTGACGGAATCTTCCAATTTTGCATACCAGATGGCCGCTACACCTGACAAGGTCCGGCCAAACAAAGACAGCTTCTGCAACTTAGAGAGGCCCATCGGCCTCAGTATATCCAAAAATAGCTGTAAATGCACCATAAGATCACTGGATCCATCAAAACGATCAATGTGAGGCATCTTAAACCGATCCGGCCGCGTCGGTGTACCCATCTTCGATATCTGGAATGGTCTTGACACCCTGAGATTTCTTGAACAGCTTTTCAAGCTTGCTCACTTTCAATGTTGTGGGGTCCACCTCAAACTCAAAGGGAGAATCTGGTAGGGTGGTAGGTGTCTTGGACAGCTGGGGTAGGATTAGGGGCGGAGCCGACCTTGTCGGAATGTCCGCATCTTCCTGGACATTTGGTGTCTCCTCGGGTATTGGAACCCTTGGTGGGGGAGGAGCTTGGTGTGAAGCGGATGCCCCGGCTTGCTGCTGTAGTCTGGTGATCAGCTCTGCCTGTTGGGCCATGATCTCAGCCTGCTGTTTGGCAAATTCTACTTGACGAGCAGTGTCTTGCTGCATGGTTTTCATGCTCTCCTGGAGCTAATGCATCATTTCTTCCATTCCTGCCATACTGCCCTGATCTAGCTGAACTACTGGTATATGTTCCCTCTCTGCGGGAGAAACAGAACTCTGATCCCTACTATACTCAGGTGGGGTAGATAAAGCCCTCTAAACTGACTGCTGAACTAATATCCTTTGCCTAACTGCCATCCGTCTAGTAACCGGGGGTGAAGAATGGAACACTGATTGTCCGTCTACCAGATCCTCAGATCAATGGAGTCTGCAGCCTCTAGTCCAGAGTGCTTGGGGCATGTCTGTCTGGTCGGGATCAATTGTGCTAAGCTACCTAGCAAAAGATAAATAAAGCATAATAAGGAAATAATGAACAGAAAAGCGGGCAGCTTAACAGCTTAAATAAAGACAACACACAGTTGGCAAATATAAACCGAATGGACTGCTCTCAACCACTGATCACTGTTCCCAAATTGCTGCCCCCAAATCTGAATCGAATACCTGCAGATATAACTAATTCGCAAAACATTGATGCCCGCAGGCCTGATACCCAGACTCGCAAACTGATACGTGCATATCCCCTGTAGAGGTCAACTCAAAAAGCACATAATCGAGCAAATGAGAGCCAAAACACCCCTATGTTGGGGTAGGGTTTCCTTGTCCTATTTTGTCAGGAGCTAGGGTTTCACTACGCACACAGCGGTTTCAAACAACCTACAATCGGGTAAGCAACCTGTCCTAGTTTGGAATAGTCACTATGGATTCCGATATACACTAGGTCGAATGGTCAAAAAGGGTGCCCTAGTGAAAACCGAGGTTTGTGTTCCCGTCGTAGCAGAGCCCGCAATCGGTCAGCCTTATGACACGCTTCTCAAAGCGAGCCTCCGGCAAACCGTTCAGGAATAGCATACGGCAAACACAGTGTCCTAGGCGCACTAATGCAAATGCAATGCAAAGAAACACGTAAGTGTAATCAAAACAAGATATCATGAGTTCGAGTCAAGTTCTCTAACTCCACAGCAGAGTCACCAGAAACAGCAGACGTCCCTAAATGTCCCGTTTGGTCCATTTAGGCTTACTACAGTTCGGATTCAAATGTCACGCTTCTTGATCTGATCTCGCAAAGTGCAATGCATGATTAATAAATCACCAAAGAGTCCAAATCCGACAAATCGTTTTGGAAAATTACTTTTTAAGAAAGAAGTGTCAAACATGGACTGCTTTGCCAGATAGAGAGTTGCCACCTAAATATTTTATTTTGGGGAAATTTAGGAAACCCTGACTCGTTGCCTAAGGTCACGTGCCCGCCATCACCAAAGTTGCCTCGGCTCGGGAACTTGGGTACGATTGGGGAAGGTCAGCTATGAGCACCCCCGCTTGCCCGATCCGAAGATCGGCCTGTACTAAGCATGATATCGAGTTTTTGAAAACACATGCGTTCTTATTCCGGTTAATTAGCTAGAATTACTAGGTGACGCACACAATACACAAGTATAGACTAGACCTCCTAATTCAGAAAAAAGCATCGCATATCCGTTTGTTTGGAAATGGTTTTGAATTTTTGCTACTCGCAAGTAGGCTAAAACACGGATTTCGATGAATTCTTCCAATTCAAGCAATCCAACCTTCACCCACAGGCATTCAAGCAGTTATATCACATAAGCACTTAGCCTCACGGCAAGCATGCTGTCATGTTAACTCTCACATACATGCAAGATGCTAAAGCATAAACACTCACATTGTACTCCGAGCCAAAACAGGAAACTAGTTAGAAATCATATATGATCCTAGTTCATGTTAAGATGGCTAATGCAACGCATGCAAAATGCAACTCGAATAGGCTCGGCTAACCTAAGAATGCCATGTGAAATGCGACAACTCGACACACGTATTCAAGTTAGAATTGAAATACTATGCAGTTAGTATAATGCGCCGAGCCCAGTGCGTGCAATACGAATGAATGTATGCAAACATGCTGATTTAAGTATGCTAATTGAAACATGACCTAAAACTAACCATTAAAAGCAGGTATGTAAAAGGGAGAAAGACGTGGGGTTGGAAGACATGCACACACGCATGCACACTTATTACAAAATTCGCACTCTCAACGGAGGGTCCGAATAAATAATACAAATCGAATAATTAATCAACTACCCTAGCGAATTAAATATTACAAAACCTTTAATTAAACAACAAATTAATTACAAAACAATCTAAGTATGAAATTAAAGAGGCCGCTGCAGCTCTACCTTGAAATGATTAGATGATGCATGCTCGATTCGCCTCGCTCGGAATCCCGTTGCCATGCCACATGTTACCTCTGTTTGCACTGTTTTATGCCTCTAAAAGCTACACAACTCCCAAGGCTGCTTTTGAACCATTTCCTGAGCACTGCGGGATGCCACCGGCCAAGAAACAGGACCACCGGCCATGGAAGGATGGTCATCGACCAAAAGTGGAGCCATCGGCTGGATATTGTTAGCCGGCCAGCACTGAATGTGGCCGACCGACCATCCCTTCCTACAGAATTCTGTTTTTGCTGCAGCAGAGGACAGACAGTGCATGGCAAGGAATTTACAAGACAATGTGTGCATGACCACCTTCCCTATCATGCTATGAACTCAAGGGAGTATGGCTCTCGACCCTCGGGCCACCAATCACGCATTTCAATGCATGATGGCCAAAGGTGTCAAATGTGCAAATTAATATAGAATGAATACAACAAAACATATGAATGCCTAGAACTCTATCATGCTTAGATCAAGAGTGTCGGCGACTAAGGATTGAGGGACATTTCGTCATTTCTAGTATGAACGTTCCTCGCTCCTCGTGTTTGGTTTGACACCCCAAACCGAACACAATGTAATGCAAACGAGCATGCCAAATGCAATGCAACATGGGGACATTATGCAATGCAACAAGACTAATGGCATGCAAACAAACCCAATGCAATATGAGTATGCAAGCAAGCTTGCAAACAACCCAAGCATGCAACAAGTATATATTAATGTCATGCGATGCAACTAACTAAACATCGTGCAATATACCCAATATGCAAACACGGCGCAATACGAACATGCAAATACCATGAAAGCAAAAATGCTCAATGGGCTTAAACCAAAAGGACAGACCTCGGCTATGCCCTAATCAGTGGCCAAAACACCCAAATCAAGGGACCAAAAGGAGAGGCATGCACACACATACATTAGTCCATAAACTAGACCACAATGCACAATCTTCAAACATGAGCAAGATGGGATAAACATGAGGATATGATGATGCAATAAGCTTTGAAATCATGTCAATAATGATGCCAAATCGTGCACATAGGATAAGCATAGCACGCTAATGGACTTAAAGCTCAAAGCTAGCCAAGGTACTTGAACTATGGCCATATAAAGGTGAGCACAAAACAAGGCACATACAAGGCCAAAAAAGGGGGGGGGGATTGCACTACACCCATTACAACCAAACATGGCATGACTCAATCAAGGAAAATCAGAGCTATAATATGCCAAAACAAACCCCAAAACCCAATGAGACGGCATCCCAAAGAGTTAATCATGGAGACATGCACAATGACCCAAACATGGAGCATGAGACACCAACTCCTCAAAGTATTGAAAGGATGGCAAATGCAAGCATACAAGCATGAAACATGGACTGAAATAACATGACAAGTGGTACCAAATCACTGAAATGGCCCAAGTAAAGCATGCTAATGACTCACACACCCAAAGCTAACAAGCTAGAATACGTGGTGGCTATACAAAGCATGGAAAGCATGACCAAGGCAACCCCAAACAGAGCTTGAGCATGGTGAAACAAGGCTACAAACTTCTCAAAGTTAAGTTAAAACATGCAAGCATGATGGTCGAAATGCATGATGCATATTATGCAAACATGCAAGACTACTCTACAAGTATGTGATGCATGCAAGATGCCATCAAACCAACATGGGATAGAGTTAAGGCAGGTCCTAAAAACCACCAAAAAGTGCTGAAATAGCACCAAGACATACTAAGTAAACATGCTACTCTTATAAGCCAACAACACAAGTAAATGAGACACAAAGGGAGGGGGGTGTCCCTCCCCTATACAAGACCTCAAAACCACTTCTCCACCACTAAAAATCCTCTGGATTTCAGTGGTGAGAAGGCCAAAATAAAAGGGTTCCAAAGCCCAAAGAGGAAGGCACAAAAAGAGGGCAAACAAGGCCTAAAAGGGGGTAGACAACCCCCAACACAAAAGTGAGCTTAATGAAACATCTCAAGCATGAAAATACAAAGCTTTTTTTAGTAGGACAATAAGCTTACAACAGCATGCAAGTATGTGTAAAAGCTTAAGCCAAAATGGGGTATCAAAAGCAAGTTGACTCACCCTTGAAGTACACTTCAAGAACACCAACTCCAACAAGTTTCCTGGATCAAAACCAACTCAAAAATTATGAAATCAAGCTTCTAGTGCCTCAACAACCAAGGATAGTGTAGTGCTAGGTGTTTATGTGTAATAGTAAGAACAAAACACACTTTTGAGCTCAAACACACACACAAATCTAGAGAGAGGGAGATGTAGCGAGAGATATATATCTAACTTCTATATCAGATGGTTCAACCCCTGGAAATGGAGCGGAGGCCCTCTTTTTATAGAAAAACAACTTCTAAGCTTCTTAGAGAAGCTAAGTGTAAGGATGACATCCCTCCATACACGTGTATGGAGGGCAGAGTCTGTGCTCACCAGCTGGCACAGCTGGCATGCACAATGCCTAAAAAAGGCAAAGAAAAGGCCTCGGCCAGAAAAAGTGGCCGATCGACCAAAGAAATGGCCGGCCGACCAACTAAATTGCCGATTGGCCAACATTATTAGCCGATGGAAATAAAACAAGGCCGGTGGCCTCAAGCCATGGCCGGTGGGTTGAGAAAATGGCCAACAAGCCACCCTCTTCCCTTAGAAACAAAAACACAGGTGTTTGGTCCACAACCAAGCATAAAACAGACAAGTTGAGAGATCTTGAGGTAAGGCCCGTGGCCGAGACCTCTGAGAACTCAAAATGGACACGAACATGGATGATCATCGAGTATTCAAACGATGACGTCCAAGTCTTAAAGACAGTCAAAAATGGAGTGTCTACAAACAATTACAAAGGGACAATAATAATTACAACAATTAATAATTAACAAGACTAATTATAATAAACAACATTAAATTAAATTAATTACAATGATCATAATGTAAGCGAGATTGTGGAAGGGTTGCATGCATGCACATGCACAATGTTCAAGAACAACCCTGTGTAACAAGCCCGCGAGGGACCTCGGCTACAGTTCGGACTCCCCTTTTTTGTTTGTTGCGGTTCTTAATCTGAACCAAAGAGTCCAACTCTGGCAAATCGTTTTGAGAAAAAACTGATTTTGAAAAGAAGTGCCAAACATGGACTGCTTTGCCAGATACAGAGTCGCCACCTAAATATTTTTTAAAATGGGAAATTTAGGAAACCCTGACTCGGTGCCGAAGCCCACGTGTCCGTCATCACCAAAGTTGTCTTGGCTCGAGAGCTTGGGTACGATCGGGGAAGGTCAGCTATGAGCACCCCCTTTCGCCCGGTCCGAAGACCGGCCTCTACTAACCATGATATCCGATTTTGAAAACGTTATGTGTTCTTATTCCGGTTATTAGTCTAGAATTACTATGTTATGCGCACAGCAAACAAGTATAGGCTAGATTGCCTAATTTGGAAACAAGCATTGCATATCCGTTTGTTTTGAAAAGCACTTTGGAATTTGCTATTCGCAAGTAGGCTAAAACACGGATTTCAACGAGTTTTTCCAACTCAAACAATCCAACCTTCACCCATAGGCATTCAAGCAGTTTATCTCATATAAGCACTTAGCCACATGGTAAGTATACTGTCATGGCAACATTCACACGCATGCGATATGCTAAAGCATAAATACTTGCATCGTACTCCGTGCCAAAACAATGAACTAGTTAGCAAACATGCATGTCCTAGTTCATTTTAAGTGGCTAATGCAACACAAGCAAGGGTGTGATCTAGACAAGCTCGGCTACCCTAAACATGGCATGTGAAATGTTACAAGTAACAAGTATTCAATTTGGAAATTGAAATACAATGCAGTTAGCGTGATGTACTGAGCCCAGTGCATGTAAGACAAATGTATGGATGCACGCATGCTATCATACTGTATGCTAATTTAAATATGCCCTAATCTACCATCGTAAGCAGGTAAGTAAAAGGGAAGAAAGAAGTGGGGGTTAGAAGACATGCACACCACTCACCCACACTTATTACAGATTTGCCCTCGCCCGGAGGGACTAAATAAATAATACAAATTAATTAACTACGCAAGCTAATTAAATATTACAAATTGCCTAATCAGTTAACAAACTAATTAAACTAGGAAAAGCAGTAAACCGCCTCGGGAGGAGAGCCAGATGCAGCGCATGCTCGGGTCCTGCTCAGAAGTGCACGGCCATGCATAGTCTGCCTCTATTTTCCCTGCTTTGCTCCTCTAAAAACTGCCAAAGTCTCAGGAATGCCTCTCAGGACACTGGGGGATACCACCGGCTGAGTAGAATTACCACCGGCAATAGGATGTGGCCATCGGCACAAAATGAATCCATCGGCTGATAACTTACTGCCGGTCGGCAGCAAATGTTGCCGGTCGGCAAACAATGCCTGCAGAACCTGCAACTCATAGCAGCAGAGGGCAAAACTTGCATGGCAATACAATTCAAACAATGTATGCACCAATCATGCCCCCTATCATGTTTGCGACTCAAAGGGGTATGTGCCTCGATTCTCGGGCCACCAATCACGCATTTCCATGCATGATGGCCTAAAGAATCAAGTGTGCACTTTCATGTCAAATGAAATGCAAACCAATCAAACAAAACAAGGCCCAATTCCTATCACCAAATCAAGGAACAAGGCATGCATGCAAGATGCAATGCAACCTAGGCATGCAAGCTAAGGATGCAACATGGCATGGCAAGGCACTTATGCAAGCATACAAGCAAACATGAGGCAATGCAAACTAATGAAAAGGTCGACTTAAACATGATTTAGGCGGCTCTAAATAGGCCAAAAACAGTGGCCAAAATGCCCAAAAATGAAGGCTAAACACACATGCACATGTGCACATATTGTGGTCTAAAGCTTAAGCATTAAACTAGCAACTTTCAAGCACACTTAAGAGAGGCTATGATGGATAATTAGCATGCGATATTAGCTCTGAAAATCATGTCAAAATGTGGTGCCAAACCAACTGAAATGAGACAAGCATAAGCATGCAAGCATGGTCCAAGTACTTAAGGCAAGTCATGGAGGCTTGAACCAAGGTCAATTCCGCCAAGCCTCACAAGGCTAAAGAGGCTTAAAACAGGTCAAAAGAAGGCTTAAACAAAACCAAGGGTGCACCTAGATGGCATCTAAGTGGCTCAAATCCAAAGGCATACATAATGACCAAAACATGGAGTATACAACACAAGCTTTCAAAGCAACAATGAAGCCTCTAAGGCAAGTATGCAAACATGTTAAATGGACTGAAATTTCATGCTAAGTGGTTCCAAACCACTGAAATAATGCAAGCAATGCATGCTATACAAAGGGGCTACACAATGCATGCTAGGGTCGACCCAAATAACCTAGGATAGACCTTATACATGGCAAAAACAAGCACAAAAGCTTCACAAGACTAAGCATAAAACATGCTAGAATAATGGTTTACAACCCAAGGCATATTAAGGCAACAACAAGGTATTACAAGGTAGGTATGCAAGGCAAGCATGGTGTACAAAAACTAACTTCATATAAAGTTATATCATGGCAATATAAGCATAAAATACAGCCATGGCATGATCAACAAGAGCCTAAGCTAGATGCTCCCTTAAGAGGCCAAGATTGGTCCTTTTCAAGGACAACAAGGGGAGGGGGTGGCCCTCCCCTTTTTGAGACTTCAAGGCACCATCTTCACCACTGAAATCCCTCAAAATTTCAGTGGTGAAGAGGCCCAAAAACCAAAGTCTCGAAACTTGCACAAAATAGCACAAAAATGGGGCCTTTCAAGGCCTAAGGGTGGTCAAACACACCCAAACCACAAAACACTCTTAACAAACAATCAAGAGGGCCTAAAAAAAGAACTTTTTTATGTTATACACTAAACACAAAAACAGCTCTAAGATAGGTAGAAATAGGATGCAAAAATGGGGTAAAAAGGACTAGTTTCTTACCCTTGAAGCTTTTCTTCAACAATGGTGATCTTGTTGCCCCCTTAAGCTTCAATCCAGTCAAAAATAGCAAGGACAAGCCCTTAGAACGTCAGTAGCCAAAGGAAGGTGAAGCACTAGGTGTTTGTGTGCAATAATATGGACTAAAACACCTAGAACATAAAGAGAGAAAAAGAGATATAGGAGATATGTATCAACCCTAACCCTAAAACCAGAGCTTCTCTCTGTGTTTTCCTCTCCAAAATTCTCTAACCCCCTTGCTAAGAGAAGAGACCCTTCTCTTATAGGCAACAAACTTGTAAAGCTTATACAACAAGCTTATAAGGAGGGCATCCCTCCATACACGTGTATGGAGGGGAACCAAATGCCACACAGCTGTCCTAAAATATCTGCAAAAGCAGATGAATAGTAGTCGGCTGGCCAAAAATGTCATTTTGACAAAAAGACTGCCGACCGGCAACAAAGAGTGCCGACCGGCCACAAACATTGCCGGCAGCAACAAAAACCAGCCGGTGGCCTCTAGCCACTGCCGGTGGTGTGTGGGGATGCCTCACAAGGCATTCCCTGCCCCTCCAAGGCAAAACACAGGTGTTTGGTGCAAAACCAGACACAAAGGGTGTGTTTGGTAACGTTTACGTTTTCAGTTTATATTTACAAAAATTTTAAAAACTGGTTTTTGTTTATTTTTTGTTTATTTTTAGAAAAACATAAACTACAAACACGTTTGGTAATTGACAAAATGTTTTAAAATTTTAAAAATATAAAAAAGAGTGAGAAATGGCAAGTGGTAGCAAGTGGCGGCGGAAGACGGTGGTGAAAAGTGGTGACGGTGGGTAGTGGGTAGCTGGTGGTGATGGGTGGTGACGGGTGGGTGGGTAGGTGACGGTGGCGGGTGGTAGTGAGTGGGTGGTGGTGGCGGGTGGTAGTGGCAGGTGGGTGGCAAATGGCGGATGGTGGCGGGTAGATGGTTGGTGGTTGGGTGATGGTGGCGGGTGGTAGCGAGTGGGTGGTTGTGGTGGTGGTGGTGGCGGCGGGTGGTGAGTGGTGGTGGCAGGTGGGTGGCGGATGGCGGGTGGTGGGTGGTGGCGGGTGGGTAGTAGCGGCGGGCAGGTGGCGGGTGGTGGTGGTGGTGGTGGTGGGTGGGTGGGTGATGGTGGCTGGTAATGGGTGGTAGCGAGTGGGTGGTGGCAAGTAAGTGACAGATGGCTGGTGGCGGGTGGTGGCGGTGAGTGGGTGACGGTGGCAAGTGGTGGGTGGTAGCGAGTCGGTAGTGGTGGTGGCAGGTGGGTGGCGGGTGGTGGTGGGTAGGTGGCAGGTGGCGGTGGCGGTGGTGGATAGTGGTGGCAGGTGGGTGGTGAGTGGTGGTGGCAAGTAGGTGGCGGATGGTGGTAGCGGGTGGTGGGTGGCTAGTGGTGGGTGGTGGTGGTGGGTTGTAGGTGGTGGTGGCGGGTGGGTGGCAGGTGGTGGTGGCGGGTGGTGGTGGCGGAAGACGGTGGTGGAAAATGGTGGCGGGTGGTGGCTAATGTTAGGTGGTAAAAAAAAAAAAAAACTGAAAACTCAAATTGGAAACACATTTTTTGTGTTTTCATTTTTTGGCCAAATTTATAAACTGAGACCACTGATTTATAAATCAAAAATTTTATCAAACAAGTTTTTATTTGAGTTTTTAAAATTTTTGTAAATATAAACAGAAAACTGAAAACGTAAGTGTTACCAAACGACACCAAAACAGTCGAGTTCGGAGATCCTGAGGCATGGCGCGTAGCCGAGACCTCCGGGAACTCCAAACGAACACAAACATAGATAATCACCGAGTGTTCAAACGGTGACGTCCAAGTCTTGAGGACGGTCAAAAATAGGGTGTCTACACCCTGTTTGCCCCAAGCTTGCTCTGTTTCACCTCAGCTACTGCCCTATGTTTTCCGCAAAAATACACTGCTGACCAAACTTTGAGGGTTGGCCAGCCCTCAATGAAGCCCGGCCGAGCATAGAGAAAGTCGGTCGTGCCTCAATTTTGTGCAAAACACTATTTTGTGTTCTGAAGTGAAAACAGTGCAGACAGATTTGTTCAAGCTCTATTTGTCCCTTCTTTCCTTCTCCGTCATAGGAACGCCTCAAGAGAAGGTTAGAATTGTTTCCCAAACCATCAATGGGGAAATTGATTGCTTGATGATTTTGGATACAATTTTGGACAAAAATGAATGAAATACAATGGATATGACCACCCCTCCCTCTTATCATGGAATGAACTCAAAGAGGGTGGTAGAGACGTTTCAAGAATCATCAAAACGCCATGAATTAGCACATGATCATTCTTGACTTGATTAACTTGGCATACCATCCAACCAAGCCTAAGCAAGATGACTCATTTTCTTTAAGTAGTTGGTTGCTTTTAAACCAATTCTTTTAGTCATTTCCATTCTTAAGTCCATTTGTCCAAAGTGATGATTATGTCCTCTAAAAGGAGAGAAGCATCAAATGGGAAGTAATTCTCAACATGAAAGAGAGATTACACCATTGACAATGAATCTCCGTAGAGATTAAGCCATTAAGCGTGAATCTCTAGTTCATGTGTTGAATAACCATCAACAGTTTGAAACAACTCTCAAATGGAAGAAAGTAGTGGTAAGTTAATTCTTAAAATGAGGTTATTACCATGAAAATTAAGCAAAGAAAGGCTAAGAACAACATGATGCAAGCTATATACAAGGACCAATGCCATAACAAATGAACTAATCAAAGCTTGAACCAATTAAATAGAGTAGGACAGCCCTAAAATAGTCTATAATAAGCCCAAAATAGTGGCTGAAAATGTTTATAAAAAAAAAAAGAGCTCAAAAGCTAAGCAAAAGCAAAGACACTAAAGCTATGTAAGCAAAAAAAAAAAAAACAAGGAGGGATGGCCAACCCCCCCCCCCCCCCCCCCCCCCCCCCAAATTTCAAGACTTCAAATCATGTTTTTGGCCTTAGTTCAACTCTGAAAATCAGTTCAAAAACCCAAAGAAAAAGCGTGTAAAAGAACAAAGGGTTGAGCTACAAAAATAGGTGCAAGTAAGGGTGTTAACCATACCACCTTTGGTAGCTTGTCCAAACCCAAGTTACAACACCTAAAATGGCTACAAAACAGCCCAAGAACACAAGGAATAGGTAGAAATGAAGAAAGCAAAAGCAAGAACAAAAGTTACAAGCTTATGCCTCTCAAAATAAAGTAAGCTTTGGTTGATGATCAAACTCACTCTTGGCACACTCTCAAGCTTGAATTATGCTTCTCAAGGGTCAACTAAGGCTCTAAGATGGTGAGTCAAGGTTGTGTATGGTGTATATAGATGATACAAGGTTGATAGGTTAACTCAAAGGTAGCTTGCAATGAAAGAATGAGGAAGGAGGAACTTTCTCTGTGTATAGGATTTCCTTCAATTGTTCAACCTCCAAAACAGAGGCATATGGTCGTATTTATAGAATTTGAGCACAAAAGGTGATAAATATCTTCAAAAATTGATAGTTGGCAGCCTCCCGCCCAGAACAGTGTTTCTAGCTACTGAAGCCCGGCTAGCCCTCAATAGCCATGGCTGGCCCTCAATGAGACACAGTCGGGCCTCAATGAATTCTCATATTTTCCTGTTTCAGCCTCAGCAAATGGTGGTACAAGGTGTACAAAGGGATTTCTTGGGTATGATTAATGGGAATATGGAAGGCTTGGAATTCTTTTGAAGTTTAAACAAGGCTTCTTGGTTGAGACCTCGAACCACGCATAATACCACTTTCATCATCGAGTGTACCAAGCAAAGCGCTCGAGCCTTGCGGGTAGTCAAAAATGGGGTGTCCACAGTTGTCCCTCTTTAACAGAGCTCGAAGTCATAAAGTGATGTGAATGAATGTCAAAGCCCAGAGACGACCCATTTGACAAGACCGCAAGGCTCGGGCAAGAAATCAAGACATAAATGCAAAAATTGAACTCGGGGGCAAAATGCAAAAACGAAATCCAGCAATCAACTTATGATCATGCAATGAACCAATGCAATGAAACACAATGTAAATGAAGTAATGTAACAACGCTACAATCCAACAAGTATGCAACGTTCGAATGACAATGCAAATCAAAGCTAAAATGGACCTCGTCATATTTCATATGGAACGAAGTGAATAAAACAAACACACTTTGTGTGAAAAACACAAAGAAAACACAAACCAACCTACGTCTCACGTAGAAAGAATGTAAGAAAATGCAAACCTAACTACTTAAATACTTATATATATTAATTTTAGTTAAATTATTTATATATTTTGATAATTTTAGTTCTATCGTATTATAAAAGTGTAATTCATATAATAATTTTGTATGACATATATTAAATTATAAAATAGTAAAAATAAATACTCATTTTGATACAAAAAATAATAGTTAAATTAGAAGAAGACTTAGTAACATAAAATTAAAAGTAATTATAACTATTTAATTTTCCTTTATATTCATTTGGAAAATAAAAATATGTAGAAGTATAAATTATATAAAATTTATTAAAAAAAATTAAATATAAATATGTTGTAGTTGGATCATCATATAATAATTTAATATGATATATATATATATACATATTAAATTATGAGATTGTAAAATAAACACTCTGAATTAAATTAAAATATCAACTATATAAAAAGAAATTCAATAACAACTAACTAAGAAAGAATGTCATAATAACATCTAAACCCAAAAAGAAAAAAATAACAAAAACATCCAAACAATATATATATTTTAATGTATAAAATGATTAATCATCTGTAATATGATATCAAAACATAAAAGAATTTACTGTTCAACAATTGAAAAAGTAACTCAAGCAGTAAATCTAAACTTTAGAAGTTTTTCGAGAGTATCATTATTATGTAAGTTTTTCCTCTTGTGAGTTGTGATTATATAAAATAATATAGGAAATGAAATATAATTTTATATATATTATTATTATTATAAAATTTAAATGACAAATCCATAATATAGAAAAATATAAAATTGGTATTGAGTATAGAACAATGCACGAGAAAATAAGAAGAAAAAAAATGCAATTTAATATTTAAAAAAATCCTAATACCCTTGAAGGAATTAAGAAAAAAATGTGAAACGCAAAATTAATAGTAGGTTTATAGATTATCTCAATTTAAGATGAAAATATATGAAAAAGAAATATTTGTCAAATAGAAGCCATATAAAATAGATAAAGTTAGTATAATTTAAATTAGGTTTGGGTTTATGTAGAACTCTATGTAATGAAGAAAATACATACTAACGTGGCTCTTTTAGAAAAAAAATTAAGCCCATATAATGTGCCACCTAAGTATAGAAAAAACACTATTTTTAATAATATATATTATATGATTAAATTGTTAATTATCATAATACCAGAATTCATAAATAATAAACCATCATTATCATATAAAATTATCCACCAAGTCCACTAATATAATCCATTAACAAAAATAGTAATTTAAGTAACTTAAAATCATAGTTCTAGTCTCGGTGCTCTCACGAGTAAAAATCCGCACAGCTCTACATTTCAAAATCTGAAAAATAAAATAAAATAAAGGTAAACTAGATAGCCCAACAAATAACCAATCGCTACAACATATAAGAGTTTTTGGTCTCCAAATATGAAAATTTTGTTGCAAAAGACATTTAGGAATTAATTTCTATCGTCGTGAGGATAATTACTAAAAAGTCGTCCTGAAAAGTAAAAAATAAGGCTTTTAGTGACAAAATTTTAAAAATGTCACTAATAAAGACACTTTTAGGGACAAAATAATTTGCCATCAAAATGGTTTATTAGTTGAGACAAAAAATTTGGTCCCAAAAATATAATAATTCATCATTAATATTCAATTTTCATTGTTAAAAATATAATAATGACACTTTTCGCAACAAAAATATTTTGTCTCTAAAAAATAATTTTGTTTCTAAATTTTAATCTTTAAAACCTTAATTTTTTGTAGTGAATCATTATTGTGTGAGTGAATTTCTGACCACACTACCAACTCAGTATTCAACTAGAGAGCACTGGCAGAATAGAAGGCACCTGAATGACTTGCGACAAAAAGAAAAGATTCCGGCGGTGGCTCGTCTACCTGGGGGCACTCCGATGATTAAGTCAGTTATCTCTCAAAGATAAAAATGTGCTTAATTCACTATTCAGAGTACAAATTGCGTACCTTAGACCCATTGAGGGTGCCTCTCTTTTATAGCTAACTCAATCCTAGTCCCAATAGAAGCCTAGCTTCAACAGACTTCTGCTCAATGCTTATCTTGAACTCTCCAATAGATAAAGATAAACTCCCTAAGAGCTTTATCCTTATCCAGGCTGAGATCCTTCCTCATTCTAGGACTCTTGTCCCTTATCCGCTTATCCCGGACTCCGATATCTTCGGAGATAACCTCGGCCTAACCAAAATCACCTCGGCATCCCGACGAGGACACGTAGCACCCTAGCTAACACGTCAGCATCACCTTGGCCACGTGTTGGTACTCATAAAATATATCTTCACAACTGCTCCCTAGGTTCTATTACCTCGGCATCCTGAGGTGATGGAACCTATATCAGTACTTTCTTCTAGAATGTCGACTAAGCTTGCTTCTTAATTCATTGCCGAAGTAAGAACATATTGGCTTAGTATGACCAAGACCCATAGTCTGCTTCCATCAATGCCTCATAACCATTAACTAGGGTTGTTCAAGTTTCTTAGCTGAGATCATCCTCCAAGCCGAGGTACTGCTCCATGAAATCAAGAATTCCAAGAGCTTTATCACGCGTATGAGCTGTCACGCATGACTACCCAACCGTTCTTGCCATGCGTCTCTCTCTCTTTGGGTTGTACCTGACATGCGCCACTAAGTCGAATTGCTCTCGCGTGCGTCGTCTGACACATACATCGTTTTAGGCACATTAATTGGCTTTTTGCTGCCATTTTTGTGTTTAAACAAAACTTCTTTTCCTCTTTCTGTCTCTTCACTTTACACCACCGTTTCTAAAGCTTTTCCTCTCTCCAACTTTTTCCCCCAAGTCTGCCACTATCGCTCCCACGAAGCTTTTTGCAATTACTTCTGTTCACTCCCCTCCGGCGAGGATTTTTGCTGCACTTTTCTGGTTACTACCACCGTCTGATCTCGGTGACTCTAATTTTCCCTTGTAAGTCACTATTCCTTCGTTTTGATTTTTATTCCTCCTCAAACTGTTATATCTGTATACTATAATTGTAATGTTGTTCACAT
Source organism: Camellia oleifera (assembly GCA_022316695.1). NCBI lineage: Eukaryota > Viridiplantae > Streptophyta > Magnoliopsida > Ericales > Theaceae > Camellia > Camellia oleifera. The sequence continues at coordinate 15,827,298 of CM039308.1, read as the reverse complement.
TTGTCTTTTTGAATCCAACCATGTATTCTGAGCATATTTTTCTCATGATTTTGCTTTTTGCCCAAACTATTCTTTCATATACACATAATACCCACATACTTGTTCATTCTGCCACTGTTCTTGGCCTTGCACCCTGGCACACACTCTGTCACAGTGTTCTTGATGATTCACCCCTATTATTGATTCTGAATCATTGCTCTTGTTTCTGTTTGCCGTGTTTTTTCCAGATTCTTGCCTCCAATCTTTGTTTCCATAGATCTAGGTTTGGGATTTGTTTATAGAACCCACAAATTCTAAGAAGAACTGAAATGATCCCCACAAATTCTTACCCCAGCTCACATTTAGGTTTTTGCCGAGGTCGCTATAACCCTTACAAAACACCTTCTTTCTGAAATCCAACTCCTCCAATTTAAGCCGACGTTATGGGTATGTGGAAGCATAGGGTAGACACCCCGACCAAGTTAGAACACTTTAGGCGGGAGTTTGATATCTTAGCCGACATTCATCTGAGGTTGACTGGGGAGGATGACTCCATCATGCCCACAAGTGATTCTATGCCCTTCCCTGTTGTAGCTTTTATCGAGTGCGGACTGAGGCTCCCACTCAAACATCCTTTTCCGTGAGATACTCCATTACTATAAGTTGAACCTAAGGCAGCTCGCCATTAATTCCTACCGAGTCATCAATGGTATAATAGCTTTAGCCAAACAAGAGAATGCTAGGGTTACCTTAGCCGACATCTAATACTGCTACACCTTGTGTGGCCTTAAATTAGAGAAAAGCTATATTTACTACCTCAAGCCGAGGTCCACAGAGTATAAGATCGTCGCCGACCTCCCAGACTCCAACAAGGGAGCCGGGGATGATTACTTCATTATCTCGGGGATTTGGGAGTTCACTCCAGATGAGGGCCTCCATCTTTACCCTCTTCTTCGAACAGTTTTTGTATAGGGTAATGGTAAGAGCCCAGTGTTTATACTTACTTGTTTTTAAAGTCTTCAATACTTCGTTTGTTCTAATGTTTGTTTTTCTTGTAACTCTTCCCCAACCAGAAAAAGGCTTCCACAAGTCATTTTTCCTCAGCAAGGGTTTGAAAAAGTTATTGGATTTGCCAGTCCACAAGCGCAGAGCCCCTTTGGTACTCAGCTTCATCCCGACCTACAAGTCGGTACTCCCCGACATCCCAAAGAGGAAGAAAAGCCATTTTCCCCCTTCTACCACAACTCCTCCAACAGCCTCCTCATCTCGGCCAGATCAAGGATCAACCTCAGATCCAACAGAGCAGCCATCCACCTCAGCTCCACAACTGATCCCACCATCTCAACGCCGACGACGATGACAAACTGTTTTTGTTGCTGAGACGGGCCGCCAAAAAGCAGTCACTGAAGACCTCTTGGCTGATATTCCGTCCACCGTAGATGCCCAACCAGCATAGTTCCAGCCTTTACCAAAGTCAAAGCCAAAAAGAATAAAGAAGGCCCAGCCAAAGGCAACGGTGACTCAGATTGATACTGAGGACACCTTGTCAATTTCAAAATTGGCTGAGAGTGATAAGCCCATTGTGCTGCCGAGAAAAGGCCTGCCGAGGCCCAACCATCTCAATCCACCCAGTCAAAGAGGCCACGGTCTAAATCTGCAACAACTTCGGGCTCCATGAAGTCTGACTCCCCTTGGGCCCCTCAAATCACACGGGAGTCAGAGCTGGTGATAGTGTCGATGACGTTAACATCGATGTTGCCCTTAGCACAGTTTTGCTCCTTCTTGGAGATCTTGATCGCAACACCGAAATGAGCCAGTATTAGAACCTTGCCTTGATGCTCCAGCATTCTGTTCAAGTAAGTCTTTCACACTTGGTATCTTTCTTTCTCTATCCCTTCATACTCAAAGAATTTTACTAACTTTTGTTTTGTTCATTTTCTTTCAGGCGATCCAGCATGCCCATTCCTTCTCAATGCAGGCTTTTGAGAACTGGAAGGAGTTGGCCGACAAGACGAGGGAGGTCTCTGGTTTGCAGAAGACCCTTAAAAAGACTAAGGCCAAGATGAAAACTTTATCCGACCAGGCTGCGTCGGCCGTTAAAGCTAAAGACGAGGCCGAGGAAAAGCCAGATGTCGCTGAGGCCATCAACAAGGTTCTTGAGGCCCAGAAGAAAGAGGCCGAAGAAAAAATGGCTGAGGCCCAGAAAAAGCTGTAAGATGCCTTGGCCACAAAAGACGCCGAGCTCAAGGCCCCCGATGAGAAGGCATACAATGAGGGGGTGGCCGATGTCACAGCGGACTACAAGAAACAGGTGAAGCAGGCATGCAACAAGGGTTTCACCCTTGGTTAGATGGCTGCCCTGAAAAAGCTTGAAGTCCCCGAGGACTCCCCCCTCAGGAACACCGACGTCCTCGCCCCGCCATTCCCCCCCAACTCCAAGCCAATCCGACGACGATTCTAAGTCTGAGGAGGAAGCTTTGGTGAGAAAGTCAAAGGAAGTTGCTGGGGCCAAGTCCCCTACTCCAAATGAGCAAATCCTGGACTTGACTCAAGATGAGGAGGGTGAGGAGGTTCCCAAAGATGCTACTCCTGAGAAGGCAACATCGGACGCGCCTATTGCTGATAAGAGCCTCAACCAAACCCTCCAAGAAATAGATGCCGAGCTCGCGGCTGAAAAGGCGGCCGACATGTCTTCTCCGCAATCTTCCGATCTCCATACCAAACCAGCCAGTGCCGCCGAAGAGTCTTAGTTTGATGTCTTTCTCCTTTTTTTCTGTTTCTTTGTACTTTTTCTTTTCTTTGAAACAATGTAAGCTCTAGATGTGGCGATATGTCTTCTTTTGAATGTAAATACAACTTCTTCTCTTGAATGCTTTGTATGTCTCTGATACTTAGAATATTTCTTCATATCTTTAATGTACACCTTAACTGTGTAATCTTCTCGGGGTGAAATACCTCGATTATATCCACCAACGGTTTACATCGGCAAGTACATAAGTACTTATTTTAATACAACCTTGGCCTTAACTTGTAAATTTTTTCACAAATTTCAACAAGTGTTCAGTTCAACTTCAACTTGTAAATTTTTCATAAATTTCATCAAGTGTTAAACATAACCTCAATTTAACTTCAACTTGTAAACTCAAATTTCAACAAGCGTTAAACATGATCTCGGTTTAACTTTAACTTGTAAATTTAAATTTCAACAAGCGTTAAACATGATCTCGGTTTAAACTTTAACTTGTAAACTTAAATTTCAACAAGTGTTAAACATACTTTAGTCTAACTTCAACTTGTAAACTCAAATCTCAACAAGTGTTCAACATGATCTCAGTTTAACTTCAACTTGTAAACTCAAGTTTCAACAAATGTTAAACATGATCTCGGTTTTAATTTCAACTTGTAAACTTAAATTTCAACAAGTGTTAAACATACTTTAGTCTAACTTTGTAAATTTTGCATTTCCAAGAACCATTTTCCAACTCTCTGCCCCCTAATGTGAACTTAAGTTTTACTTGGGTCCTCATTATGCATGTATTCCAGAAACGTCGTCAACTATCTTATCAGTCATAAATGTAAAAAATCAAGCTAAAACTTTATTTATTACCTCGATAAATAACAAAGAATAAGAAAGTCTAATGATAAAAGAATTTCATATTGCAAGTATTCCAGGGTCTTGGCAACTCTTTGCCTTCATTATCTTCAAGCTGATATATCCCATTTCCCAATACTGAGATGATTCTATAAGGTCCCTCCCAATTCGGGCCAAGCTTGCCCTCTCTGGGATCCTTCTTGTTGCCGACGACTTTTCTCAAAACGAGATCACTGACTTGAAACTCCTTTGGGTTGACCTTCTTGTTATAAGCCCTGGCAAGCTGCTGCTGGTATGCCGCCAGCTGAATTACAGCTCTCTCCCTTCTTTCTTCTAGCAGATCCAGATCTCGGGCTAATAATACATCATTAATCTCATTCTCTACTCCCTGGGTTCTGATTCCTAGGATTCCAACTTTAAAAGGAATGACTGCTTCTGTACCATAAGCCATGGCAAATGGGGATTCCCCAGTTGAACTTCTCGGCGTAGTCCGATATGCCCAGAGTACACTTGGCAGTTCATCCACCCACTTTCCCTTTACTGCTTGCAGTCTCTTCTTAATCCCATCCAAGATGACTTTGTTGGATGCTTCTGTTTGTCCATTGCTTTGAGGAAAACTTTGGATGGAAAAATAATTCTTGATTTTGAACTTTGCACAAAAGCTCTTGATTAGCTTACTGTCAAACTGTGTTCAATTGTCTGCAACTAGCGCTCTTGGGATCCCAAACCTGGTGATGATGTTCTTCCATATGAAGCTCTTCACATCCACGTCTCGAATCTTGGCAAGGGGTTCAGCTTCTATCCACTTGGTGAAGCAATCTGTTGCTACCAGCAGGTACTTCCTTTGCCCAGTTGCTTAGGGCAGTTTTCCAACAGGATCCATGCCCCATTGGGCAAACAGCCAAGGACTGGCTACTGGGTTTAGGTCTGCTGCTGGTTAGTGTATCAGAGGTGCAAACCTTTGGCACTTTTCACACTTCTTGACATAGGCTTCTGCATCTTTCTGCATGTAGGGCCACCAATACCCCTGGGTAATGGCCTTATGAGCAAGTGATCTGCCCCCAACGTGGCTTCCATATATTCCTTCATGTATTTCGTACAAAAAATCTTCAACTTGTGAAGGATGTACACACCTTAAAAAGGATCCAGTGAAGGATCTTCTGTAGAGATGTCCCTCTGTTGTCAGACTGAATCTTGCTGATTTCAATCTGATCTTGTGTGCCTCTTTATGATCATCTGGCAGTTTTCCTTCTTTCAGGAATATTGTTATTGCGTCCATCCAGCTTGGTCCCATGTCCACACACATTGTTTCACACTCTGTGGTCATTGTTTCATGCTCGGGCTCGACAAGTAGTCGACTATTATTGTCCTTACCTTTTCAGGTTGTATTTCACTAGCCAGGTTGGCCAGGGTATCGGCGTGACTGTTATCATCTCGGCTAACCTACTGTAGTTGGCAATTCTGAAACAAGGCCACCAACCTGCCTACTTCTTTTGTGTATGCCGACATACGTTCATTTTGGGTTGCGAACTCGCCTGTTGTCTGGTTGACTATAAGCTGAAAGTCACAGAAGACTATCACATCATCTGCTTCTACTGCTACTGCCAGTTTCAATCATGCAATCGGTGCTTCATACTCTGCTTCATTGTTTGAGGCCTTGGACCCCAAACAAATGGATTGTTCTAGTATCTATCCATCTGGAGATACCAGTACTACTCCTGCCCCCGCTCCTTGTCGGTTTGAACTCCCATCAACAAACAGTCGAAAGGAGTCGCCGATGTAAATGCTGCAGGGCCTGAGTTTTTCTTCTTTCCTTTATTCTGTTGCCTTCAGTTGGGCTCCTCTTTGCTCACTTGGACATCGTTCACCTCTGCTCAACGGAGCCCAATGTACGATGGGTCCTGAAGTGAATTCGGCAACAAAGTCGGCCAAGACTTGGCTTTTGATTGTTGTTATGGGTCTATATTCCAAGTCATACTGGCCCAAGGCCACTGCCCATCTGGCTATTCTGCCTGTCAGATATCCCTGCTACAACAGGGACTTCAAAGGATGTTCAATTAGCACCACAATTTTGTGGGCTTGAAAATAATGGTTCAGCTTCTTTGAAGCCATTACTAAGGCCAGCGTTAACTTCTCCAAGGGTAAGTACCTGGTTTCTACATCAGCCATGGTCTTTCTTACATAGTAAACAACCCTTTGTTCCCCTTTTTCTTCTCTGATTACCACTGCGCTTATCGCATGTTCTAAAACTGCTAAGTATAGGAACAGCTCCTCTCTAGGTTCTGGATTTAAGAGAATTGGAGCCGTGGTCAGATACTTCTTCAAGTCAGCCAGGGCGACTTCATATTCCTCTGTCCATAAAAAGTCTGTGGCCTTCTTCACTAAGTTGAAGAAGGGTTTGCATTTATCAGAACTTCTGCTTATGAACCGATTTAGGGCTGCAGCTTCCAGTCAATATCTGTACTTGCTTCGCCGATGTTGGGCTTTTCAGTTCTAGGATGGCCTTGATATGATCTGGGCTGGCCTCAATGCCCCTTCTGGTCACCAAGTATCCCAAGAACTTACCAAATCCAACTCCAAATGCGTATTTTGATGCATTGAGTCAGAGTCGATATGTTTTTAGGATGTCAAAGATTGCCTTCAAGTCTTCTAGATGGTCCTTAGGTTCCCTGGTCTTCACGACCATGTTATCAATGTATACCTCTACTGTTCGGCTAATTAGGTGTCTAAATATCTTGGTTACCAATCTCTGGTAAGTTGCTCCTGCATTTTTTAACCCAAAAGGCATCACTCTGTAGCAATACAGTCCTTTTGGGGTGATAAACGTAGTCTTCTCTTCGTCTGGGGGGTACATGGCTATCTGATGGTACCCCTATCCAAGAAGTTCATCCTCTCATGCCCTGATGTGGCATCCACCAATTAGTCAATCTTGGGTAAAGGAAAACTGTCTTTGGGACAGGCCTTGTTTCGGCTAGTAAAGTCCACGTAGACCCTCCATTTACCATTCTTTTTCTTCACCACCATTGTATTCGATAGCCATGTCGGGTACTTTACCTCTCGAATGACTCTGGCCTCCAGAAGTCTATCTACTTCCTCTTCCACTGCCTCAACATGCATCAACGTCAGTCTTCTTGCCCGTTGGATTACAGGTTTGGCCGACCTGTCTACGTTCAGTTTGTGGCAAGTGACCTCGAGGTCAATGCCTGGCATTTCGTAAGGCGTCTAGGCAAACACTTCAATGTTTGCTCTCAAGAAAGCCTCCAGCTCTTTTTCCTCTTCTTCGGTAAGCCCGAACCGAGAAGAAATAAGCGTTCTTCATCCCCCTGCTGGACGAGGATTTTCTTTAGGGCTTCTTCACTCTTCTCGGCTGGCTCCTTGTCGACGTCCTCTAGGACTTCCACGTCCTCGTCTTCGATCTCTGCCCTTTCTAGTTCTCGTATGCTGCAGGTAGATTTCATTGCTGCCATGGAGCAGTTCTTTGCCTGTAGCTAATCCCCTCTGGCCTCCTCTATCCCATGCTCTGTTGGGAACCGCAATAGCTGATGCAATGTTGAGGGAACAACCCACATTGCATATAACCATGGCCTTCCCAGGATAACATTGTAAGGAGAGGGTATGTCAATTATGGTGAACTCTGTTTTTACCTTCTTGGTGCTAGCCTGCACCTCCAAGCTTGCTGCTCCCAGTGGCCACGTTGGCATTCCATTGAACCCAACCATTGGGCCATTGGTTTATTCCATATCATCTGCGTGAAGGCCAAGCTCCTTGTAACACCTGACATACATGATGTCACAAGAGCTGCCTTGGTCGATTAGAATGCGCTTCACTTGGCACTTCCCAACCTGGAGGGATACTACCAAGGCATCGTTGTGCGGATGTTGGACCATCTCCAGGTCGGCTTCAGTAAAAGACACCACTGGTCCTTGGCACTCCTCAGCCCGAGGTCTTTTTTACCGGACCTGGTACATATGCTGCAAGTGCTTTACCTTCTAGGTCTCCCCTCGTATTTCGTTTCCGTTGACCTTCGAGTGAATTACATTAATTACCCGAGGTCCGCCTGCCTGCAGTTGCTGTGCTGGAGGAGGTGGAGCTACTGGTGCCTGAGAAAGTCTTGCATGCTCTTCCTTTGTCCTGGCCTCATCTACAAGGTCCCTCAGATGGCCCTACCTTACCAGGTCTTCCAGGTGTGACTTCAGGGCTTTGCAACCCTAAGTCAGATGCCCATCTTCATTATGGTAAGCACAATGCTTACTAAGGCTTCTTCCCATAAACTCTCCTAGTACCCTTGCTGGCGCTCTAAAATAGGGTTGGGTTCGGATTTTATCCAGGACTTTGTGAATTGGGATTCGGAATATAGTTGTGACCGCCTGTGCAGTCCTCAGTTCTACCACTTGCTTGTTGGATCCGTTATTACCTCGGCCTCGCTTCAGTGAGCCGTTAGCTTTATCTTGCTTTGTCGCCTTAGTCCCTGGTGTGTCTTCCTCGGCTCTGGCATATTTCTCAATTCTGGCCATGAGCACCTCCATGCTTTTTGGCAATGTCTTTGCCAATGACTTTCTATAACAACCCGGATTTTAAATTGATGTATAGTGGTGCCTATCACCTTAAAATTTGTATGGTTGTCGGACTCTTGATATTGATGGGTTAGTAAGTGAACTTTAAATATTATAATTGAGGACCCTTGGATAATGTTTGGAACCTTGATTGAAGCCTTAATAAGATATATAGATAAGATTAGATAAAAAGTCCCAAATTTGAGTTTGAATTTTTGACCAGCCGTCACTCTTTTGCCCTTTTCTTTTTCCACAATTTGAATTTGGATGTGAGGTTAGAACCATTGGAAAGCTTATCTCCGGGGCTTCAATTTGCCCACAAGAATGACCTAAAACAGAGTCCGGATAAAAGAGTTACGCCTGTTCAAAGTTTTGGAATCTGTGTTGAAAGTAGGTACACTCGAGCGTGGAAATCGACGCTCGAGCGGAGGACGCGAATTCAGCAAGTTTAAATCGCATTTCTGGATCACTTTTGGCATTTTTCATCTCCTTCCTCCTTCCTCTCCTTCTAGGTCCGAAACCCTAGCCCCCAAAACCTTGATTTCCCTTACTTTGATCAACAATCCACCATGGTTCTTGCATCAAGGATAGAGAACAAGAAAGGATCAACATTCTTAACCGATTGGAACTTGGATTTGCAAAGGATTCTCATTAAAGCTCCGTCCCTTTGCTTGTTTCTTGAGGTAGGGTCCTAGTTCTCCTTCATGCTTCCATTGATAGATAGATTTGTGATACTTTTGAGTATATAAATGTAAAACCCATATTTGTTTTGAACATCTAGTGTAGTGTTGATTATGAGAATTGGGGGTTTAGAGTTGGAGATGTTGGAAGTTAAATTGGTGGGTTAAAATGATGGATTGTGAATCCTAGATGTATAATCATTGGGAAAATTGGAATAAAAAGTAATGGGTTAATAAGTTAGAATTTTTCTTGAAATTTCAATATTTTCTTGAAACCCTAGGTTGATTAATGATGATAACCAATGAATTGGCCCAAATTGAAAGTAGAATAATGAAATTGAGGTATTGAATTATATGTGTTCAAGTTTAATTAGAATTTGGAAATGTTTGAGAACTATGTTTAAAATTTGCGAATGAACTTTGTTATGAACATTGGAATTCATGCTTTTATGTGAAGGAAAATTGGGGAAATAATCTATTAATGGTATGAATGATATGAACTTGGCTTTGGAATATTGAAATGGGATTCAAGGATTTATTTTGAATTATGTTAAATTATAAATGGTGTTGATGAACTAAATGTTGACTTTTGTTGAAGTTATGTTGTGTTGAAAATGTTGAATTGAATGGTGATGTACTATGATAAATTATGTTTGACTTACGTGAATTGTGTAGGGTCAGCTACAGGGGCGGACCAAGCACCTGAACACTGTGAGTAATAGTACTACAAATGTACATCAATTACTGTTAATAATGAGTATTATTATTAATATTCCATTTTTCCATGGTAATTATGTTAACATGTTTGTATTTGAAAATTGGTGTGAATATAGAAGGAATTAGCATCCATTGATATGACTCTGAAACTATTCTGTATTCCGTCTATGATTAATGATTTCGGTAATGTGCTATAATCTATAGAGTAGTGTGTTTAAAAGACATTATTAACATTCTGTTATCCGTAGATTAAGCTTAATGATTCATGGTGAACAAATGGAACAATGATGCTTATGTATCCCGAACTATTCAGTTTTATCGAGGATGGTTAAGACTGGTATGAGGTAATTATTTTGTCCCTACAAATAGCATTGTGATGGCACCTGTACAATTTGTGAGATATGTTATACGTATTGCTAATGATTATCATTAGTATTATGTTACACGTAAACTGACTACATTAATTCATGTAAATGATTGGAATAATCTATGTGCCTCTGAATGACTATAAGACCAGTCTATTCTGATAATATCTGTGGTTATTCTGTTATGATGTTCGTTTCATTTATATTATGACATGATGAGACTTATGGATTTATGTTATGGAACAAAGTGTTGTACGGAACTAAGTGCTACACTTTGGTGGGAGCCACCTCTAGAATCCGTACGAGCCACCTCTTGAGTCCATACATATGTTATTTCGGGGCCACTAGGCCGTTCCGATATTTCTAGACCTATGGCCGTTTTATACATTACTGGGCTTAAAGCAAATTTGTGAAGATATGAAAAGTATAAACTTGTGAATTATGAAATTATGAGGCCAAGAGCCAACTTGTGAATTATGAAATTATGAGGCCAAGAGCCAACCTATGAATTATGAAATTATGGAAACATCGAAAGAGGTAGTGAAGTTATGTAAGCTATATGTGACACCTTGTGAAATTATGGAAGGTATCAAAAGAATTGTGCGCTATGAACCTATATAGCCAAGGGTCATTTGTGAGCTATGAAGCTATGAGGCCAAGGGCCAATATGTGAAATATGAATTTATGAACTTGTGAACTTGTGAATCCAAAGGACTGAGGTCCAATATGATAAATTGTGAATCTATGAAACTCAATGGCCCTTTTGTGAATGTGTAAACTCATTTGTGAACTTGTGAATCCAAAGGACTGAGGTCCAATATGATAAATTGTGAATCTATGAAACTCAATGGCCCTTTTGTGAATGTGTGAACTCCTCAGGCCAAGGGCCAAATTGTAGAATTGTGAATTGACAAAGTTGTCCTACAAAGTTACAGAAACAGACAAATCACATGGTTATGGCATTATTTATATACTATTATACACTGAGTTCGCTCATTTTGTATTTTGTCTGTCTATTCTGTAGGTAATCAACCGGGAGTTCAGGCCTAACCTTTAAGGCTCGTCTTTCTCTTGTCAGCTTTGATACGTCCAGGCACCACCTGAAGCCGTGCATTCTGTAAAGTATTGTTAGGTTATTGATTTATGCTTTGGTTGTCTTTCCTTAATATTTTCGTTACTCGCCCAATTGTGGGTTTAAGTATGAATGTATAAGTGTGTAACTGAAGTTCGGGTGTATGTTTCTATATATATTGTGTATCTAATGCAATGTGTGTGCGATCCTGGCATGGTAGTGGTAGCTCAATGGATGATGTTTTATGTTATTTTATATTGATAATACTTCCGCTCAAGCCCCATATGTTATATATAACAGGTTAAGGGTCCGTTTCTGAATAGGTCATGCCCAAAACTTTTAGGGGCGAGTTTTGGGTCGTGACACTTTCGTAGTGGACAATCATTTTTTAGGCCATTCTTGAAAGACACGACCGCCACCTCTTGCTTGCACTCGGATATTCAGTTGAACACCTCATAATACCTCTTTGCGTAGGCCCTAAGGCCTTCATCCTCACTGATTCTCAAAGCCATCAGGGCATCTACCCTTAATGGCTGTAGTTTGTTTGTCACGAACCTGGCCACGAACATCTCGGCCAGGCCTTCCCAGGTCTTCACACTTCTTTTTGGCAATTTATGAAACCAATCCGATGCAATTTCCCCGAAGGATGAGGGGAACACCTTGCAAAGCAACGGCTCGTTCCCAGTGTAAAATGTCATCGAGTTCAGGTATAAACCGACGTGAAAGTTAGGGTCCGACTTACCATCGTATATTTGGAACCTCGGCATACTGAATCATTTCGGGGCCTCAAATTTGTCCAACTCCACCGAGAATGGTGCTCTCGGCTTAACAGGGGAAGTTACCTCGGCATTTTGTTGCTTCCTCTTGAGGTAATCTCTCAAGTCCCCCTTGGTCCGCCCAGGAGCTTGGCTATCTCCTGATTTCAATCTTTTAGGTGCACTACTCTCAGCTTCGTTGTGAGCCCTTTTTGACCTTTCTCCATTAGTTGCATCGAAGCACAACTCCTGCCTTTGAACATGCCGATGTTCTCTGGGGTTTGCCTCCTTGGTGCGATTTGTCCTTCGAGATTCTTCCCTTCTCGACTCTCCCCGCCCGACCTCCCTTGAAGGCCGGTGAGAGTGTTTTTCGCTCCTGGCGTGCTGGGGGGCTACAGGGATTGTTTTCTGCCCTCCCTTCTAGGCATTGCCTGCTAGAATCGGCGTGTCCTGCAACGGGAACGATGGCTGCATGATGTTGTTTTGCATCATGAAATTGACGACCGATTGAAGGTCTGCCAATTTGTTCACCATCCCCTTCATCTCTTCGTCCCTCCGTAAGCATCTGTCTTTCCATACCTGGAGGTTATCCTCGTTATAGTACCCGCTTTGGTCCGTTTTCTTTGGTACGTCGCCTTCCTGGCCGACGTCCTTTCCTCCGTGATTCTGGTCTTCGTTGCAATTGTCCTATTCGACGTCAAGGTCAACAAGTCTCCCACTCCCAGTAGGAGTGTTATCCCCAATTTTCTCTTTCTGTCCGTTGTTAGCCATCTATTATCCTTTCTTTCCCACAGACGACATCAAATTGTGTGAGTGAATTTCTGACCACACTGCCAACTCAGTATTCAACTAGAGAGCATTGGCAAATAGATGGGGCCTAAATGACCTGCGACAGAAAGAAGAGATTTCAGCGGTGGTTCGTCCACCCAGGGGCACTCCGATGATTAAGTCAGTTATCTCTCAAAGATAAAAATGTGTTTAATTCACTATTCAGAGTACAAACTGCGTACCTTAGACTCATTGGAGGTGCTTCTCTTTTATAGCCAACTCAATCCTAGTCCCAATAGAAGCCTAACTTCAATGGACTTCTGCTCAGTATTTATCTTAGACTCTCCAATAGATAAAAATAAACTCCCTAAGAGCTTTATCCTTATCCAGACTGAGGTCCTTCCTCATTCTAGGACTCTTGTCCCCTATCCGCTTATCTCGGATTCCGATATCTTCGGAGATAACCTCGGCGTAACCGAAATCACATCGGCGTCACAACCGGGACATGTGGCATCCCGACTGACACGTCGGCGTCACCTTAATTACGTGTTGGTACTCAAAAAATATATCTCTACAATTATTATTAGCTGAATCTAAGTATACAAAGAAAAAGAAAATAGTTGATACTATAGTGAAAAATAAAAAGATGGCTGGTGATCAATCTGCCGTCACTAGTTTAATGGAGTTTACATTTCTACTCCTACCAACCAAATAAATAGGGTTAATTACACTAATAGTCCCCATAGTTTGGGACTTGTGTCACTTTGGTCCCTGACTTTTCAATTGTGACATATTGGACCCTGAATTTTAAATTTTGTTTCAAATAAGGACAATTGAAAATATCATTAGATTTTTCAAAGGTAAAATCGTCAATTTGATAAAATATAAACTAATTTGACCAAAATAAATATCAAAAAAATATTTTTAATTTTTTTTAAAATTATTTTTATCCACCAATGATAAAATTATGTAAAATTAATAAAAATTACATGATTAATTTTTTAAAATTAATTTTACATGATCGTCATCCAAACACATAATAAAAATTAATTTGGTAAAATAAATAAATAAATGTCTAAAAGATTTATCAATTTTACATAATTTTATTTTTAGTAGGTAGAAATAATTTTTAAAAGTTCAAAAATATCTGTTTGACATTTATTTTTGTCAAATTAGTTTATATTTTATCAAATTGACATATTTACCCTTGATAAATCTAATTATATATTTAATTGTCCTTATTTGGAACAAGATTCAAAATTCAGGGTCAAATGTGTCACAATTGAAAAGTCAGGGACCAAAGTGACACAAGCCCCAAACTATAGAGACTATTTGTGTAATTTGCCCAAATAAATATAAGGACTAAAAAAGTTGATTTTGACTAGGCTTCTGTTGATTCGCTACCCAAAAATAACTTTTTTACATTTTTTTTCTTGGTGTTTGGTTAGAAAAAGTTATTTGAAAATAGTACTTCAAAATCTATATACTCTATATATATATATATATATTTAAGATCGGAAGATCCTGTTTATTTGAAAATATTTGGGTGAATTATACTAATAATTCTTTGTAGTTCGAGACTTTTGTTACTTTAGTCCCTAACATTTCAATTATAATACATTTGACATTTAATTTTGAATCATGTTACAAATAAGGATAATTGAACCGTTATTCTATTTCAAAAACAAAATCGTCAATTTAATAAAATATAAACTAGTTTGACAAAAATAAATGTCAAAAAATTATTTTTTAATTTTTAAAATTTATTTCTATCCACCAAAGATAAAATTATATAAAAATGATAAATTTTTTACATTTTTATTTTTTTTTTACCAAATTAATTTTTAGTATGTATTTAGATAATGATCATGTAATAGTTAGTTGTTTTTGTTGATGTTTTTGAACGATTATCATGTAATATGGTTGTATTTGTTATTAATAGATATTTTTAAATGGTTATCATATAATGGATGGTTATTAAACTTTTAATGTGTAATCGATATATTTAATATATGAAATGTTTTTAGTTTTAGATTTTTTTTTTTATTTAATGGATTGGTTTAATAATAATAACATAAAAGTTGTTGCCATATTTGATTTTTGAAAAATTGAAACTAATTTAACGAAAATAAATATTAAAAACAATTTATTTAAAAAAATTATTTCTACCCTCTCAGAATATAAAATTATATAAAAATGATGTGCCTTTAATTTTTTTCATCAATTTAATTTTTAATTTCTTAGAAAAAAAAATTCTAAAAATATATTCTAAAAAACAAATAAAAAATAATTTTATAATCAAGAAAGTTCCAGCATTATTTATTAAAAAAAAAAAAAAACTATTATATTTCAAACAATATATAAGTTAACTAATACAAAATAAATTGTATGACGACTTTGCCGTTGAAATGGATCGTTTACAAATGTAACATCTTTTATTATCATTATTTGGAATAAGATTCAAAATTTAAGGTTAAATATATAACAATTGAAAAGTCATGAACCAAAGTGATCTAAGTCCTAAACTATAGGGACTATTGGTGTAATTCACCCAAAACATTTTCTATGAAATCCTATTTAATATACTACTGTGTCACATTAAAATGTTTTTTTGCCTTTATTGATTGTTGTTTTTTTTTTTTTTTTTTTAATGTGTCATATCTTTCAAACGTGACTAATGCAGAACTTTAAGTTTTGTAATGAAAGGATTGTGAGTTAACTTGAAAGATGTTCAAAATTAGGCATAATTTTGGCATAATTCAAACAATGAAAACTAAGAAAATTGAGAGTAAATGTGGGTATTCATGTTACTTGGAGAATATTGGGAGGTCCTTTAAATTAATTTGTGTGAATAAATATGTAAAATAAAGAATAGCATTAGAGTATATAGATGAAAAGTTAATTAGTTAAAATAAAGAGTATATATAACCAACTAGATTAACTTAGTTGGCTACTACGACTTTTCTAAGGGTTTAGTCCCTAGGAGAGATTATGAATTCAAATCTCTTTAGGAAAGTCGAATTAAGGGGTAAGCTCTTTCCCCATGCACCGGCTGTAATTTGTGCAATGCTCAAGCCAATTGAGAAGATTAATCGATGAAATAATTTCCCGAGTAGCTTTATGGGCAAAATTTTACTCTGGCTTATCTGTTTTCATAGCCCAAGATTTCCATCTTCACATTCATGAGATTCGAAAGATTAAGTCTAAGAAGCATCACTCCTAAAGCTCTATTTCAGATTTAATTTAGCTTTAATGGTTTTTAATGTATTTTTCCTTTTCTCTCTCTACTCCTTTTCTACTCTCTTTTTTTTTTTTTTAGTTCAGCAACTTGCCTTCTATCTTCTCTCTCTTTGTTCCTCTTTGCAATTGGGTCAACATATGATTGTGCTTGTAGTTTGGGTGCCAAGTTAGCTGGGATCCTCTTCATCAAGCTATGATACTATCCTTCCTTCACCCCTTAATGTATATTGTACCTCAGTTGATACATCAATAAATTTTTTTTTTGCCAATCAAAGAAGAGGGGGCCAAGCATTTGGTGCTTTACAAAGGGTTAATTAATCTAACAACTAACAATTATTTTTGCCCAAAGAAAAAACATATTTTTCATCATTTAGCTTGTGAAAAATGAATAGTAACAATAGAGTTGCTCCAAATAGCCATCTTATTGAGGTTTAATAAAATTATAGAAATCTCCCTTGAGATTTTTTGAAATAATAAAAAATTGTGTTGAGATTTAGTTTAATGTAGTTTTAAATAGTATTGATTCAATTTTGTTCACAAATTTTAAAATTAAGCTAAATTAAAAATACATCCCATAAGATTTATTAAAAATATAAAATGTTCCCTTAACATTTGAGAAATTACATCTCATCTCATAAATGACATTAGTAACAGAAAAAAAAAAAAAGAAGAAAAAAAAATCCCATAAATAATTATATTAACACTTATGAAATTAAATACTTTATTTATTTGCTTATTTTTTCCTATCTCACTTCTTTAGTCACTATTTTCTTTTAATTAGTAACACCACTTTGCCCAATTATTATACCATTCTCTATTAATACCACCGTCATTATTGTCTATAAGCATTTGATGTGTCGCTAAAGAAGATTGAAGAATATTATGGTGGTGTCGAATGAGGGATTTGATTGGGTGAATGAAAATGAGGGTAATATGATAATTTTATTTTGATATTAGACATATTTAGGTAATTAATAAATTATAGTACTCATAAATTGCTAAATCAATATTTCAAACCAGCACGACTTCCAATTAAAATTAAAAAAAAAATAAATAAATAAATAAAGCTAAAACAGAAAGGAAAACAAAAACAAATGCAACATAATTGACTTGAAGTTTTCAAGACACTACACCAACACCTTTGAAATGGATTAATTATGTCAAATTCAAGTTATGTGAATTTTAGTTAACTTGATTTGCTTTTTTTTATAGGGAGAATTACAGTACAGTGACATAGAAAAAAAATGATAAAATATATAGGGTGTAAGTAATTCTATGATGGGATACGAGTGAGAAATTGTGAGAACTTGCACCCTTCTATATTTGTGTAAAAAAAAAAAATATCTTTGTTTTTTTTTTTTTTTTTTAATATTATGTTTCCATGTTCTATTGAGATTCTTGTCAAGAACTAATTAAACCTAAAATATTGATTAAGAATTTTTGCTATGATGTTTTTTTTCTTTTATCTCACACTTTATTGATGAATACACGTTTTTTTTTTTTTTTTTTTGGATAACTGAGTGTCCAGGCCAACACTTTTTCAAAGTGTTGCATCTCGACTAATCTCAAGATCTTTAGCTGATTGACCGGACTAAGATGCAGTGGCCTGCCAATAACCAACTGAAGGTGAGATTCGAACTTGAAATCTAATGAGGAATATACTCCTAAATTCCTGATCCCTTACCCTCTTAACTGAACTACCCTTTCGAGTTATGTATACACTTATGTATTACATTTATTTCATTAATAAAGTTTATTTTTACTGATTTTAAAAAAAATTGTCTCGAAATTTGCCACCCCTACTTTGAAGAGACGCTGTGGCTAGTTGGTTTGGAAAAGTCCACAACAATCAGCTTTTTGGTTTAGATTTTTAAATTTTACTTTTCAAAAAATTAAATTTTTTTATTTTTCATATTTTTTTGTTTTCACTTAATTTTTTTTAATAATCTAAGCAATTTTTTTAATTTTTAAATACACTTAATATAAATACATTTAAAAATTATAATATTTGTAAAAAAAAAATCTTAAAAAAATTTACTAAATATCAAAAATATATATAATAAAAATTTTAAAAAAAAAGAATTTAATATATTTTTCATATTCGTGTGTATTTATTGATTTTTTAAAATATCTTTTTACAAATATTTTATTTCTTAGATATATCTAAGTAGATATATCTAAATAAGTTTTTAAAAAAAATTACTTAAAATTTTAAAAATATTCACTAAAAACAAACAAAAAAAAATACAAAAAAAATAAAAAAAAAAACTTAATTTTCAAAAAATTAAATTTAGAAAATTGAAACCAAACATATTGAATTGCTTGCTGAAAATTGTTTTGTACACCTATTCAACGAGTGGGTCAGCAATACATATCTTTTCGACTGGTTAAAACATGCAAGTTATTATTCCTATTTCACTTTACTTTAAATATATATATTTTTATTTTTATTATATATATAGTTATATTAAAAAAATTTCTTTTTTTTTTTTTTACTTTTGCATATATACCTCAATTGCCCTTTATATGAAAGAGTATCAATGTAACTATATATAACAAGGATAAAAAAAAATATACATATATATATATTTAGAACAAAATAAAATGAAAATAGTGGCTTTGTAAAACAATAGAGTGAATTTCATTTAAAACTGTGCACTACATTAATTTAACTAATAAGAAAAGAGACCATTATTAATTACTTGTCAAGTTGATGAACCAAATCAAACCATAATAATTTATTTTTTAATTTCAAAAAATCATTTTTATCCATGCAATGACATCAAACCTGAAAGTTAAATAATAATTGAAATTGACAGCTCAACAAATTTGACCAATTCATACCGAGACTAATTAACCATTTTTATGTCAAAATAAATAAAATGGAAGAAAGAAAACTATGTGGTTATCCACTTCTTCATCATGATGTTTGTCTGCAACCTATGGAGATATAAAAATGTTAAAAATTATAAATAAATTATCAAATATTTTACAAAATATTCATCATTCCACCACCTCAACAAATTAAAGACTAATCTACCATTAGTAGTAACGTCGAAGTGACATTTAAATTATTGATAGAATTGGAAAAGAGAAACCGTAGTTAAATTATTAGAAAAATTTATATATATATATATATATTAAAAGTGTTGATTGAAAGATTACGATAAAGAAAAAGTAATAACTATTGGCTTCACAATATATTATCCTTCTGTATATTTTATGTTCGAGATGTGTATCATATGTACTTTTGATTATGATTTTTGTAATGTTTAATTATGATTTATTATAGCATTAGTTATGACTATTGTTATGTTAGTTAAGACATTATTTTAGTTATGATGCAATAACTCTTTGTTTATACCTTAAGTGATATTTGGTTATAACTTTTTCTTTTCTTTTCTTTTTTTAATTATAAGATTGAGTTATAACATTTGTGGTAATCAAACTTACAAATAACATAATTTACATATGATACACACTCTTAGCACTCTTCTAATAATTTTTTATAGAGTAAACTACAAATACATTTTTTAAGATTTGCTTAAAATACGAATTGTCTCATGTAGTTTGAGAAATTACAAATATTCATTTGTTAGAATTTTTTATTTAGCACAATTAATGGAAAAATAAATATTTTAACTACTCTCTTATACAACAATGAAATTATCTGAATTATTAATTAAAATATATTAAAAGTAATTAATTGATTTGATCATTTATTAATAAAAGGAACCATTTGTTATGTGATTATATAGTTGAAGGGGTGAGATGTAATTTCTAAAAATTATAAGGAACAATTGATATTTTAAGCAAATATCAAAGTGTGTTTGTAATTTACCCTTTTTTTATAAGAAAAGAAACTTGAATTGTTTGTACACTACATGAAAATACACCTTCAGCGACTAAAAATGCCGACTAAAAAAAATTTAGCAGCTGAAGGTACACACTTTAGCTACAAAAAAAAATGTGGTCGGCAAATGTAACGCCCTAAAAAATAAACCCATAATATATGTAGACACCCCATTTTTGACTACCTTTAAGACTTGGACGTGACTGATGGTTTACTTGGTGGAGAAAGGTGTGCAGGGAAAATGTGCAATTTCTTCGACAAAGAGAGAGTCAAATCTCAACTTCATACCCCTGTTCTGGACCAAAACAATCTTGATCAAAAGATTTTAGTCTTAAAATCCTCTCTTTCAAAACGTTTTTGAAATAAAGTTCCTACGATGTTCTGACGCTCGCATTTTATTAAAAGTTGCGCTTTTCGGTAAACCGAGCAAGGACAAAGTGGAAATGAATGAAAGAGAGATGAAATCTTTGAAAAATCTTTCAAAATACCTTACTTGGGGGTTTGGAGTTGAAGAAAAAAGGAGAAAAGGGAAGAAATCCAGTTGGGGGAGAAAATGACCATGAACCGTTAAGAAAGAGTCGAGCAGCTCTCGCCAAATCGGGCCTATTCATTTGCATACTTGGAATCAAGCTATGAGGCCACCACCGTTGGAAATAACACTTCCGGGGCTTCATTTTTCACTCAAGAATCTCCTAAATCCAATTCCGGACGGGGGAGATATAGTTGATTGAAGTAGGGCATCACTCCGGTTGGACCGAAATCTGCGCGGCTTCACCAAAAAGGGCATAACTTTTTCCACAAGAGAAATTTTGATGCAAGGTTTGCGCCATTGGAAATATAACTTCCGGGGCTTCAATTTGGACACTTGAATAGCCACCATTGGACTTCCCAATCACACACCGACCACTTTTCTTTCCGGCAGCCCATTTTTTTGCCCAGAAAGTAGCTGGCTGGCCGGAAAATCTAGCAGGCCGGCCACTTATTTGGTGAAATGAATTTTTTGCCCTTTTTAACTAGCCGGCCATAACCCCCTCCCCAAGTGTGTCCTAGAAGTTTATGTCCGAGGGTTTGGCCTTTTGAGGGGAAACTTAAATTGTTTCCCCCCCTCATTTTTTCCCCCTCTTTTCCACCATTTTTGTCTATATAACCAGCACTCCCAGCTGGTTTTGGAGGTTAGAAACTTTGGTTTAAGTCTCCTATATACAATCTCTCTCTCTCTCTCTCTCTCTCTCTCTATATATATATATATATTCTAACCATCAAAACCCTTTGATTCTTACACCATTTCTACACCACCACCTAGCACCACCTCTCCATTCTCCATTCCAGCACATTGGGACTGTTTTGAAGAGGTTAAAGGCTCAGAATTTGGTCCAAAAGGCAGCTGAAAGATTGGTCTACAAGGGTAAGCACACTTCTTCTCTTTTCTAGCCTTTTCTTGGTTCATTTCTAAGCCTTGCTTGCTTGCTTTTTTGGGCTCCGACCCTAACTGAAAATAGCATTTTGTTGAGCTCTTTTTCATGTTTGTTTAAGGGTATTTTCCTGTTTGAGGCTTCCTTCTTGCACTTGCTTCATTATCCCTCTTGTATCCCCCTTTCTTGCATAGCATTTTTGGCCTGTATGTAAACTGTTTTGAGGCATGTTGTAACTGTAATGTAGCTTATTTTGAGCCCTTCTTCAACATTGTTGAAGGGCTCATCATTGTTTGAGGCTTCCATTTGCCACTTGCCTCTTTAGCCCTCTCTTGGCCTCATTTTTGCATGATTTGTTAGCCTCTTTTGCTTCTGTTTTTGGGCTTTGGTCCGAACTGTAAATAGCCTTATTTTGACCCCCTCTTCATGTTTCATTAAGGGTATTTTGCTGTTTGAGGCTTCCCTTTTGTACTTTGTGTTATAGCTCTCTTTTGGCCTTATTTCGCATAGTATTTTGAGCATGCTTGTGCACTGTTTTGGGTCTGGACATCAACTGTAAAATGCCATATTTTGGGCCCTCTTGTGTTTGAAGTCAGAAGCTGCTACTTGCTTCATTATCCCCCTTTTGGCCCATTTTTGCATGCTAACTTAGGCCTATTTGTGCTCACTGTTTGGCCTTGCTTAAAACTGTAAATATGCTTATTTTGGGATTTCCTTGATTCTGTCTTTAGGTCTCATGTTCAAATAATTCATGCTTTGTATAGCTGTAAGCTATTCCGTGTACCTAGTTTTGCATTTTGGGTTTCATTCCATGCTTCGGGTGCCATGTTTTCATGTTTCGGGGCTGTTTTGCATCATATTTTGCTACTGAAATTTGTATGCTTATATGCCATGTTCCATGCCTTGCCATGTCTTGTTAGAGTGGCATTCGTGCCTTAGGATTGGTCATCGGTTTGCGTACACGCGTGCGCGCATCTCGAGTTGTCTCATTTTCATTTAATGGCCTCTTATGTAAGTGTGGCTGAGGTCCACTTGTGTTGGTGCAAGTCCATTATGCATTGTGTATGCCATTTCATTTCATAGCATTGTGTATCCTAGGTTGTATGTTAGCGCATTGTGTATGCCACATTACATCGTGCATCGTGTATGCCATTTCAT
Source organism: Camellia oleifera (assembly GCA_022316695.1). Classification (NCBI taxonomy): domain Eukaryota; kingdom Viridiplantae; phylum Streptophyta; class Magnoliopsida; order Ericales; family Theaceae; genus Camellia; species Camellia oleifera. Next base: position 15,805,154 of record CM039308.1, on the reverse strand, counting down.
AGCATTGTGCATGTTAGGTTGTATATTAGTCACATTCATGCATGTCATGCATATTGCATTGTGTTTGGGATAGGAGTTAGCCCGAGCACAGGAAACGAGGGACGTTTCGTACTTCGAGTGACGGAACGTGTCTCAATTCCCAGTCACCGACACTCCGGATTATCCATGATGGAGTCTAGGTTTAGTTGGGCTTTCATGTGCATTCATTCCATATTGAGTTATGCAATTCGACTCCTCGGCCATCATGCATCGATATGCGTGATTGGTGGCACGAGGATCGAGGCATGCATACATATGTGAAAATTCATTGCTATGCCCCTTTCTTGCTCTCTGTTGCAGCAAATCAAGATTAGCAGTCTTCTGGAACTTGGCGCGCTTTCCAAGAATAATTGCAAAACATAGGCTAATTGGGACATCCCAGTAGATTTCCGCGCAAGGCAGCCCAAACATACATCATTCATTAGAGTCAAGGCAGTCCCTGGCTTGCATGCCAGTTTATAGCTTTCCTAGATTAATTTGTAAATTAATTAGGATTTTTGTATTTATTGGGACTGTATTATTTATTCATTTGGGACTGTATATTATTCTTTCGGACCCTCCGAGCGAGGGCAATGTTGTAATAAGTGTGCGTGAGTGTAATGTATGTCTTCCAACCCCACGTCTTTCTTCCCTTTTATTTACCTGCTTATGATGGTTAGATTAGGGCATATTTCAATTAGCATACAATATGATAGCATGTTTGCATTCATTTATCTGTTTTGCATGCACCGGGCTCGGCGCATCATACTAACTGCATTGTATTTCAATTCCAAAGTTGAATACTTGTTAGCTGTAGCATTCCATATGTCATGTTTAGAATAGCCGAGCCTGCTATCTTAGTTGCATTTTGCATGTGTTGCATTAGGCACTTCTGTATATTTAGGATCATGCATGGATTTCTAATTAGCTTCTGTTTTGGCTTGGAGTACTCGGTAAGTTTTATGCTTTAGCATCCTTACATGCGTGTGAGTGACTGCCATGATAGCATGCTTACCATGAGACTATGTGCTTACGTGATATATCTGCCTGAATGCCTGTGGGTGGAGGTTGGGTTACTTAGATTGGAACAAATCATTGACTGCGAGTTTTAAGCCCACTAGATAGTGGCAAAACCATGTTTTCTAAAGCCCACCCGAGGTGGCAAATCTACGTCTTAGCCTACTTGTGAGTAGCACCATCAAACCATTTTCAAATAAACAAACATGAAATGTTTTGTTCCAATTCGGGCGACCCAGTCTATACTTGTATGCTGTGCGCATCACATAGTAATCTAGGCTAATAACCGGAATAAGATCGCATAATGTTTTCAAAATTAGATATCATGGTTAGTAGAGGCCGATCTTTGATCGGGCGAGCGGGGGTGCTCACGAAGTGACATTCCCCAATCGTACCCAAGTTCTCGAGCCGAGACAACTTTGGTGATGACGGACACGTGGCCTTAGGCAACGAGTCAGGGTTTCCTAAATTTCCCCGAAAATAAAATATTTATGTGGCGACTCTATATCTGGCAAAGCAGTCCATGTTTGGCACTTCTTTCAAAAAAATCTGTTTTCTCAAAACGATTTGCCAGATTTGGACTCTTTGGTTCAAGATTTAGAACCGTGACACAAATCGAGTCCGAGCTGTAGCGAGCCCCCCCCCCCCCCCGGCGGGCCTGTTACAAATATTAACATGCATCATTATAAGAAAACAAAGAGTATTATTCCATTCATCAGAGTAAACTTATTAAAAGACATTACATGTAATAAAGAAAGTAAATGCCCTACGGGCTTACATCTTTCCAAGCCAATACTTGGACACAAAAATACGAGTACTAACTCATTTACAAGTTAAGCCCTTGGCTTGAGTCCTTACATGTAATATCAAATAAAGTAAATAACGACTAATCTAAAATGAGTCTTCAACTCTAAGTCCTTCCAAGCTAATTCCTTGGAGGTAGCACATCACCTGAACCTGAAAATGATGTTCCCGTATAGGGTGAGCCACAGCCTAGTAGAGATATACTAAACCAAATATAAGTATTGAATAAAGCAATAGCATTCAATAGATGGTTAACACAAATTACAAATTTTATTATCATACTGTTTCATAATTATAATGCCCATGGCACGTTTTACTTCTCATTATTTGTTCAACTTTTCATTTATACCATCATGGCTCAGAACCTGGCCAACTGTAACAGTGAGACTACATCCCACATTAACATTACTTCCAACATTAACAAATTTAATGAGACTAAGTCTCATACCAAAACACTTCCATACTTCCAATTTGATACACATGTTAGTGATGTATCGATAACGTGTAAAAACACTTCCATAAATCAATAAGCACACATATTAGTGGTGCAAATAGAGTCCATCCCCTATCTCCTCCCAAACAATATCCGGTTTAGGAGTCCATCCCCTATCTCCTCCCAAACCGGGAGTACATCCCCTATCTTCTCCCAAACAATATGCATATACAATGTATTAAACACTTGTCATATACCATACTCAATCAATACATGTATTTTCTGTATTAATTTAACAGTCAAAATTAATGACTTAGTCAATGTGATTAGTTTCAGTTTTCCCTAATCCACATGCAATGTCTACAACAATCATGACTATCCTCCACCGATAGTCCAAAACAGTTATTTCTAAACAGGAAATAAATGTATCAACAATTATAGTCTCAACATTTCAATAGGCGAGTGATTAAATTATCCAACTACACCATTAAGCTTATAATTACCCAATTCCGTGAATTCAACTAAATTTCCCAATTTTCCTTAAATTAATTACACAAATTAATTTATTAAACAACTAGGGTTTTCCCAAAATTACCAAATATCCCCCAAGATATCAAACTACCAAATCTTAGAACAAAACTTATAACATGGAGTAGGAAATCCCTACCTCGAAGTGAAAAACTCGAATGGAGAAGATGACAAAAATCCAAAGTGCTCCAAACCCAAGATTGTTCAGATTAAAAGGAAGCCCTCGACCCACTCTATCTTTTTAACAAAGGACCTAGGGTAGAAATACACTCTAAGTAGATCAAACCTAAGAGAGAAGGTGTGTAGGGAGAGAGAGAGAAGATGGTTCTAGGGTTTTAGAATCAAAAGGAAGATGAAAAATGATCCAGAAAGTTGGATCTCGGATTTATATAACAGTCACCCCGCTCGAGCGTGGAAACCCCTGCTCGAGCGCCACTCATAGACTCTCGCTCGAGCGGCCAAACTCCCACTTGAGCGGCGGATGCACACTCCCAGATGTTTCTGCAGATAGGTCCTCTCTCGAGCGCCCAACTCCCCGCTCAAGTGTCCAACACTACACAGGAAATACTGGATGGGTGTATTCCCCGCTCGAGCGCCAAAACTCCCGCTCGAGCAGACAAGCAACAACAAGGTCCTCGCTCGAGCGTCAAAAGCTCCACTCGAGCGGACATGCCAAAATCTGGGCAACTAGTTTTGGTTCCTAAGCTCAACCAACCTATAACAAACCTGCCCAGCACATCCTATAACTCAAATGCAAGTAGGAAAGGATGTAAACCAGATAATAATCAACTACTAACACCCACGGACACACGTCCAGATCACTGTACAACAAGGGGTAAACCCGGGGTCGCTATAACATCCCCCCCTTAAAGAATTTCGTCTCCGAAATTAAGCATAAGTTTTCAAAAAAAACAGGTTTTTTTTTTTTTTTTTTTTTTTTTTTTTTTTCAAATTCCAACCATATATCATTACAATAATAAACAATTTGACCCAATACTGGTCATTTCATCTCTTAACAAGAGGCATCTCACAATATATATATATATATCAACCTGCATTATCAACATGCAATTTTTGTTCAATTTCAACAGTTTTCAATATACAAGATTCCACTTCCATATCATATTCAATTTCATGATATAACTCCAATTCTACAATATAATCAACATATGCAATGTTACACTAAACTTCCATTATGAGGCAAGTTTCAAAATACTCCGATTAAACCAAAACATTCTCAATATTTTACAACTTAAGACATATATAAAGCTCTTAAGTCCAACAATATTATGAAATCTAAATACAAGATTACATATCAACAAACATGTCCGAATATTTCTCGCGGACTTCCAACTCACGCTCCCAAGTGGCTTCCTCCACTCCATGATGTTTCCACAAAACTTTTACCAAAGGGATGGTCTTGCCTCGCAAAACTTGATCCTGCCTATCCAAGACCGGAACCGGTCTCTCCTCATACGAGACATCTTCATCAACAACTAAGTCAATCCAATCCAACACATGTGATGGATCCGGCTCATACTTCCGAAGCATACTCACATGAAACACGTCATGAACTCCGGATAACTGCGGTGGCAAAGCTAAACGATAAGCAGCCTCGCCAATCCTCTCAAGGATCTCAAAAGGCCCAATAAACCGAGGGGACAACTTCCCACTCTTCCCAAACCTCATCAATCCTCGCCTAGGTGATATCTTCAGAAAAACATGATCACCTACCCTAAACTCCAAAGGTCTTCTCCTACGGTCGGCATGCGATTTCTGACGACTCTGGGCTGTAACAAGCCTCCTACGGATAAGCTCAACTTTCTCCATCGTTTCCCTCACCAACTCCGGACCCAACAAAGGTGCATCACCCACCTTGGCCCAACAAACTGGAGACCTACATGGTCGGCCATACAAGGCCTCAAACGGTGCCATACCGATGCTAGACTGGAAACTGTTGTTGTAGGCAAACTCTACCAAAGGTAAGTGCCTCTCCCACGACCCACTAAAGTCAAGAACACAACCCCGAAGTATATCCTCAAGGATCTGAATAGTACGCTCGGACTGCCCGTCAGTCTGAGGATGATAAGCCGTGCTGAAGGTCAACTTGGTGCCTAAAGCACTCTGCAAACTCTGCCACAACCTAGCAGTAAAACGAGGATCTCTATCTGAGACGATCGTCACTGGGACCCCGTGCAACCTCACTATGTCCCGAACATACAAGTCGGCAAGATGATCTACTGAGTCTCTCACGCGCATAGGAATGAAATGCGCTGACTTAGTCAACCGGTCTACAACTACCCAAATAGCATCACTACCCCGCTGAGTCCTCGGAAGACCTACAACGAAGTCCATAATGACATGCTCCCACTTCCACTCAGCAATAGGCAAGGGTTGTAACAAACCCGCTGGCCTCTGATGTTCGGCCTTCACTTGCTGACAAGTAAGGCACTTAGACACGAAAGCTGCCACATCTCTCTTCATACCCCGCCACCAAAACTGGCAACCCAAATCTCAATACATCTTAGTGCCTCCCGGATGCACTGCAAGGCGTGAATGATGAAACTCTCGGAGTACTTCCTCTCGGCAAGGCTCTGGCACAAACAAACAGTCTCGGTATCTCACACTCAGGTCGGGATACACAAACAAGCCCTTCTCAACCTTCCCATTAGAGATCTTCTCTCAGATGGATTCTACCTCAAAGTCACCTCTCTGTGCCTCTAACACTCAAGTCACAAGTGTAGGCTGTGCAACAACAGAAAACAAGGCCGCAGCCTCAACGGATTCGTCCAGAAGCAAATCAAACTCACTAAGTGCACCCAACATCTCCCATTCCCGGATGGCTATACAGGCTACATCACTAATGGATTTTCTGCTAAGGGCATCGGCCACCACATTGGCCTTCCCCGGATGATAATGCAATTCGAAGTCATAATCCTCAATGAACTCCATCCACCTCATCTGCCTCAAATTCAAGTCTTTCTGTGTAAACAGATATTTTAGACTCTTATGATCCGAGAACACCTCGAATCTCTCACCATAAAGGTAATGCCTCCAGATTTTCAAGGCAAAGATCACTGCTGCTAGCTCTAGGTCATGTGTAGGGTAATTCTTCTCATGTATTTTCAACTGACGTGAGCCATAGGCTACCACTTTCCCCTCTTGCATCAACACACAACCCAAACCCTCTCGTGAGACATCACAATAGACTGCATAACCCAACCCTCTCTCCGGAATAATCAAAACTGGAGCGGTGGTCAATCTAACCTTCAACTCCTGAAACGACTTTTCACAAGTCTCACTCCAAACAAATTTGACTCCCTTCCGAGTCAATCTAGTCAACGGTGAAGCTAACCTGGAGAAATCCTTCACAAACCGTCGGTAGTATCCAGCTAATCCCAGAAAACTGCAGATCTCAAACACACTCTTAGGCTGTGCCCAATCTTGCACTGCCTCAATTTTGGATGTATCAACAGACACCCCTTCCCCGGAAACCACATGGCCTAAGAACTTCACCTCTTCTAGCCAGAACTCACATTTCCCAAACTTAGCATAAAGCTTATGGGCTCTAAGTAACTCAAGCACCACTCTCAAGTGCTCCATGTGCTCCTCCTCAGAAGGTGAATAAATCAGGATGTCGTCCACGAAGACGACCACAAAACGATCCAAGAATTCCCGGAATATCCGGTTCATCAAGTCCATAAACACTGCTGGTGCATTGGTGAGCCCAAATGGCATCACCAGGAACTCATAATGGCCATACCGCGTACGGAATGCCGTCTTTGGAATATCCTCCTCCCTGACCCTCAACTGGTGGTAACCCGATCTCAAGTCTATCTTAGAGAAACAACGGGAACCCTTCAATTGGTCAAACAAATCATCTATACGAGGCACAGGGTACTTATTCTTAACCGTAGCCCGATTCAATTTCCAGTAGTCAATACAGAGTCTCAAAGCACCACCTTTCTTTTTAGCAAAGAGGGCCGGTGCTCCCCACAGTGAAACACTAGGACGTATATAACCCTTATCTAGCAACTCTTGGAGCTGAATCTTCAACTCCACTAACTCGGCTGGGGCAAAACGATATGGTGCCATAGAAATCGGCGCCGTACCGGGCACTAGATCAATAGAGAACTCAATCTCTCGATGCGGTGGGAAACTAACAAAATCCTCGGGAAAGACGTCCGAGTACTCACAAACTACTCTTGGCAACACAGTCTAGGTTTCATCACACTCACCACTCTCAAAGCTAGCAAGTAGACCACTAAGCTCACTCCGCCCTCGCGGATCATACCCCGGTGGCAAAACACTACCAACCCGGTCCCCCAGAAAATGAAAACACTCCCCGCTCACGGTACAACAAGTGACCCTCTGGCGGTAGCAATCAATAACTGCCTGGTATGACGATAACCAGTCCATACCCAAAATAACATCAAAGCCCTTCATGGGCATAACTACAAAAGGAAATGGAAGCCTATGATCGGCAACCTCTATGTCGCAACCCCTAACACCTTGTTTCAAGATCAATTCACCCCCAAGAGGTGACACCACACAAATAGGAGATGCTAACTGTGCTAACTCCAACTCCAAAACAGATGCAAATGCAGCAGACACAAAGGAATGAGATGAACCAGTATCAATCAAAACGCTAGCTACCGAATTGCAAAACAAGAAGGTACCTCTCACAACAGATGGAGCTGGTACAAGATCCTGCGCGGTAACAGCATACACGTGCCCAGACGATCTCTGATCAACCTGCTCACCTCTAGGAGCATAAGACTGCTACACAGACTGGGACGATGAAGCCCCCTGATTGGCCCTCGAGGCCTGAACCGACTGAGCTGGCTGATGACTCTGAGTCTGCCTCAAACCAGATGCACCAGACGTGCCACTCAACTGCGGGCAAAACCTCTTCATGTGCCCTGGCTGACCACACTGATAACACGAGAGCGGCTGGCCTCTACCCTGACTCTGGCTCTGAGATCGAGCCGAAGATGACGCTGCTCTCTGTCCTCCTCCCTTCTGTGGGCAAGCTGGAGACTTGTGGCCCAGCTGACCACACTTAAAATAGGTAATGTCTCCCTGGCTGCCTTTCCCAGAACTAGCACTCGTGCTGGAAAAGTCGATCTAGTAAAACTACTCTGAGGCTGCTGAGGAGTGAAACCTCTCTGCCTCCTGCCATCACTCTGGCCATCCTGACTCCTCTTGGAGCCTTTCTGCCCTTCCTCCTCCTCCTGCATCATAATCTCGGTATGGGCTGCAGCATCAACCAGACGCCCATAATCACGAATCATCGACCCCACAACTCTCAACTTGAGGCCGCGCCTCAACTTCTTCTCGAACTCTATACAACGACGTTCCTCAGACGCCACCAACTCAGGTGCAAACCTGGACAAGCTAGTAAATGAGGCCTCAAACTCGGCCATTGATGAACTGTTCTACTTAAGCTGGCAGAACTGATCTCTCAACTTCTCTTGTACAGCTGGAGACAGGAACTTCTCTTGGAAAGCGTCAACAAAAGCCTTCCAAGTCCCTCCTATACGACCCTTAGTGAACTTCCACCATTGACCCGCATCTCCCTTCAACTGGAAAGATGCCAAGGTCACTTTCAGTACTTCGTCTTCGATGCCTAGTATCTCAAACGTCTTCGTTGTCTGTTCGAGCCATTCATCTGCCTTAAGCGGCTCTTTAGGATCACCTAAAAATTCGTCCGAGTTAGACTGGAAGAACTCCCTCTTTAGAAAAGAAGGCCCTGCATCCGCAACATGAACCTGAGCCTGATTCTCAGCTCTAAGAATGCCTACTGACTCCCTGAATGCCCCTGCTATCTCTCGGGCCAAAGCACCCATAGCCTGCTGTCCTACCGGCTCGACCACATTGGCCTGGCCAACTCCCACCTGTACTGCCGGAATCTCATCCGGTATAGGCATCTCTTGCCTACCACGCCTACCACGTCCTCGTCCTCGTCCTGACATCCTAAATAAAGGTAACAAAGACGTTAGCACATTAATAAGTGTGCCAAAACTATAACACCTGCGTCCTAATGCATTGGACAACAATAATTCACTCCACGTAAGCACAAAATCACATAAGCACCTACGAATTTCATTCCTGGATAATGACAGTCCCGAGACGTCACTAAAGTTCCGGTTGGAAACAACATTGATCAAGTGCCTTTCCAACAAGACTTTCAGAAACTCAAGGGTCCAATCAACATCCTAGAAACTACATTCCATACCCACATAATAATCACATAAACATGTTATCATATAAGCATATAACCGTATATCTAAGTCTCTATCAAGCGAGACGAACCCATTATGATACTAATCACTTCCCACGTACCCTAAGTATTCGAACCCAGTACGCTCTGATACCAAGTTGTAACGCCCTCAAAAATAAACCCATAATATATAATATTAACATGCATCATTATAAGAAAACAAAGAGTATTATTCCATTCATTAGAGTAAACTTATTAAAAGACATTACATGTAATAAAGAAAGTAAATGCCCTACGGGCTTACATCTTTCCAAGCCAATACTTGGACACAAAAATATGAGTACTAACTCATTTACAAGTTAAGCCCTTGGCTTGAGTCCTTACATGTAATATCAAATAAAGTAAATAACGACTAATCTAAAATGAGTCTTCAACTCTAAGTCCTTCCAAGCTAATTCCTTGGAGGTAGCACATCACCTGAACCTGAAAATGATGTTCCCGTATAGGGTGAGCCACAGCCTAGTAGAGATATACTAAACAAAATATAAGCATTTAATAAAGCAATAGCATTCAATAGATGGTTAACACAAATTACAAATTTCATTATCATACTGTAGACACCCCATTTTTGACCGGCCTCAAGACTTGGACGTCACCGTTTGAACACCCGGTGATCATCCTTGTTTGTGTTTGTTTGGAGTTCCCGGAGGTCTCGGCTACGCGCCTTGCCTCAAGATCTCCAAACTCAACTGTTTTGTGTCTGGTTTTGCACCAAACACTTGTGTTTTGCCTTGGAAGGGCAGGGAATGCCTTGTGAGGCATCCCTACACATCACCAGCCGTGGCTAGAGGCCACCGGCCAGGGTTTTATGCCATCGGCAATGTATGTTGCTGGTCGGCATTCTTTGTTGCCGGCCGGCAGTAAATTTTGTCAAAATGACATCTTTGGCCGGCCAACTACTGTGCATCTGCTTTTGCAGATATTTTAGCACAGCTGTCTTGCATTTGTTTCCCCTCCATACACGTGTATGGAGGGATGGCCCTCTTGTTAGCTTACCTTGTAAGCTTTACAAGATTGGCTCCTCTATAAGAGGAGGCCTTCTCTCCCTTGCTTTAGGGTTAGAGAAGTTAGAGAAGAGAGTAAAAGGACTCTGGTTTTAGGGTTTAAGTTAGTGTATCTAACCTATATCTATATCTCTCCCTCTCTTGCCATTGTGTGTGTTTTAGGCTTAGGATTGCACACAAACACCCACCATCACACTATCTTCTTGGAACTGAGGTCCTTGAGGCTTGTTTTGGAACTTTGAAGCTGGTTTGGAGCTCAAGGGGGCTGCTGGTCCATCATTTGTGAAGGTGGTCTTCAAGGGTAAGAAACTAGTCATTTTTCCCCATTTTTGCATCCTATTTTTGACCATCTTAGAACTGTTTTCAAGCTTAGTGTTCAATACATAAAAGTTTTGTTTTTAAGGCCTCTAAATAGTTTGTTAAGAGTGCTTTAAGCTTTAAGGAGGTTTGACCCCTCTAAAGGCTTGTTTGGCCCTTGTTTTGAGCCATTTTGTGTGAGCTCTGGGACCCTAGTGTTTGGGCCTCCTCACCACTGAAATCTTGAGGGATTTCAGAGGTGAGGATGGTTCCTTGAGGTCCTTAGAAGGAGGGGGCCACCCCCTCTCCTTGTTGTCCTTGAAAAGGACCCATTTTGGCCTCTTGAGGGAGCATCATGTTTGAGTGTTTGTTGATCATGCCATGGCTATATTTTATGCTTATATTGCCATAATATAACTTTGTAGTAAGTTGGTTTTGGTACACCATGTTAGCTTAGCATACCTACCTTGTAATGCCATGATTTGCCTCAATACATGCATAGCATTTAGACTATCATGCTTTTGTGTTTTGGCCAAGCTTTGTCAAGCTTATTTGCATGATTTAGTGTGCTAAGGGACTGTTTTAAGTCGTTGGAGTTATTCATGTCTTGCTTTGTATAGCCACCATGTGATCCCTCTTGTATGCCTTAAGCTTTGGCTCTTCTAGCATGCCTCACTTGCATGATTTGTTTGTGTGGGCACCTCTTTTAGCATATTTTCAGTATCTAATATGTTGATTATATGTCCATGTTTGTCCCTTTTAAGTCTGCTTAAAGGTTGCTTGTTTATGCCTAAGTGTTAGGTCTTAACATGTGCATGTGTGTATGTGTGTTTAGCCTCCATTTTTGAGCACTTTGGCCCTTGTTTTAGGCCTATTTAGAGCTGCCTAAATCATGTTTAAGCCCATCCCTTTGTTGGTTGTATATGCCCCTTGTGTGTTGTAGCATGTTGGTAAGTTGTTGCATGTTAGAACTTGCATGATTGAATGAAGTCACATGCTTGTTTGCATGCTTGGACATCCACATTGCATCTTGCATGCTTGTTGGTTGACATTGATGTTTCATGTCTTGTATTCTTGTTAGCTTGTATGCTTATTTGCATTGTCATGTTGCATGCTAGCTAATATGTTTAGGATTGCATTGCATCAATGTACATGCTTGGCCTCTTGAAGTGAGTGTGATAGAGGTTGGCCCTCTTAGGTGATTATGTGCATGGCATTACATTTGAAATGAAATGTGTACACTTGGTCTCTTGGGCCATCATGCATTGAAATGCGCGATTGATGGTCCGAGAACCAAGGACCATACCCCTTTGAGTCATACACATGATAAGGGGCTTGGTTGGTACATACATTGCTTGAATTGCATTACCATGCAAGGCTCTGCCCTCTGCTGCTGTCAATTGCAGGTTCTGCAGACATTACTTGCCGACCGGTAGTGTTCAGTGCCGACCGGCAATAAATTGGTGGCCGATGGATTCATTCTCAGCCGATGACCACATCCCACTGCCGATGGCAAATCTACTCAGCCGGTGGTATCTCCCAATGTCCAGGGAAGCAATTCTGAGACTTTGGCAGTCTTCAGAGGGGCAGAGCAGAGAAAACAGAGGCAGTCTATGCATGGCAGTGTACTTCCGAGCAGGACACGAGCGCGCATGCATTGGGCCCTCTTCCCGAGGCAGTTTACTATTTTTCCTAGCTTAGTTAATTTGTTAATTAATTAGGTGATTTGTAATATTTAATTAGCTTGCGTAGTAAATTAAGTTGTATTATTCTTTTGGTCCCTCCGAGCGAGGGCGAATCTGTAATAAGTGTGGGTGTATGTGTGTATGTCTTCCAATCCCCATTTCTTTCTTCCCTTTTATTTACCTGCTTATGATGGTAGATTAGGGCATGTTTAAATTAGCATACCTTATGCAATGCATGCGTGCATCCATACATTTGTCTTGCATGCACCGGGCTCGGCGCTTCATGCTAACAGTATTAGTATTTCAAATCTAACTTGAATACGTGCATCAAATAATTGCATTTCACATACCATTTTAGGATTAGCCGAGCCTATCCTAATTGCATTTTGTATGCGATGCATTAGCCACTTAACATGGACTAGGGTCACGCATGTTTGCTAACTAGTTTACTGTTTTGGCACGGAGTACGATGTAAGTATTTTATGCTTTAGCATACCGCATGTGTGTGGATGTTAACATGACAGTACGCTTACCATGCGGCTAAGTGCTTATATGAGATAAACTTTTTGATTGCCTGTGGGTGAAGGTTGGATTGTTTGAGTTGGAAAAACTCATTGAAATCCGTGTTTTAGCCTACTTGCAAGTAGCAAATTCCAAAGTGCTTTTTTAAAACAAACGGATATGCAATGCTTATTTCCAAATTAGGCAATCTAGTCTATACTTGTTTGTTGTGCGCATAACATAGTAATTCTAGGCTAATAACTGGAATAAGAACACATAACGTTTTCAAAAATGGATATCATGGTTAGTAGAGACCGGTCTTCGGACCGGGCGAAAGGGGGTGCTCATAGCTGACCTTCCCCAATCGTACCCAAGTTCCCGAGCTGAGGCAACTTTGGTGATGACGGACACGTAGCCTTTGGCACCGAGTCAGGGTTTCCTAAATTTCCCCATTAAAAAATATTTAGGTGGCGACTCTGTATCTGGCAAAGCAGTCCATGTTTGGCACTTCTTTTTAAAAATCTGTTTTCTCAAAACGATTTGCCAGATTTGGACTCTTTGGTTCAAGATTAAGAACCGCGACAACGAATCGAGTCCAAACTGTAGCGAGGTCCCCCGCGGGCTTGTTACACATATTGTTTCATAATTATAATGCCCATGGCACGTTTTACTTCTCATTATTTGTTCAACTTTTCATTTATACCATCATGGCTCAGAACCTGGCCAACTGTAACAGTGAGACTACATCCCACATTAACATTACTTCCAACATCAACAAATTTAATGAGACTAAGTCTCATACCAAAACACTTCCATACTTCCAATTTGATACACATGTTAGTGATGTATCGATAACGTGTAAAAACACTTCCATAAATCAATAAGCACACATATTAGTGGTGCTAATGGAGTCCATCCCCTATCTCCTCCCAAACAATATCCGGTTTAGGAGTCCATCCCCTATCTCCTCCCAAACCGAGAGTACATCCCCTATCTTCTCCCAAACAATATGCATATACAATGTATTAAACACTTGTCATATACCATACTCAATCAATACATGTATTTTCTGTATTAATTTAACAGTCAAAATTAATGACTTAGTCAATGTGATTAGTTTCAGTTTTCCCTAATCCACATGCAATGTCTACAACAATCATGACTATCCTCCACCGATAGTCCAAAATAGTTATTTCTAAACAGGAAATAAATGTATCAACAATTATAGTCTCAACATTTCAATAGGCGAGTGATTAAATTATGCAACTACACCATTAAGCTTATAATTACCCAATTCCGTGAATTCAACTAAATTCCCCAATTTTCCTTAAATTAATTACACAAATTAATTTATTAAACAACTAGGGTTTTTCCCAAAATTACCAAATATCCCCCAAGATATCAAACTACCACAGCTTAGAACAAAACTTATAACATGGAGTAGGAAATCCCTACCTTGAAGTGAAGAACTCGAATGGACAAGATGACGAAAATCCAAAGTGCTCCAAACCTAAGATTCTTCAGATTAAAAGGAAGCCCTCGACCCACTCTATCTTTTTAACAAAGGACCTAGGGTAGAAATACACTCTAAGTAGATCAAACCTAAGAGAGAAGGTGTGTAAGGAGAGAGAGAAGACGGTTCTAGGGTTTTAGAATCAAAAGGAAGATGAAAAATGATCCAGAAAGTCGGATCTCGGATTTATATAACAGTCGCCCCGCTCGAGCGTGGAAAACCCCCGCTCGAGCGCCACTCACAGACTCCCGCTCGAGCGGCGGATGCACACTCCCAGATGTTTCTGCAGATAGGTCCCCGCTCGAGCACCCAACTCCCCGCTCGAGCGTCCAACACTACACAGGAAATACTGGATGGGTGTATTCCCCGCTCGAGCGGACAAGCAACAACAAGGTCCCCGCTCGAGCGTCAAAAGCTCCGCTCGAGCGGACAGGCCAAAATCTGGGCAACTAGTTTTGGTTCCTAAGCTCAACCAACCTGTAACAAACCTACCCAGCACATCCTATAACTCAAATACAAAGTAGGAAAGGATGTAAACCAGATAATAATCAACTACTAACACCCACGGACACACGTCCGGATCACTGTACAACAAGGGGTAAACCCGAGGTCGCTAATCTTTAGCTACTAAAATAATTTGATTGGTATTTATTTTACTTTTGGCAACTAATTTAGTTTTAGTTGTTGAAAATAGGGTTTTGGGCTACTAAAATAAAATTTGGTCCCTCAATGTACAATTTTTATCCACTGAAAAATAATTTAGTCAGTATTTATTTTACTTTTGGCAATTAATTTAGTTTTAGTCGTTAAAAATACGATTTTGGGCGACTCAAATAAAGTTTGGTTTCTAATTGTACAATCTTTAGCTATTAAAAATAATTTAATCAGTAGTGACAAAATTTTAGTCGGCAATTATAATGGAAAGTGATTTTGAATTTTGAAGGGATTCCTAAATTAATTGGTTACTAAATTAGTCTGGGAAAAAATACCTTTAGGTCTTATTGGTGACTAAAAAAGTTAGTTGAAAAAAAAATAAGATTTAAAAACCGTCATCATTTTGCTCACGTTTGTTTGGCGGATTAGGTTAGATGGGATTATTAGTGAGAGAATTATTAGTGAAGAGATTGTTAATATGTGGATTGTTAGTGGGGGATTAAGGAAAAGTGTGTTTTGATGATAGTGTGGGAGATGGTTAGTGATGGGATTGTTAAATTATTTTTATATAAAATAAATAAATAAATTATTTCTATGTTAAAAAAAATTAAAACAAATATGAAAATAAATAGGAGCACTTGGTAAAAAAAATTAAAATTAAAATAATAAATTTTTTATATAAAATAGACTCAATTTCCTTACTATTTTCCTAATCCCACCTAAAATTCACCCAAGCTAATCCCCCTACAGAGGGGGATTACTAAGCCCCTTCACTACTAATCCTATCACATTGTGTTGTGTAACGCCCCCATTTTAGTGCCCAAATGGTAATACAATAGTCATGGCTCTTTAAAGTAAAATTGATAACCAATCCCCATACTTGCATTACATGATGTACATAGTCTTCATGCGATATTACAATTAATCCAACAACCATTAATTAAACAACAAATACCCCGAAGGGTTTACAACTTCCAAGGCCTGAGCCTAGTTACACAAAACAGTTATTCAAACCCACACATACAAGCCCTTGGCTTACAATCAGAATCACAACATATGAGCACATTATGTATAGAGATCCCAGTTTTCCCCTTTATGTATTGTACTCCGAGATCGGGTTCCATAGTTGGTTGTTGTTGTTTATATCTTGTTTCCGTCCTTAAATTCCTTGTATTTGAGTTTTGGGATGTGTTGGGTAGGTTTAAAACAGGTTGGATATGATTTGAAATAAATAGTTGCTACCCAGATTTTGGTCTCTTCGCTCGAGCGAGGCTTTTTTCGCTCGAGCGAGCTTTGGGTTTTAGTTCTTTCGCTCGAGCCAGGGTCCCTTCGCTCGAGCGAGCATTCTTGCGCTCAAGCATGCGTCTGCGTCTTGGAAAAACCTGAAGACTGGTATTCTCCGAGCGAGCGAGCTCTTTGTTTTGGGTTTCTTCGCTCGAGCGAGAACTCTTGCGCTCGAACATGCTTCTGGGTTGCAGACCTGAAGCTTCGCATTGTTCGCTCGAGCGAGGTGTTATTGTGTCTAGTCACTCGAGCGACCACTTCTTTGCTCGATCGAGGTTCGAATACATCAGTTCGCAATAGCGGGTTTCTTCTACACTTTTTGATCTCCTTTTCTTCTCAAACCCTAGATCTAGCACATTCTCTCTCTACATACACCTTCTCTCTACAAATACTCTTGATCTAGAGGGTTTCTACCCTAGTCCCTTTGTATAAAAGTTGGAGTTTCGCATGGGCTACACTTTAATCCGAAAAATAGTGCGTTTGGAGCACTTCAAGTTTCCTCACTTTTTCCTTTGAATCTCTCCATTTGAGGTAGAGATAAACTACTCCTTGTTATGAGTTTTAACATAAATTTTAGTCATAATTGAGAGATGATTTTGTATATAAAGAGATGATTTTTACCCATAATTGAGAAAAAGATGAAAACCTACTTTTGGAACGAAATTGTTGATTATTGTACCTTTATAGTGCGATGGTGTAACCACTTTAATTGTAATTCTAAATCTCAAGTTTTATGCATTCGGTTATGTGGATTGTCGGGCGTTGTAAGAACTTGTTAGACCTGAGTCTTATCTCGAGCCGAGTTTTGTTGTAACCTCTTCCTTAAATGAGGTAATCAAGGATCTTGTGGTAACGATCTAGTTTCCATCTTGTTGGAGTTCTGAGCGTGGCGAGTGTTTGGGCTAGTGATGGTGGATACCCGGGCGTGCGTGTGGTTGCGGTGGTTGTTTGTTGCTCTTGTCTCATAGACCCTGTGAGTAGTGTGAATCGAGGGGAAGTTAGTGACCCTTTCCTTGTGTTCTTGATCAATTCGGTATCCTTGGCATTCTTAGAGTCGGGGTAGTACTCTAAATTTGGTTGTGGCCAGAAATTGGTGTTGTATTTCCTTGGTTGGTTGGGAGGTCTTCCTTGGCACCGTCTAAGGCCTTGTATGGCCAGCTTTATAGGTCACCAGTTTATTGGGCCGAGATAGGGGATGCACCATTGTTGGGATTGGAGTTTGTTAGGGAGACAACCGAGAAAGTTGCCCTCATCCGAAAGGGGTTAGCTACGGCCCAAAGCCAATAGAAAAGTTGTGCTGATGAGAAGAGCCAACCTTTGTTCTTTGGAGTAGGCGATTGTATGTTCCTTAAGATCTCACCTAGGCAAAGTTTGATGAGGTTTGGTAAGAGTGGTTAGTGGTCTCTGAGGTTCTTTGGGCCTTCAAGTTAGTGGAGAGGATCGAGGAAGTGGCGTACTAGTTAGCTTTACTGCCACAACTTTCGTGGGTTCATTATGTGTTCCAAGACCATACCATTAGTAAAGGTGTTGTGGAGACACCATGGAATTAAGGAAGCGACTTGGGAACGGGAAGCGGAGGTCCACTCCAAGTATCTGGATTTGTTTGAGCATGCTGGGTTATTTTGTTTTAATTGTAATGTTTCCTACTGTTAAGGAAAAGAATGATGAATTGTTGATTGTATGTTGTTGTACGTATTGTAAATCTAAGCTAGAGATTATGAAAGAAAGATAATTGCTATAAATGTTTTATTCCAAAAGCTTCATATGAGGAACTATTATTTTGGAGAGTGATGATAAAGGGCATGATATAGGGTTATAGATAGTTCATTTCATGGTAAGTTTGAGCAATTGTGTTTTGATGAGTGATGATGCGAGGAATGTTAAATGTCGGTTGAACATAAATGTTGTAACTTGAGAATGTTGTTAAAATGATTGTTGTTGCTAGAGCACTTGGTTTTGATGAGTCTCTGTTATTTTGGGGAGTCTGTTCAAATTTCGGGGACGAAATTTCCTATGGTGGGGAGGTTGTGACAGCCGGGTTCCTTTCCTTTCTCTTTCTTTCTTTCTTCGCTTCATTCTCCATTTGCCTTCGTTGGATTTGAAATGTCCGGGATGGTTCCCCAGATTGGAGTTCTAGTGTTTTTCTGTGCGGTGTTGAATTTCGCTTGTTCCGGAGGATGCGCGGGTGAGTCTGGAGTGCCGGAAGCGAAGCAGAATTTTTGGGTGGCTGCCTTGGACCGCACGTGCGGGGCCCTAGGCCGCACGTGCGGGGCTGGGCCGCTCGAGCAGTGGGCTAGGGCGCTCGAGCGGTGGAGGCTTAGACCTAGGAAATTCGATTCTGTCTAGAGCACACAAGCGGAGGAAGTGGGCCGCATGAGCGGTCAAGGTGGGCCGCTCGAGTGGTGAAGAAGGTCGCACGAGCGGCCAACTAGGCAGTCTGTGCCCTATTTTCTTATAACATTTTGGTCCGAATATATCATCCATTATACAAATTCCTCTCTCACTCTAAACCCTATTTCTCTTCCCCTTCTCTCTAGAAGACTTCCTTAAACTTCCAAACACTTTGATTTTGCAAATTCTTGGGTCAAGATCTTCATCTTCTCCCTCTAAATCTTGAAGATCAAGAACTAGGGCTTCACTTGGGTTGAGGAAATCAAAGCTCTCTCATCCACCTAAGCTAGGGTTTCTCTTCTCCATCTTCTCAAAGACTTTGAGGTAGGGATTTCTTGAGTTATATATATAGTTTTGCCATTTGGGTGTTGATTTAAAAATGTTCTTGAAGTTTTGTGCTAAATCTTACATTTTGGTTCAAAATATTGAGAGTCTTGAATATGAGTTTGAAATCTCTATCTTTTTACTACTTCTTGGGGGTTTCCCTCTATTGAGCTCATGATGAATGATTATAATGGAGTTTCTCTTAGAAATGATGAAATTTTGCTTTTAATGGAAACCCTAGAAATTTGGGACTTTTGAAACATAATGAAGATGCCTTTAAAATTACTTATTTTCTTGTATCAAGAGGATGTATGAGACTATGTCTCACCAAATGTTTAACAAAATAACAACTTCATGATGTATATATATATATATGAAAATGGAGGTTCTCTTTTAAAAAATCCATTGATAATTGTATAGTTGTGTAAAGTGGTATGATGGCAAGTTGTTGAATGCCATATGTGATGTAAAAATGCTTAATCGTAGTGTAATGGAAAAGTGAAATGAATGATGGCATGTTAGCCATATTGAAAGTTTGGTCGTGATGAATTGATGTTGAGGAATTGTTGTGAATTAATGTTGAGAAATTGTTGTGGTGTGTCGAGGACACATGATTATTGTGTGAAATGAGAAATTGTAATCATGCGTTGGAGGCGTATGGGTATCTTGTGGAAGAACATGGTAAGGAGGAAATAAAAATGTGATGTTGAATATTGTTATAGACATGTTTTTGAATATAAAAGAATGCTATGAGTTAGTAGTTATTGTATCATATCCTCAATTGTTTTAATGTCATTATTGCACATCATGACATGAGTTGGGAAAGCGTTCATTTTGGGAAAGATCATTGTAATGAGAACTAATGGAAATGTGTATGGGGTAAATACGTTGGTAAGTTCAGATAGGGGGTGTAGATGAATTTGATAAGTTGGCCTGAGTGTCCAAGGTGAAAGACCCGAAAGCCGCGTAGATAGGTGTCGAGCCTTCCAGTTAATACCGGTAAAAATGAAAGTTTGGTAGTGCTCATAGAGACTACTTGCAGACACTAGCCTAGGGATTACCAGTGTCGTATTTACCGCCCCTGTTGATTTAAATATTGGAAGTTGAAATTGATAAGATTACAAAATATTATTGAGAACATGTTGATTTTGAAATAGTGCATTGAAATAAAATTCTCCTTCATCATTGGCACTTGCATTGCATTACATATGCATTTCTTTTAACATTGATGGAATTGACATAACTGTATATACTTTGTGAGAAATCTCTACTGGGCTTTAAGCTCACCCCTATGAGAATTGGTACAGGTAAAGATGTGGTGACCCCGCCAAGCTAAGGGCGCGGAGATGTTTTGAAGAAGAGTAGTTTAACTCTTATTTTGTTGTGATATCTTTTATAAGCTAAGGGCTAATGTGTTTGGGTCCGTGAGACCATTATGTGTAACCGGGCTAATGCCTTGGAACTTGTAAGCCCTTGAGGGCCTTATTTGTTGTGATTTAATGATTTCCTTTATATGCTATAGATTTATGTACTAGTTTGTAAATAAATGTATAATGGCATGTGAGAATACTTGGTAAACATTTAGAACTATGTAAATGAATTTGGTTAATAGCTCATCTTTGGAAATGGGTTGATGTAATAGTTATGTGGGATTATTTTCGGGGCGCGACACTATGTGTATGTGAGATCTTGAAAAATGGAATTATTGTTGTAGAATTGATAAAATTGAGCCTTAAGGCTAAAGTTGAAAAGGGGGGGGGGGAGGGGGGAATGCCCTAATTAAGTTTAAATAGTTAATTTGTATAATTAATTTGGGGAAATATTAAATTTAGAGTTATGAAATTTGGAAAAAATATGAGTTGAATGGTGTAGTTGGATCGATTAATCACCCATCTATGAAAATGTTGATAATTCACCTGTTGATAAATTCATTATCTATTTAGAAATAACTGCTTTGGGCCATCGGTGGAGAATACTCTTGATTGTTGTAAACACTGCATGTTGATTAGGGAAAATTGAAACTAATCAACTGAATTAAGTCATTGAATATGACGGATGGAATAACACATTGAATATGTGCATTGATTGATCATTGTATATGATGAAGTGTTTAAATACATTGCATATGTATATTGTTTGGGAGGAGATAGGGAATGCACTCCATTGTGTGGGAGGAGAAATCGGATGTACTCCATTGTTTGGGAGGAGATAGAGGATGGACTCCATTGATAATTAAGTTGGCCGAAGTGTCTAGGGTGAAAGTCCCGAAACCTTATATACATCTGAATGATGTTGATGATTGAAGTGTTGTTAATATGAGTTGTAGTCTCATTTGAATTATTGATGAATTGAAGTGTTGTTTCCTTATGAGTTGTAGTCTCATTTAGAATTGTTGATGAATCGTAGTGTTGTTTTCTTATGAGTTGTAGCCTCATTTGAATTACTGGAATAGACGAACTATGTTAATGAAATGAATTAGAAATACAAATGGAACTCAATTGAAAGATGAATATCAATGCTGATGGATTATAAAAATGGTGTATATCGATACACATGTGTGGAACATTTATCAAATGCTAATGTTTTAGTTATCTCTCATGTTTGGTTTAGCATATCTCTACTGGGCTTTGGCTCACCCTACATGGGACATCATTTTCAGGTACATGTGATATGCCGCCTCTAAGGATATAGCTTGGGAGGTTTAGAAGCTGAAGGCTTATTTTTTATTTTTTTTGTAGTTATCTTTTGTATTACATGTAATTCAAGCCAATGGCTTGATATGTTAAGAGTTAGAACTCTCTTTTGCTGTAACCAAGTGTTGACTTGGAAAGTTGTGAGCCTATAGGGCATTTACTTTTGTTGTCAACATGTAATACTTTTTGTAATGAACTCTCTGATAAATGGTTATATTTTATTCTCCAATGTTTATGGTTATTATGAATGAATGATTTATAGTTTTATTTTAAGGGCGTTACAACTTGGTATCAGAGCATACCGGGTTTGAATACTTTCGGTACATGAGAAGTGGTTAGTACCATAATGGGTTTGTCTCGCTTGTTAGAGACTTACGTATGATGTTATATGCTTATGTGATAACATGTTTATATGACTATATGGGTATGGGATTTGATTTCTAGGATGTTGATCGGGTCTATGGGTTTCTGGGAGTCCTGTTGGAAAAGCACTTGATCAATGTCGTTTCTAACTGGAACTCTAGCAATGCCACGGGACGGTTATTATCCGGAAATGAAATTCGTAAGCGCTTATGTGATTATGTGCTTATGTTGAGTGACTTACAGTTGTCCAATGTATTAGGATGCGAGTGAAATAACTTCGGCACATTTGTGAATGTGCTAATGTTCTCGTTACCTTTATTAGGATGTCAGGACGAGGACGTGGCAGTAGGCATGGTAGGCCTAAGAGGCAGGAGATGCCTATACCGGATGATATTCCGGCGCAGGAAGAGGGTGTTGGTCAGGCCAACGTGCTGAGCCAGTGGGTCAGCAGGCCATGGGTGCCTTAGCCCGTGAGATGGCCGGAGCATTAAGGGAGTCTTTGGGCATTCTCAGAGCTGAGAATCAACCCAGGCCCATGTAGCTGAAGCAGGGCCTTCTTTTCTAAAGAGGGAGTTTTTCCGGTCGAATCCGGACGAGTTTTTGGGTGATCCAAAGGAGCCACTGAAGGCTGATGAGTGGCTAGAGCAGATGACGAAGACGTTTGAGATGCTTGGCATCGAAGACAGAGGGTTGCGAGTGACCTTGGCGTCCTTCCAGCTGAAGGGAGACACGGGTCAGTGGTGGAAGTTCATGCGGGGTTGTATTGGAGGAACTTGGAAGGCTTTCGTTGATGCCTTTCAGGAGAAGTTTTTGCCTTCCACTGTTAGGGAGAAGTTGAGGGGCCAATTTTATCAGCTCAAGCAGCTGAATACACCAGTGGTAGAGTTTGAGGCCACCTTTACCAGCTTATCGAGGTTTGCACTAGAGTTTGTGGCGACCGAGGAGTGTAAGTGCTTGGAGTTTGAGAAGAAATTGAGGACCGGACTCATGTTTCGAGTGGCTGGGTCCATGACTAGGGAGTATGGGCACCTAGTACAGGCTGCAGCCCATCTTGAGACCATTATGCATGCTGAGGAGGAAAGGATGAGGGGCTCCAAGAGAAGTCAAGATGGTCAGGGGGATGGTAGGAGGCAAAGGGGTTCTAATCCTTAGCAATCCCAGGGAGTGCTTGCGAGATCTACCTTTCCAGTGCCGAGTTCAGGTTCTGGAAGAGGCAGTCAGGGAGACATCACTTGTTACAAATGTGGTCAGCTGGGCCACAAGTCTCCAGCTTGTCCGCAGATGGGAGGAGGGCAGAGAACAGCTTCATCTTCGGCTCGTCCTCAGAGCCAGAGTCAGGGTAAAGGCCAGCCATTCGCTTGTTATCAGTGTGGACAGGCGAGGCATCTGAAGAGGTTTTGCCCGCAGTTGAGTGGCACATCTGGTGCATCTGGTTCGAGGCAGACGCAGCGTTATCAGCCAGCTCAGTCAGTTCAGGCCTCAAGGGCCAATCAGGAAGCCTCTTCGGCTCAGTCTGTGCAGCAGTCTTATGCTCTGAGAGGTGAACAGGTAAATCAGAGACCTACAGGGCGCGTGTATGCTGTTACAGCGCCAGATCTTGTACTGGCTCCATCTGTTGTGAGAGGTACCTTTTTGTTTTGCAACTCGATTTCTAATGTGTTGATTGATACGGATGCATCACATTCATTTATATCTTCTTCTTTTGCATTCGTTTTGGGATTGGAGTTGGCACAGTTAGCTTCTCCTATTTGTGTTATATCACCAATTGGGGGTGAGTTGATTTTGAAACAGGGGTGTCAAGGTTGTGATATAGAGGTCGCTGATCGTTGGCTTCCATTTTCATTTGTAGTAATGGCTATGTCGAGTTTTGATGTGATTTTGGGTATGGACTGGTTATCGTTATACCAGGCTGTTATAGATTGTTACCGTCAGAGGGTTACTGTATATACCTTGAATAGGGATTGTTTCCATTTCTTGGGAGATCGGGTTGGTAGAGTCTTGCCACCAGTGTATGATCCCCGAGGGCGGAGTGAGCTTAGTTGTCTTCTCGCTAGCTATATGAGTGGTGAGTGTAATGAGACCCAGGCTGAATTGCCGAGAGTGGTTTGTGAGTACTCGGACGTCTTTCCCGAGGATCTTGTTAGTTTACCACCTCACCTAGAGATCGAGTTCTCTATTAACTTAGTGCCTGGCACAGCACCGATTTCTATGGCACTGTACTGTTTTGCCCCAGCCGAGTTGAGTGAGTTGAAGATTCAACTCCAAGAGCTGCTAGATAAGGTTTTCATCTGCCCTAGTACTTCACCGTGGGGAGCACCTGTCCTCTTTACTAAAAAGAAAGACGGGGCTTTGAGACTTTGTATCAATTATCGAAAACTGAATCAGGCTACGGTTAAGAATAAGTACCCTATGCCCCATATAGATGATTTGTTTGACCAGTTGAAAGGATCCCGTTGTTTCTCTAATATAGACTTAAAGTCGGGTTACCATCATTTAAGGGTCAGGGACGAGGATATCCCAAAGACGGCATTCCGTACGCGGTATGGCCATTATGAGTTTCTGGTGATGCCTTTTGGGCTCACCAAGGCACCGGCAGTGTTTATGGTTTGATGAACCGGATCTTTCGGGAGTTCTTAGATCACTTTGTGGTCGTCTTTGTGGACTATAGCAATCCCGGTTTTCCTTTCCTTTTTATATTGTATTCCGGACGTGGTTCCATGGTTGTATTGTTGTCTCATTCTCATTTCCTTCCCTTACTCTTTGTATTTGAGTCTTGGGTTGTGTTGGGCAGGTTTGGAATAGGTTAGTTGTGCTTTGGAACCAAAAGTTGATGCCCAGATTTTGGCCTTCACGCTCGAGCAGGGCTTTTGATGCTCGAGCAAGCCCTTTGTTGTTGCTTCTCTGCTCGAGCGGGCGTTTTGACGCTCAAGCGTAATATTCCATCTCCCAGTACTTTGTCTGCAGGTCTTCAGACGCTCGAGCGGGAGTTTTGACGCTTGAGCGTGACCCTTTGTTTTTGTTCCTCCGCTCGAGCGGGGAGTTTGACGCTCGAGTGGGGACCATGTCTGCAAAACTTCTGGAAGTGTGTAATCTACACTCGAGCGGCGCTTTTGACGCTCGAGCGTGAGTCTGTGTCCGACGCTCGAGCGGGGGTTTCCATGCTCGAGCGGGGCGACTGGTATATGACTTCGGGATTCGACTTTTTGGATCACTTTTTGGTTTCCTTTCTCTCTCTTACTTTTCAAAAAACACCATTGGAGACCACCTCTCTCTAAAACCTCACCTTCTCTCTTAGATTTGATCTAGTTAGAGTGATCTCCTACCCTTTGGCCTTTACAAAAAATGTGTCGATCGTCGAGGGCTTTGTTTTGATCCGAAAAGTTTGGGGTTTGGAGCACTTTCGACTTCTTCATCTTCTCCGTTTGAGCTCTAACTTCGAGGTAGGGATATCCTACTCCATCTTATGAGCTTTGTCTTCAAAATTTGGTATTTTGATGTGTTGGGGGTTGTGGGGTAATTTTGAGAAAGCTTGGGGCTATTGTGTAATTTACAAAAGTGGGGTTTTCAAATTTATAAACCCATATGTACGTAATACGTTGAGAAAAGGAATTAACGTTGGATCATTGATGAAAATGGAACCTTAGGGTTGTTATGTGAATTATGGGAAAAAACCCTAATTTGTTGATAAATTGATTTGTATAATTAATTTTGGGAAATGAGGAATTGAATAGGAAATATTCAAATTGGAAAGGTATGGGATTAAAGGGTGTGGTTGGATTAATTTATCGCTCACCTAGACATAATGATGATATTTTATTCATTTGGTGCATTTATTTCCTGTTTAGAAATAACTGCATTGGGCTATCGGTGGAAGATAGTCTTGATTGTTGTAGACAATGCATGATGATTAGGCAAACTAAAACTAATCAATGGAATGTGTCATCGAATATGACGGTTGAGAAATACATTAACTTTATGTATTGATTGATTATGTATATGATCTATGCTTATGTACATTGTGTTGTGTGGGAGGAGATAGGGGATGTACTCCACAGTTTAGGGGAAGATAGGGGGTAGACCTCTAAACCGGAAATTGTGTGACATTGATACAACACTACAATGTGTATCATGGTGAAGTATGGAGGCGTTTGCTTGATTTGATATAGCACTAAAATGTATATCATTATCAATTGTGAAGTATAGAAGTGTTTCTATGATATATTGATACAGCACCAAAATGTGTATCACTTGTAAAGTAAGGAAGTGGTTTATGTGTTATTGATACAACACCAAAATGTGTATCCACCATGAATTTTGAAAGTTTTTTAGTAATGAGTTATAATCTCATTAAAATTAGTTGGCCAGGTTCTGAGTCTTGTTTTCAAATTCAAAGTTGAATAAGAAATGGAAAGTGAAATGTAACATGGACATGATTGTCATGAAACTGTAATATGATATAAGTTGGAATATAGGTGTGGACCATCTATCGAATGCTATTATTTTAGTCATTGTTTATAGTTGGTTTGGTATATTTCTACTAGGCTGTGGCTCACCCTATATGGGACATCATTTTCAGGTACAGGTAGCATGCCACCTCCAAGGATGTAACTTGAGAGGATTAGTGGCTGGACCTTCTTTTATGATTACTTTATTTGTATTACATATAAATCAAGCCAAGGACTCATTTTGTATAGAGTTAGAACTCTTCTTTTGTAACCAAGTGTTGACTTGGAAAGCTGTAAGCCCATAGGGCATTTGCTTTTGTTGTTAACATGTAATACATTTGTAAGAAATACTCTGATGGAATGTACTTATGCCTTACTCTCCTATGTCTGAGCATGTTAAGAATGTATGATTATTGGGTTTATTTTGAGGGCGTTACATGGACGACATTCTGATTTATTCACCTTCTGAGGAGGAGCACGAGGAACACTTGCGAGTGGTGCTTAAGTTGCTTAGAGCCCATAAGCTGTATGCTATGTTTGGGAAGTGTAAGTTCTGGCTAAGAGAGGTTAAATTCTTAGGCCATGTGGTATCCGGGGAAGGGGTGTCTGTTGATTCATCCAAGATTGAGGCAGTGTAGGATTGGGCACAGCCTAAGAGTGTTTTTGAGATCCGCAGTTTTCTAGGATTGGCCGGGCATTACCGTAGGTTTGTGAAAGATTTCTCCAAGCTAGCTTCGCCTTTGACTAGATTGACGCGGAAAGGGGTCAAGTTTGTGTGGAGTGAGACTTGTGAAAGTCGTTCCAAGAGCTTAAAGTTAGACTTACAACCGCTCCAGTTTTGATTATTCTGGAGAGAGGTTTGGGTTATGCAGTGTATTGTGATGCCTCATGAGAGGATTTGGGTCGTGTATTGATGCAGGAAGGAAAAGTAGTAGCCTATGGCTCGCGACAATTGAAAACACACGAGAGGAATTACCCTACACATGACCTAGAGTTAGCAGCTGTGATTTTTGCCTTGAAGATTTGGAGGCACAACCTGTATGGTGAGCGATTCAAGGTGTTCTTGGATCGTAAGAGTCTAAAGTACCTGTTTACACAGAAAGACTTGAACTTGAGGCAGAGGAGGTGGATGGAATTTATTGAGGATTACAATTTTGAGTTGCACTATCATTCAAGAAAGGCCAATGTTGTGGCCGATGCCCTTAGTAGGAAGTCCATTAGTGATGTAGCTTGTATTGCCATCCGAGAATAGGAGATGTTGGGCGCTCTTGGCGAGTTCGACTTGCTTCTAGGCGAATCTGTTGAATCTGCGGCCTTGTTTTCAGTAGTGGCACAACCTGCACTTGTGAATCGAGTGTTAGAGGCACAGAGGGGTGACTTTGAGGTAGAATCCCTCCGGGAGAAGATTTCTAGTGGGAAGGTAGAGAAGGGTTTGACCGTGTTTCCCGACCTAAGTGTGAGATACCGAGACCGTTTGTTTGTGCTGGAGTCTTGCCGAAAGGAAGTACTCTGAAAGTTTCACCATTCGCGCCTTGCGGTGCATCCAGGAGGCACTAAGATGTATCGTGATCTAAGTCGCCAATTTTGGTGGAGGGGTATGAAGAAAGATGTTGCAGTTTTTGTATCTAAGTGCCTTACTTGTCAGCAAGGGAAGGCTGAGCATCAGAGGCCAGCGGGCTTGTTACAGCTCTTGCCCATAGCCGAGTGAAAATGGGAGCACGTCACGATGGATTTTTTCATGGGTCTCCTGAAGACTCAACGAGGTAGTGATGCCATTTAGGTGGTAGTGGACCGCTTGACTAAGTCGGCGCACTTTATTCCTATGCGCGTGAGAGATACGGTAGATCTTCTTGCTGACTTATATATTCGAGACATAGTGAGGTTGCACGGGGTCCCAGTGTTGATCGTCTCAGATAGAGATCAGTGCTTTACTGCTAGGTTGTGGCAGAGTTTGTAGAGTGCCTTGGGCACTAGGTTGACCTTTAGCACAGCTTACCATCCTCAGACTGACGGGCAGTTTGAACGTACTATTAGATCCTTGAGGACATGCTTCGAGGCTGTGCCCTTGACTTTAAGGGGTCATGGGAGAGGCACTTACCCTTAGTGGAGTTCGCCTATAATAACAGTTTTCAATCGAGCATTGGTATGGCACCGTTTGAGGCCCTGTATGGCCGACCGTGTAGGTCTCCAGTGTGTTGGGCCAAGGTGGGTGATGCACCTTTGTTGGGCCCAGAGTTGGTTTGGGAGACGACGGAGAAAGTTGAACTTATCCGTAAGAGGTTAGTTACAGCCCAGAGTCACCAAAAGAGCTATGCTGACCGTAGGAGGAGGCCTTTGGCATTTGAGGTGGGTGATCACGTCTTTCCGAAGATATCACCTAGACGGGGTTTGATGAGGTTTGGGAAGAGTGGAAAGTTGTCCCCTCGGTTTATTGGCCCTTTTGAGATTCTTGAGCTGATTGGAGAGGTTGCCTACCGTTTAGCCTTGCTGCCGCAGTTGTTCGGAGTGCATGACGCGTTTCATGTTAGTATGCTTCGGAAGTACGAGCCGGATCCGTCGCATATATTGGATTGGACTGCTTAGAGGTTGATGAGGATGCCTCGCATGAGGAGAGACTGATACGGGTCTTGGATAGGCGGTACCAAGCCTTAGGAGGCAAGACGATTCCCTTGGTTAAGGTACTGTGGAAACATCATGGGGTTGAGGAAGCCACTTGGGAACGTGAATTGGAGGTCCAAGAAAAATATCCGGACCTATTTAATGATATTTGAGTTTGTGTGGAAAATTTTGTTTTGTATTAAACCATAAAAACATTGTATATGTTTCGGGTTGTAAAACATTGTATATGTTTCAGGTTGTAAAACATTGTATATGTTTTGGATTATGAAAATATTGAAATTGTTGAATACATTTCAAGAATATGAGTTTAATTTAACATTGTATATGTTGAATGTGTTGTAGAAATGCAAATATATCATTAACATTGAATATGTTATGGAATTTTGGAATATGTGTATTAGAACTCGTTGAAATTCAAAGAAATGCATGTTGATAATGCATGCTGAATTATATTGTAAGTTGTTCTCTTGAAAAGAGATGGAATGATCGGTAATGGGTCAAGATGATGAATGTGGAATTATGATATTATTGAGAATTGAGAAATCACGATTTTTGAAACTTGTGTATATCTAATTTCGAGGACGAAATTCTTTAAGGGGGGGAGGTTATAGCGATCCCAGTTTTCCCCTTTATGTATTGTACTTCGAGCTCGGGTTCCATAGTTGGTTGTTGTTGTTTATATCTTGTTTCCATCCTTAAATTCCTTTTATTTGAGTTTTGTGATGTGTTGGGCAGGTTTGAAACAGGTTGGATGTGATTTGAAATAAATAGTTGCTGCCCAGATTTTGGTCTCTTCGCTCGAGCGAGGCTTTGGGTTTTAGTTCCTTCGCTCGAGCCAGGGTCCCTTCACTCGAGCAAGCTTTTAGTGGTGTATCTCTTTGCTCGAGCGAGCATTCTTGCGCTCGAGCGTGCGTCTGCATCTTGGAAAAACCTGAAGATTGGTATTATCCTCTCGAGTGAGCGAGCTCTTTGTTTTGTGTTTCTTCGCTCGAGCGAGAACTCTTGCACTCGAGCGTGCTTTTGGGTTGTAAACCTGAAGCTTTGCATTGTTCACTCGAGCGAGGCTTCTTGCGCTTGAGCGAGGTGTTATTGTGTCTGGTCGCTCGAGCGACCACTTCTTCGCTCGAGCGAGGTTCGAATATATCAGTTCGCAGTAGCAAGTTTCTTCCACACTTTTTGATCTCCTTTTCTTCTCAAACCCTAGATCTAGCACATTCTTTCTCTACATACACCTTCTCTCTACAAATACTCTTGATCTAGAGGGTTTCTACCCTAGTCCCTTTGTATAAAAGTTGAAGTTTCACGTGGGCTACACTTTGATCCGAAAAATATTGGATTTGGAGCACTTCGAGTTTCCTCTCTTTCTCCTTTGAGTCTCTCTATTTGAGGTAGGGATAAACTACTCCTTCTTATGAGTTTTAACATAAATTTTAGTCATTTTGTATAAGTGGTGAGTTATGGAAATTTTGGAAAGTTAGGGTTTTGAAATTGAAATTTTAAAGAGGGGTCATCAATTGTTGAGCACTATGTGTATGTGAGATCTTGAAAAATGGAATTATTGTTGTAGAATTGATGAAATTGAGCCTTAGGGCTAAAGTTGAGAAAATGGGGAAAATGCCCTAATTAAGTTTAAATAATTAATTTGTATAATTAATTTGGGGAAATATTAAATTTAGAGTTATGAAATTTGGAAAAAATATGAGTTGAATGGTGTAGTTGGATCGATTAATTACCCACCTATGAAAATGTTGATAATTCACCTGTTGATAAATTCATTATTTGTGTAGAAATAACTACTTTGGGCTATCGGTGGAGGATAGTCTTGATTATTGTAGACACTGCATGTTGATTAGGGAAAATTGAAACTAATCAACTGAATTAAGTCATTGAATATGACGGATAGAATAACACATTGAATATGTGCATTGATTGATCATTGTATATGATGAAGTGTTTAAATACATTGCATATGTATGTTGTTTGGGAGGAGATGGGGGATGTACTCCATTGTGTGGGAGGAGAAATTGGATGTACTCTATTGTTTGGGAAGAGATAGGGGATGGACTCCATTGATAATTAAGTTGGCCGGAGTGTCCAACGTGAAAGTCCCGAAACCTTATATACATCTGAATGATGTTGATGATTGAAGTGTTGTTTATATGAGCTATAGTCTCATCTGAATTGTTAATGAATTGAAATGTTGTTTCCTTATGAGTTGTAGTCTCATTTAGAATTGTTGATGAATCGAAGTGTTGTTTTCTTATGAGTTATAGCCTCATTTGAATTACTGGAATAGACGAACTATGTTAATGAAATGAATTGGAAATACAAATGGAACTCAGTTGAAAGATGAATATCAATGTTGATGGATTATAAAAATGGTGTATATCGATGCACATGTGTGGAACATTTATCAAATGCTAATGTTTTAGTTATCTCTCATGTTTGGTTTAGCACACCTTCTTCTCCATCTCCTGAAATTGAAGCATCCACACCTTCTCCTTTGCCACCTTTTTGCTGGACAGAGAAACTGAGGCTTGCCCTTCCCATGGATAAAGTCTTTCCACCTTACAAACCTCCACATTTTCCTACTCCAGCTGAGCGGAAACAAGCTCAACTCCTGCTTGCAGCTTTCTCTCACTTGCTCTTCAATGTTATTGAGGACGAAGTCCCTCTCAAGAATCTTCGATGGGCTTGTGATATTCTGACTAGGAGTCATGTCCTTAATCCCCTTGCCCAATCAGAACTTCATATGTTCCTGGACCAACTTCCATTGCTCCTCTACTGGCATTGAAATTCTATGGCCACTACACAATCTTTAGACCAACTTTCGTCTCTTCGAATTCATGCCCAGTACGAAGCATAGAACTTCATCGAAGAATTCGATGATTTCAAGAATAAAGATTCTGCATATTGGGATGATTTAGCCATAGATGAATTGGAACAAAGATTGAGAGAGGAAGCTTTCGAAATAAAGGCTGAAGAGTTTTACTACGAAGTGAGAGCACATCAACTCATGCAGCCAACGTTAGAAGAAATAGAAGATATAATAAAAAAAGAACAAAAATTCATTGATCATTATTGGACTAAATTTCATGATCATGTTATTTATTCCATTCCTTATTTTTATGAGCTTGAGTTTATACCCAGATAGGGTTATTCGATGTAATTGCCTTGGCTTGAATATAAACCAAATTCTTCTGTATTTGGCATTGTTTAACCGTGTTTCCTTTTGTCTTTAAAAGCCAATTCAGAGCTTCGAACTGAACAATCTTATTCGTCGAATATGGACTCAATTGTTTCAAAAATGAAACACTAAGAATCAACATGAACCTTTCCAATTTATGGAATACGGTTAACATTTTTTGCTGATCTTCATCTAGAAATAATGCTTCGAATCTAGCAATTTTATACTTAAAGCTTGCTTCAGCCATAACCAACATCTAATCATGGTTAATATGATCAATTTAGTTTTAAAATTGACCATCTTTTGCTTCGATCAACAGTTCATGCTGTTTTAGTTCAAAAGATAAAATCTTTCCGTATATACACCAACCAACTATTGGTTTTGATGTTTCGAACAACTATTCACATCCTTAAGAGGCCTTAAGTTTTGTTTCGAAGGACTTCACTTTCTGAAGTAAACAAATACTTGAGCATTCTTGCATCCTTAAGTATGGAATGTGCTTCGAAGCCGGCTTCTCTATTTCGAAGCCGATGTTATTTGACTTCTGGCGCCAAAATCTGGTTTCGAAGCCAAATACCTTACTTCGAAGCTAGTCTCAGCATCTGGGCTGTGTTTTTCCCTCCAAAAGTATCAATATTGAAGGAAACTTTTCGTATTCGTACTTCTAGTACTTAACGACTTACACAATATATTTTTCAGACACAAAAGCTTTTAAAACCCTTTTGTTTTGTGCTCTAAAATCACTTGCTCTTTTAACGCACAAACCCTTCTTTCTACCGATCTTCTGTTAACCCTCTCTTCCTTGCTGCCTGCTACCAATGGATCCTTCCTCGCTAAAAGTGCTTGCTGGCGACCGTATCAGCCCTACCATGGCTTTGAAACAATGTATTGATGAAGAAATCGCCAAGCTAACAACTGGTGGGCCAAGCGCCATAGATGGACGTCTCTTTGTTCCTCGCCACAACAACCAACAAGAGTACGTTCTAGGCCCCATCTTTCGGGAAGCCCCTGACCAACTTCCAGCTTTATACCCCTGTTTGGAGGACCACTTTCTTCTCTACGAAGGAGGGCTTGACTGGAGCAATTGGAGAGTGACCCGGCCTCATCGTTGTTGGCCGACATTGAGAACCGAATGGGAGGAATGGTATGACAGAGTTGTACCTGCGAGAGAAGATGACCTACAGGAGCTCTATATCCTCGACGCCCTTCGTCTTTCCAGGTTCATCATTCCTGAGGACCCCTTTTTAATTCCTGCTGCTCTATGTTTTTGGAATATGGCTTTTAAGTTCTTCCAATTTCGGTGCGGCATGATGGCCCCCACCGTTTTTTTATTTGCCATCTCTTAGGGCTTTCACCCCTTGGCTCTCCTTTCACTCCCAACTACCCAGACCTCCCTGTCAAATTTTCCCTTCCAGCCTTAAACTCCTCTTACAGTGACTTCGTAAAGGCTAAAAATAAAAGGGAAGGCCCCGTGAAAGACAGAGAACTCTTTTCCTTCATTTTATACTGGTTATGCAAATTTCTCTTTTGCACATCATCTCAAAGGATTATGCCTAAGTTCATTCCACTCGCGAAGGCACTTGTCTTAAAAAAACATATAGCTCTTGCTCCTTATCTTTTAGGTCATGTTTACAGCTTGTGAAAAACCTCTTGATGTTAACCAAGGAGGTCCCCTCTGGGTGCTCCAGTTCTGGCTCTTTGCCTATTTCACTGATTTGCATCAAAAATGCCTAAAATTCCTTGTTCAGGATCCTAACACCTATGGGGAAAATTACGCTAGGATTGTTCTTTATCCTGCTTCTTTTGCTTATTACTTTGCCTTCTTTCACCAGCTCCCTATTTCTCCTCCTGCTTCCCTTTTTTGTCCTTTTGATGCCAATAAAGGACCTGCTTGGCTGCAAACTTTTCTGGCTGATAAAGAGTGCTCCACCTCACCCCACAAAGATATGTGGGCTTCAATTTTGCTACCGAGGGAGTTGTTCATTGGCACTTTAAACCCTCGAGGTTATAAATGCATATCTGAGGTGTACTGCCCTTCTCAGTTTGCCAGACAATTTGGGCTCACTCAAGGGATACCTGTTCCACTTTGCAGTCTCTCGAATGTCCACCTTACGGCTAGAAACTTGAGAATATCCAAATCAAAGCTAGATGCGGCAATATTCAAACTGTTGAAGGAATTGAATGAATTTCAATTTGTCCATTTTCTCCCATCTGGCTTAGTTTTGAAAAGATTCCCGAACTGGTGGACAGTCAATATGGAAGTGCACCTATCTGTACACCCTCATGACTTGCTAATAAGGTTAGGAGTGCCTTCGAAGGCTCAGTCAGCAACGGTTGAGAACACTCCCCCTCTTCCTGAAATTGCTAAAACTACTCCAGCAGCTTCACCCCTTCCATCTAGAGTCACTAGAGCTGCCTCAAAAAAGGGTTAGTATTTTCATGTCCCTTTTTCTTTTTGAATCTTTTTTGTTTCCTTTACACTCATATTTTCCTTTGGTGCAGGGTCCCCACAAGAAGAATCTCCTAAAAGAGCTGAAACCCTAACTGCCCTCAAAGCTAGACAACAGCAGAAAAAGAAAAGAAAACTGGTACTCACTCCTGAAGAATCTGAATCTTAAAATGAAGAGAGAGAGATTGAGCAAGAGCAAGAAACACCATTACAAAGAAAAAAAGAGAACAAGGGTGGCTGCCCCCTTTTCTGATTTGGTCGAAGATCCTAATTCCGAGACAGTTGACAAAGCAACGGAAAAGGAGCTTACTTCTGAAGAACTTGATCCCCAAATTGAAGAGAGAGAGGTTGAGAATGAGCCAGCAGTATCATTGCCAAGAAAGAAAAGAAAGAAAGTGACTGTCCCTGCTACTGACTTGGTTGAAGATCCTATCCATGAAGCTTCTACCAAGGCAGTAGAACAAGAACATTCCAAAGCAATGATTGTCTTTGAGAGGGCCGAGAAGATATGGCAACAACAATTCCTGAGAGATGAAGTTGTTGCTGCTGCTGCTGATGCATTACAAAGGAAAGCTGTAAGAAGGCAACAAACTGCCAAACACTACTCCCTTCGTAGCTCTCCCATCATTGCCAACATTTCTGAAAAAAGTAATTTCTTTCATGCTTCTACTATTTTTCCTTATCGAATTTTGACATTGAAGCTTGACATTTACGTTTCTTCCTTTTTACAGCAACAACTACTGAGGCTATACTTCCAATGAGGACTCCCTCAATTTCAGTTAAAGTTGATCAGATGCAGAATGTGAAAGCCATTCAGATAATGCTCCCACTTCCCAGGCCTACATTCCATGTACCCCCTTTGAGTCCTAGCATTCCTGTAACTCTTTCTTTTGGTCTGACTCCATATCTTCCTTATCTGACCTTTGACCTGTCTCAATTTACTTCTCATTCGGGCCCTGCTCTTCCTTCTCCTTCTAAGGAAATTTCAACCATTACCTCTTCTTCGAAGTTATCTGATTCCCCAATTGAGGGTGCTGGTAGTTCTCCAACTCATAGTTCATTACCTTTGCCTACTTCCAGCCCCTCTTCACTTGATTCATTGGTGGCTAAGACCATAGAGACTGCCAAAGATGCTCCATCCATTTCTCCTATCCCTATGCAGTCTCTTATGCCTTCCACCACAGCTCTCTCTGCACCCCTCATGTCTATGGATGAGGTTGATGTTTTCGAAGCAAGACTAGCTAGTCTCTTCGACATACCCTCTACCTCTCCAACATTCAATGAGGAAGCTGAGCCATTAGTTTTGGCTGACTCTTTGCTGGAAATTTTTGAGAGCTCTTCTTTCTCCAGCAGCCAGCCTTTTGTACCTTTGATAGACTTAGACACCTGCCTGGAACTGTTAATCTCCTTTTCGAGGATTCCCTTCGAGGCTCTACAAAAGCCTATCATCAGAAATGGGTTTCTTCAGTGCTGCAAAATTACTGAGCAGTCCGGCATGAATGTCTCAAGTCATCTATCTCAGGCTGTAGCTATTATCAACTTCTACATCAGCATTTGTCATGCTGCCAATGCTGCGGATGAGAAATTGGCTAAAGACCAGAGTTTTGTTTCCCAAGTGCGTACTGAAGTGTCAGATCTTAAGGAACAACACTCCTCTGCCTCTCAGTTTCGAATTCAGCTGCTGGAGAAGAAAGCTCGACTTGAGGAGGAGCTAACTGCAATAAACCAGGCCTTGGTCCGAACTGACACCAAATTGCATATCACCAACCAAGAACTGGCCGATAGAAAGGGAGAAATAACTGCAGCTATTCAACTACTTTCATCATTTACCAATAGGAAATTTGTTGTACAAAAACAATTAAAACGTTGTAATGCTTTTTGGGCCAATTTGTGGCACAATGTATTTGACTCTTTATGAAAGAACAAATTTTTGTCCATCATTTGAGCAGTCTTATGTTCTTGTGCTTAGTGTCTATTTTATTCCTTGTGTTTCCTAAATGGTTGGAAAATAAGGTTTCAAATATCTGCCATTAATCTTTTTGGGATGTACATAACCATTCAAATTTATTAAATGGTATGCTCCAAAAGGCAAAACTCTATGAATTTGATATGGTCCTTCCCAGTTAGGTGACCATTTGCCAAACTTATAGCTTTTAATTCCTATTGGGAGTATTGTTTTCCATACCAAATCACCTTCATCAAAGCCAATGTGTTTGACTTTCTTATTATAATTCTTGGCTACTTTCTTCTTTCGGAAAAGAATGCTATTTAATGCCAAAATTCTAGCTTCATCTATGCTTTCTAACTCCAAACACATACTTTGATGGTACTGCTCAGGATCTAACTGATCTTGGCATCTTACCCTCAAAGATTTAACATTAATCTCCACAGGTAAAACTACATCATGCCCATATACAAAGGCATAAGGAGTGACTCCTATGCTTGACCTTGGGGAAGTTCTGTAAGCCCACAAAACATCCAACAACAGGTTATGCCAATCCCTAGGATTATCTTCCACAACCTTTTGTATTCCCTTTTTCAAGGACTTGTTGGATGATTCAGCTTGACCATTGGCTTGTGCATAATAGGGTGTGGAATTAACAAGGCTAATTCCAAACTCTGCCATAAAAGACCACACCATTTTCCCATCGAACACAGTCCCATTATCCACAGTTATGGTTTGTGGGATGCCAAATCTATGGATTAAATCTTTAATGAACCCAATGACTTCTGTCTGGTCTACAGCTTTGTATGGCTTGGCTTCGACCCACTTAGTAAAGTAATCAGTGGCCACTAGAATGAAACAATGATGCTTCGAAGAAGGTGGGTGTATTTTTCCCATCATATCCATGGCCCATCCTCTGAATGACCAAGGCTTCACTACTGCATGTAGGTCAGTTATGGGCACATGCCTTATTGTGCCATACTTTTGACATGCCTGGCAACCCTTTGCATATTCTATGTAGTCATTAAGGATAGTTGGCCAATAGTAGGAATGCCTTCGAAGCAACTATCTCATCTTTACACCAGGCTGATGAGCACCACAGATGCCTTCATGAACCTCAGCCATAGCTGTTAATGCTTCTTTTGAACCTAAGCATTCCAGCAACAAACCATCTCCTCCCCTTTTGTAGAGAGCATTACCATATATCATATATTGCATAGACTGCAATTTAACTTTTCTACTGGCCTTCGAAGATGGACCGGCCAAGTACTGCATTATTGGATGCCTCCAATCTTGTTCTTGTAAGTCATTATGATTGACTTCCAAAACCACATTCCTTTTGTGCAAAGGTTGTATTAATCTCTGATATGTTGTTTGGCTTATGTCCCTTTGGGCATTATCCCTTCTCTTGAAGTTCGAAGCTTTCTGAGCCACATCATTAGCTCTATTATTTAAGAATTTTGGAACATGAGTCACATTTGCTATTTGAAATTGAGAAAGCAGATGTAATGCAACAACATAGTATAGTAAAATGCTTATGCTTTGACACTTGAAAATCCCTTTCACTTGGTTAACCACCAATTGAGAATCTCCAAATATGTCAACTGCATGAACTTGTAATCCAATAAGAATTTCCAGTCCCACTATTAAGGCTTCATATTCAGCCTGGTTATTGGAACAAGTAGCTTCATCTACCCTGAAACCATGTGTGGTTTCTACCCCTTGTGGTGATTTAATCACAATACCAATTCCAGTTAAGCCATTGGCTTTCGACCCATCGAACCATATCTACCATGGCTCAACACTAGCCATACCAAGTTCCATTATCTCTTGGCTCTCTGTTTGAGATGGATGGTCTGCCAGAAAATTGGCTAAAACTTGCCCTTTTACTGCCCTTTGAGGGACATATTCTAGATGAAATTCTGATAAGGCTAGTATCCACTTGCCAATTCTTCCCCTCAACATAGGTCTAGATAACATGTACTTAACCAAATCTGTGGTTGCAATTACGAGGACAGTTGTAGGTAAAAGATAGTATCTTAATTTCATTGTAGCAAAGTACAAAGCAAGACACAACTTTTCAACAGCTGAATATTTACATTCACAAGAATTTAAAAACCTACTAAGGTAATAAACAGCTTGCTCCTTGCCTTCTTCATTATCTTAGGCCAAGAAAGCTCCCAATGAATCTTCTGCTGCAGCTATGTACAACTTCAAGGGCTTATCACCCTTTGGTGGCATCAGCACTGGAGGGTTGGCCAAGTAGGCTTTGATACCTTCGAAAGCAATTTGATGCTTTGCTGTCCACTCAAATTCCTCTTCATCTTTCAGCCTTAACAAGGAAGAAAATATTTTAGTTTTCCCTGCAGTGTTAGAAATGAACCTTCGAAGAAAGTTAACCTGTCCAAGGAACCTTTGTAATTCTTTCTTACTTGATGGAGGCCTGGCTTCAATGTTGGCTTTAGCTTTATTCTGATCAATCTGTATTCCTTTCTTGTGCACTACATAACCCAAGAAGTTTCCAGATGACACACCAAAAGCACACTTAAGGGGATTGAGTTTTAACTTGAACCTCCTCATTCTTTCAAAAGCTACTTCTAAATAAAACAGATGCTCCTCCATGGACTGGGATTTCACTACAATGTCATCAATATAACATTCTAAATACCCTCCAATGAAGTCATGAAAGATAGTGTTTATCGCCCTTTGATATGTAGCTTCAGCATTCTTCAGACCAAATGGCATTTTAACCCATTCGAAGGTGCCAATATTCCCAAGACATCTGAATGATGTCTTGTGGATATCCTCCTCTGCAATGCAGATTTGGTTATAACCAGAGTGTCCATCCATCATTGATAAAACTTGATGTCCTGCTGAACTGTCTACCAACAGATCTATTATAAGCATAAGGTACTCATCTTTTGGAGTTGCTAGATTTAAGTTTCTGAAATCAATGCATACCCTCATTTTACCATTCTTCTTAACTATAGGCACAATATTAGATAGCCATTCAACATACCTGGCTGTCCTAATAAAGCCTGCCTTGAGTAGTCTAAGAATCTCCTCCTTGACTTTCTGAATCACTTCTGGACTCATTCTTCTTGGTTTCTGTTTGTATGGTTTGAAATTAGGCTTCATAGGGAGCCTATGTTCCACTAATGACTTATCCAATCCTGGTAGTTCATTATAAGACCATGCAAAGCAATCTTTATATTTCTTTAGAACAACCAATAACTGGTCCTTGTCTAGATCATTCAAACAAGCACTTATATAGGTGGGCAGTTGCATAGAACGTTCCCCTAAATTTATTTCTTCTAAGGGGTCTTGTGTCTGAGAACTTATTGAAGCTTCTTCCTTGATTTCTTCTACCTTCGAAGCAACCTTCTTGCTTTGTTCTGCTCTCAGGTTCTTTAGTTCAACATATATGCCCTCTTCCTCATAGACAAAATCTGTCTACAAAGCTTCCTCTTCCTGTATCTCCTGGACTTTTGCTTCAATGTCCAATGC
The DNA here is from genome assembly GCA_022316695.1 of Camellia oleifera. Classification (NCBI taxonomy): domain Eukaryota; kingdom Viridiplantae; phylum Streptophyta; class Magnoliopsida; order Ericales; family Theaceae; genus Camellia; species Camellia oleifera. Next base: position 15,765,210 of record CM039308.1, on the reverse strand, counting down.
ACAGTACTTATCAAGGGTCAAAACTCTGACCTGTTGCTGCTCCTACTTGCAGCCAATTATCATGGCTTCTCTCTCTTGCTCCTGTACTTTCTGGACTATTGCTTTTACATCCAACGTTGAGAATTTAATCAGAGCCAAGGACTTGGCTTCTTGTGCTTCATCTCTTTGCCTACAACCAGGCATCATTGTCATCTCTAACGACAATCTCTTCATCAGCACTATCCCAGACTAAGTGCTTCAGGTGTGTCACTTCCTCATCAGCCGTCACTTCGGCTGAGCCATCAGGTTTCCTCAGTATACTGAGTGGTGTCACTCCCTCAATATACAGTTTGGCCTCTGCAAAGTCTGCACAGGCTATGAAGGGTTGAGGATTTGCATCAATTTCCTCTGTCTCTCCATTGCCTAAGGCCATCATAATTTTCTGATGCAAAGAGGAAGGCTGTGGATCCAATCTCTCCCAAGTAAAGCATTGTATTTAGCATTACTGTCGATTACGAAGAATGCTGTCATGCAGTCCCTTGTTCCCACACTCAAGTTAATGGGTAGAATTCCCTGAGCCATCTGTTTGTCTCCAGCAAAGCCATTAATGGTTGTGCTAGTTGGGATCAACCAAGGATTCTTTTTCCCTAGTTTCTTCAAAGAAGATTTCGGTAGTAAGTTCACTGCTGCCCCATTATCTATCAGGACTCGGTTCAATTGTATCCCATCGAAGAAAGCCTTGATGTACAAAGGCTTGACATGTTGTGTCATAGAATTCGAGGGATATTCAAAAGAATATGAGAGGTTAATGATCACCTCTTCTTCACTCTCATATTCAGTTTCCATTGGGGTTACCATTCCGGAATCATCCTATACCATACTCACTTGTGAATCTTCACTAGAGACTGGAATTGGATCAACTTCTTGACCATCTTGGTTCTCATCCCCAGCTTCAAACTCATGAGGTAGTATATGTACCATATTAACTAATACTGGAGGAAATGAGCCAAACTGGATGGCTGGCTGTGCCTGTTTCCCCTCTTGGCTATCTTGATCAGTTACCTCAGAAGCATCGTTCATGCTGCATTCTGGCACTTCATTGCTAACAGGTTCCTTCGAATGGTTTTTCTCGACTGGTTTTTCAACCAGAAATGTTTGCTTAGCCATGAAGGCTTCGAACATTTCTTCCTCCACCATTTCTTTCTTTTGGCTTATGTCAATTTCTTCTTCTATCTCGCTATCACTCTCCATCAGAGCTTTCTCCAATCCTGCTAAGCTAGACTTCTCTCTGGCTTTTAGTTCAGAATGAACCTTGGCCAACAGTTCTCTGCTGCAACCCACTTTGCTTTGTAGCGTTGGCTTTGGAGTATGGTCTGGCTTTGGAGTCTTTTTTCCTTCTGTCTAGACCAATGAAGAGCTCTCTCCATTTTCTTTCACATCTTTCTGGTACTGAGTGTACCTGCGCTAAATCTTTCTCCTTTATGATCTCGAAATGACTGGGACCATGTCTGGTTCCTTTGTCTTTGGGTGTTTAAGCAATGCCCAATTGTTCGGAGTCACCAAAGGAGGCTTAACCATCCTTCCTTGGTTTCCAACATCTCTCTGGGCAGGCACTTCCCTAGGTTTGTTTTGCATTACAAACCAGTCTGGAACTCCAGGTACCCACGAACTTACTGACTCAGATGTTAAACTGCTTTTTTCTACCTTCGAAGCCATCTTCGAAGCTGGCTGTAAAGGTAAGTGCTTGGCTCTGACCTCATGTTTCGAGCCTGATTCAGGCCTTCGATGAAGGTGGCCACTTTCTGTCCTGCGTGAGGTTGGTCTAGGGGGCCAATCTCTGGCTTTGATCCCATAACCTGAACTCCTCTCCAGTCCTCTTTCAGAATGACTGCTCTCCATTCTGTAATAGTTAGGTGGCCTGGACTCATACAAGGGCCTCTTGCCTTTAGCATGCATTATATCGACTGCTGGTTCAACTACCAATGGCTGCTGCCTAACACTAGCCAAATACAGCCTTTTGTTATAAGCATTAGTTGGTTTAGGGCGTCTTTGCACATTCCTGTAATATTGCTTCCCATCAATTGGGAGCCCTTTCAACCACTTATAACTCAGTCTGCACTTGGGACACATCCTTTGCATTACTGCTGCCTCTAAGGAATCATCATCCAGTGATTCTTCATCAGAGTGTTCCCTCTGGTGTGAGAAACCTTGTCCAATAGCTGGTCGGTTTCTAGTGTCCTTCTTGATGGTTGTCTGGTTAGCAACATGCATCTGCACATTGACTTCTTCCAGTTCCGTCAAGGACAAGTTCTGGAAGTCTGACATAATGACATTGGCTGCCACCTCTCCAACTTCTGGAAATGGATTACTGTCGATCCCCATGGCCTTTTCTGCTTTGGCTGTGAATTTCAAACTTCCTTTCCGAATTTGTTTTTGGATCCTGTCTCGAAAAACAATGCAGTTTTTAGTCGAGTGAGACCAGGAGTTATGCCATTTACAATATACTTTTCCCTTAAGTTCATCTGAAGATGGCAGTTTTACTCTTTTTGGTAACTTAAGAAAATTGGCCGCAAGCAAATGATCAAAAATGTCATCTGCCTTTGTTAAATCGAAAGAGTACTTCCTGTAAAAGTCTTTCTTTTTAAACTGCTGGTCAATTGTTGTATCCTTATCAATTAATGCTTCACAGATTACAGGTTCTTTGCCCACAATCTCTGCTGCATCGATCTCATAATTAGGATCTCTATAATATGTCTTATACGATGCATTATTTCGATCTTGTTCCTCCTCTAATAATGCTTCATATCGAGACACCTTATAGGTTAGTTCCACCAAATCTCTGAATTCAGTTGAGTCAAACTTCTTTCGAAGCTTGAATCCTAAGCCATTTTGAGCCAATCTTACGAATTCTGGCTCTGGTAGGATGACTCTACATTTATTTCGAGCCCTTTTAAATCTGGCAATAAACTGAGTAGCCTTTTTTTCAGGCCTTTGACTCAATCTTGCCAAGTCTGCCATGGAAACCTCTGGCTCCGATTGGAAGAATTGGGCATGAAATGCCTCTTCCATTTGTTGCCATGTTTGAATGGAGCCAGGTGTAAGGTTGATGTACCATGCAAATGCTCCCCCAGTTAGAGAATTTGGGAATAATCTTAGTTTCATATAGTCATGATTAGTAAATTCACCGCATTGAGCAGCAAACCTAGCAATATGCTCTACTGTTGATTGATTTCCACTCCCATAGAAAAGGGTAAAATCTGGTATTCTAAACCCCCTTGGGTATTCATGTACCCTATCTATCCATTCTGGGTATAGTTTTTTGTATACAGGAGTCTCGACCCCCCGAGCCATCGGTCCACACATCTCCCTAAAAATATCAGCAATTTAGTCCCTAGCGACCATATTTTGTGCCTGCTGAACCACTACTGGAGAAACAAACACAGGATTTTGTGGACAAACTTGTGCCTATGGTCCTCTTGGTCCATAAGGTGGTACATTTGGGACTGGTTGCCCCTGTGGTGCAGATTGCTGTTGGGGGTGTAGATAACCCCTTTGAGCCTGTCCTGCGAAAGGACCTGTGAAAGGTGCTGGAACAGGTGTTGTGTCCCTTCTATTTGTGGGAAAACCTTCCAACCCCCTGGGTATAAATTCAAATAAGGGATTATTGTACCCCCTAGTGCCAAGTATGGCTTCGAACATGGGATTTGTGACCATTCTTATGCCAGCTTCTTGTACTAGGCCAGATCCATCAACTTGCATGGCTTCATTATTGAGCACTGAGGCATTTTGACCTGCTATAGGCCTCGAAATGGGTTCATACCAAGACTGAGGTGATGGTCTTTCATAATTCTGATTACTAGTTTGACCATTAGAATGTCCATTAACTTGCATAGGCTGTTTATCTCTAGCCAATCTTTGCTGAGGGACATTTAAAACTTCCTCTGTGTGTCTTGTGTTTGTTGGTTGGTGGTTATTCATTCGATCCAAAAAGGATGCTGCCCACCTTTCCATTGTGTTCATTAATTGTTGTCCCATGGCATCTACTAGGCCATCCCATGGATTTGTTGGATGAGTAGATGGAACAGTGGATGGTCCAATTCCTTGGTTTCGTCCAATATTATGAACATATGGTTCTTGTCCTGAAGTACTGGTCTGTTCGACCATAGGTTCTGATAATATGGGAGTTTTCACAGGATGTGTTACCACATTATCCTCTAGATTAGGTATTTCTACCTCTCCTTCTACGCCTTCTTCCAAGCGTTCATTTTCTCCTTGTCTTCTTCGTCTAGCCATTTTAATTAGTCCCACTGTGCGTGCTAAAAATATATGTTGGCTTTTTGGCTCTCGAATGGTGTTTTTGTAAATGCAAGCGTGCCAGTAAGGATCAATCAGTCCTTACAGAAATGTTAATTGCCAACTAATTATCAGATGATTGTGTTTTAGTTCTTTCAGCCTCAATGAAGAGGACTTTTACTGGTGGCTTGACTTAAGAGAAATTAAGCAAAATAACAGTTAAATGAAAAGAAATTGAAGTATTTCATTAGAATGAAAACTTACAATGATTCAAACTCAGGCTCGTAGAGGTTTACAGCAACGACCTACTTGAAACTACTCCTATGAATGAAGTGCAGTGCAGGAATTTAAAGTACAGGAATGCAAAGAGCAGGAATTTAAAGAACATGAAATGTAAAGACTGGAAATGTAAAACTGGAAAAGAAAATATGTAAAGTAAGACTAGTTTGTATGATCTGAGTCTGGGTGTTTTTTCTGGGGTCTTCCCAGCTATTTATACTTCTCAAGGATGACCATCGAACTGCACTTCAAACCGTCGAACTGCTCCTCCATGATCGCTGATCATGCTGCATTATAAGTAGTTCCACTACGCCATCACTTGCAGTTAGGCTTTCCTCCTATATTTGAATTTGAATCTGAGTAACTGTTGAAGCCACGTCACCTTGCACCTCTTTATTGATCCAATGCTACTCAGATCACATGAGAACCAATACTAACTGCCTCATGTACGATCGGGATCGAAGACTTGAATAGTCTTCCTATATTACCCTTATTCTGCCACGTGTTGAATTGTAACTGGCTTGTACAAAATATGTAGCCAACATATTTCTAGTGTGGCTCATCTCTAGTTGTTTAAACATAATATTATTGTAAAAAAAAAAAAAATGAATAAAGTAATATGTTCAGAATATTTATGTTGAACAAAATAAATAAGTTCATCCTTATATGTTGAACAACTTCAACTTGTTTTGTTCAAATAAAAATAATCAAATATTGTGTAAGTGTTCAACTATGGTTATTTGAACATGATGAACAAACTCATCTTTCCAATATACTAACGAGACAAATAAAAAATCAAAAAATTAAGTCATAAACTAAGATTTTCAATGTTAAAATCAACGTTTTCAATATTTATATCTGAACCAACCATCTCAGTGCCATCCATAGTGTGCAAAACTTCAAAACTAATTGATTTCAATATTCTTAAACCCTAAATCTTCAAAAGGAGTTTGAAAAATAAGTATAATGGAGAAGAGAATAAAGTGAGCTAATTGATAATTAATGATCATGAATGTATGTTAATAGTGAAAGTGATGAAGAAATTCAATATTTATATGTTAAAACCCTAAACCCTATAGAGATGATAGTGTGTGAAGAGTATTTCTACTTTTAAAATATGAAAATTTTGAATGGATAGAATACACCATACGTTGTCCTTAATGATCATTTCATTAACGGATATTATTGGAATATAAATTTAGTCTATTAATGGTGTGTACTAAGAGTATGTATGTAAATAGAATCACCTTTTCTTATGTTCTAATAAATTTTATGGGTAACATAATTACCAAAATATCTCAAATAATAATATTCATATTGACAACGTGAATCTTCCATAACATGAACATTCACACAGTCAATGTAAATGTTTACATCGTCAATGTGAACATTCACACTGTCAAACATGAATGTTCACATCACCAAGTTGATGTCAAATATTTATAAAGGAAAAATTGTCCATAAGATATTTTAAATATGAAAATTATGATTTAGTAGACCAAATGTTCATATTATAAGATTTATTGAAATATAAGAATATGTTATGACCTATCATAGTCCCAAAGTATTGTGAATCTCTTTCCCCATTTTACAAACAAACGTAATATTAGTGAACCCCACACCCATCCTAATCCAATCTCATCTCCTATAATCCAAAACAAATAGACCTTAAGTACTTCTAAAAAAAAAAAAAAATCCTAATAAATCCCCCAATTTTTTATTTTAAAAAAATGATCTTGGATTGTTCACAAGATTCTACACTAGCCTTAATTTTCTCCCCTGGTCATGACTAGTAAGTCATTAAGACTAATTGATGTTAAACTATTCTTAATTTTCTCAACTTGTTATAACTCATAAGTCATTAATAATAATTAATAAACTTTCCCCACTTGTTGGAACCCCCCCCTCCCAAAAAAAGAAACTTAAAAAAAATAAAATAAAATAAAATAAAATCTATCTATATATTATATAAGGAAATGAGATTTTTAACCTACAAGTCTTGTGGGAGCTTCAATATTCCGATTTTAATTTTTTAATTTTTTGATTAAAACAAACTCAACATTTGTTGACCTCTTCCAATCCACAAGCATTTTTTACTTCTCCTATACCTACTGTTGTCATACACTATAGTTAGTGATGAGATTATTAAATTATTTTTGTAAAAAATCTAAAAAACATAATTTGTATATTAAAAAAAATATTTAAAATAGATATAAACTCTTATTAAAAAATAACAGGTTGCAATTGTGAAAAAAATAGAAAACAAAATTACACTATGCATTTCATTATTAATGCTCAAAAAATGTGCCAAGTGTTTATATAAAGGCTTGACACGTGTCCACTCTCAAGTCTATATCTATATATTATATAAGGAAAATGGGTTTTCTAACCCGCATGTCTTGCACGAACTCTAATATCTCAATCTTAATTTTTTCAATTTTTTGATTTAAAAAAAAAATCTTAGCATTTATTGACTTTTCCTAACTCACAAACTTTTTTGATTTCTCCCATATCTATCGCCGCACTTTTCAACTTCTCCCATACTAATTTGTGGTTAGTGATGAGTTTATTAAATTATTTTTATAAAAAATTATAAAAAAATAATAATTTTGTATATTAAAAAAATATCTTAAAAAAATATGATTTCTTATTAAAAAAATAACAGGTTGCAATTGCAAAAAAAATAGAAAACAAAATTACGCTATGCATTTCATTAATAATGCTAAAAAAATGTGCCAATTGTTTGTGTAAAGGCTTGACACATGTCCACTCTCAAATTATCAAGTGAATATAGATGAAACCAAAGAACTCAGCTTTAGTGGCTAACAAATATTAGAAACTCGATCATTGAAGCCCAATAACTATTAATTAATAGAATTTAGCAATTGAAATGTCTCAAACCACATCTCTTTATCTTCTTAAATATTTTCTTTTTTTGGTTCATGCATTCATTCTAATATTATAGAGAGTTAGACGTGTGGAAGAGTGAGAGACATTGAAATTATATATTGAGTTATGTAATTGTTGTAATGAAAAATAAAGGTTGTCTTCCCATTCTATGACGATTTATCTGGATATACCTCCAATTAAAACGTCAGGTATGCTTCTACATTATCATTGAACGTTACTTTCATTTTTTATATAGATATTTTGTCTCACAATTGTTTGTGTTTTGCATTATGAAATTTATTGCATCTGTGTTTGCTAAAGCTATTAGATGAACCTAATGCAAGAAACGCAAACTATTTCAATGTCATTCTAGAGATTAGAAGTATAAAAAACATACACAAAAAGTATATGAATAGACAAGATTTTACTATATTTGTTTGTGAGTCTCACTTCTTGAAAATTCTATAATTCATTTATTTTTTTATATTAGATTTTATATTTGGTTTCTGTACCTTTTTTTTTTTTTGGGTAAATTACACTGACCTCCCCTGAGGTTTGGCTTAATTACAGGTACCTTCCCTGTTGTTTCCAAAATAACACAGACCTCCCTTACTTTTGAAACTAATATACAAAGACTTCCTTCTGTTACCCATCCATCCAAATTCAAATAGATTATGCTGATGTCATCTATAATTATTATTCAAATTCCAATACTACCCTTCAGGGGAGGCAAGTGTAATTTACCCATATATATATATATAAACACATACATTCCATCTCTCTTCCCTCTCACTCTCTCTCTCTATGCTTTGCCCTAAACCCTAGCTCTAATCGACGTTTACCACTAGCAATGATATGCTCTCCAGTAAGGCTACCTCCAAACTGGCGACTGGGACACGACGGCCGCCGCCGTCATCCTCCGCTGCCCCGATGGAAGATGACAACACAATCACAATCACAAAAAAAAAAAACTTGAACAGAGAGAGAGACAGAGAGAGTGAGAGAGATTCAACATATCAAAGAACAAACAGATCAAAAACCAAGATCTCATTTAAGAACTAAACGCAAACACAACAAATATATATAGAGAAATTTAGAGAGAGATAGAGATTTAGAGAGCAAGGTGATGTCACAGTAGCAAGACACCACCGTGAAGAGCGGCAACCTTGACAACATCATCGCCGTGAACAACCACTAAACCCTAGATCTTGTCCCCATCGAGAACCTCCCGAAGCCATTCACCATCACAATTCTCTCTTCAGCTTCGATGCATTGTGTTGACCTCACCATTACTCCCTTACTCTGGTCGTGCACCACTACTCTCTCACTTCGGCCCAATTCTACGGCGACGCGATTAAAGATGCTGGTGTGACAGAGAATGTTGATCGATTGATGATGCTAGAGTCTGACAACGCGACTGACGACGGGGCAAAAGGCGACTCTCTCTCTCTTTCTTCTCTTCTCTTTTCTCTTTTTTTCCGTCTCTCTTGTAGCGTCGTCGCCACCTCTTATATAGCGGCTCCGATTCCTAGTCTGAAGGCGCGACCGACGATAAGGCAGATGACGACTTTCTCTCTCTCTTTTCTCTTCTCTCTCCTCTTTTTGCCGTTTCTCTTGCAGCGCCGTCGTCATCTCTTGTACAGGGGCTCCGATTCCTCGTGAGCTGCACTTCCTTACCAAGCTCCACCACCACACTACACTCTACGAAGGGTTAGGGTTTCGCACCACCCTCTTCCTTCCAATTTGCCTCCTTCTTAATCTCTATCTCTCTCTAAATCTTTCTTTATATATATATATATTTGTTGTGTTTGGGATTCAACCAAAATTAACTAAGAAGATTGAAAAACTAGGCTGAGGAATGAAGGGAACTGCCAAGCTGAGAGAATGGAATTGCCAAGCTGAGAGAAAAAGAATAGGGGTTGAAGGGTCAGTTGTGTAGAGAATGGGGGTTGAAGGGTCAGTTGTGTCTTTTCATAATATAGTTCAAGGGTATTATGGTCAATTCAGTTGTCAAGTTAACGTCGTTCATGTTCTTGTAATGGGAAGGGGTAATCTGTGTATTATTTTCAAAAGTAGGGGAGTTCAGTGTTATTTTTTATACTACAGGAGATATCCCTATAATTAAGGTAAACCTAAGAAGAGGTCAATGTAATTTACCATTTTTTTTATATAGTTTACTTTGTTTTCTTTGAAAGTTTATTTTTAAAAATTAATAAATAAATCATTTTCTATTTCAAACAATTTCATTTTTATTTTTATTTTTTATTTTTTTCTTAAAGTAGTTTTAGTTTGGGGCAATTACTTACTTTTTTTTTTCTTTTATATATTGTAATTTTGTACATTTTAAGTGTATGATGTTTCCACGAATATACTCAAAGATGCACTATGAAAGAAGTATCATGTGAAAATCAAACAAGAAGAAGAAAAATAAATAAAACAATACGATGAATGTGGAGTAAAGATCAAAGATCAAAACTCCCAAAGCAAGCAAGCAGACAAACAAATAGAATAGAATGTTTAACAATAAACATTTGCAAATTTGCAAAATTTTATAAAAAAATTCTATTTGGTACTACCAAACTAAAATGCTTTTAAAATAGTTTTTTTTTAATTTTTTTTTATATTTTAAATTTGAAATTAAAACTATAGTAAATTTATGTAAGCATAATTGCTAATCACATTTTTTTACTTAATGTATAATATTATATTGACTACTTTTTTTAGGTTTATTTTTTTAAGAATTTATATAGAAGAAAAAAATGTCGTTAGGAATAAATTTTTCCTTAATTTAGTTATAAATTTTGTCTGCACATTATTTTAAAATTTTGAATAAAAGTAAATATAAAATAATTAATTAAAGATATGCTACATTTGTTATATTCCTTTTTTCTATGTAAAAAAAAAAAATATAAAGAAGACATTTAAAAATTATAATTTATATATATACAAATAATTATAAATACAACCTATGCATAGTACGGTGAAACACTAGTTATGGTTGCTAGCACCAGTTGTGTAGTATTTTTGCAGCTTTTATTGTTAAAAAAAGACCAGGAATATCACATATTCAACCCCCACCCAAACCAGAATGAGAACATGACTGGCTAATAACTACTTGTTACCAAAGGGCAATAATAAACTGAATGGAGTATACACTATATAGGGTCGCTTTTAGTTTAATTAATTGAGAACATAACATAGCTTGACTCAAAAATCATGTGTAATTATTTAATGAAAATATACATTAAATGATATGTTAAATTGTGGATCTGTCATTTTAAAACTTACAACTCATGCCCACTGCTAGAGATTTCAATATGTTGTCAAAAGAGATTTCAATATTCTACAAACTAATATCAAAGTTGTTGTTCATACTATAATTCTGACTGATAAATTTATCACTGTAAATTTATTCATAAATACAAGAGAGACTGATAAATTTATCAATGAATAATGCTATATACATCAATTGGTATACTAATTAGTGTATTAGCAGATGATACAACATAATTTTAAAAGTTTTGAATTTTTGTAGTTTGTATAATGAGTAGGGTCATAATGTTGAAGTAGCAATATCATAGCATATGTTGGTATCAATAGAACTTAATGGGTTATAAGTCTCAAAAGTAGGACCTATTAGTAAAAAAAAAATCCTTAAATTTAACTGATATATGAGTTTTTGTCCTTCTCATGTTAATACACACCGATGTACAAGTTAGAATGAAAATTACATGTGTATATGTTGGTTCCAAAACATATATGTTCATAGCTAATTCATAAGTTATTCACAACATACACAATTGGTTTGACTGCTATAAAAATCTTGGGCCCTGTTATTGAAACCAAACAGGGCCCAAGATTTTTATAACAGTCAAACATGGCCCAAAATTGAAAGCTTGTTTATTTAAAATTTTCGCAAAGCTATTCCCAAATTTTCACTATTCCCAAAACTATTTCCATTCAATTTTAAAAATTTTACTATTCTCAAAACTATTTCAAATCTATTCCAAGGCCTATTTTGGGAAGTAATTTTTTTATTTGAAAAAACATGCAAAAAAGTAAAGAGGTGATATGACTCAAGTAAGTCAATAAGCCAATAACTAGATTTTATACCTAGTTGCCAAAATAGGCCTAAATGGAACATAAAATTCATACAAAGAATTCCACCGATATGGCAATGCCATTATTATAAATAAATGTATCTTCACTAGTGTTTTGAAGTAAATGGTCTATAATGTTCCATATCATTATGTATGAATTTTTTATTTGTATAGCATTACTCATTCCAAATTTATTTGTATTCTCAAAACTATTTCAAATCAAATTTATCTTTATTACCAAATTTACATTAATTGAACCAATATCTATATTGAAGTATTTGGTACATCATATTTTCAAAATAATCAAATTTTTTTGAATGAAACTTTATAAGAAAATTATTTGTCAACTTATATAAAAATTTAAAATAAAATGAATTTTTATTTCAAATTACTACAAAATATTTCTAAAAATAGTGGGAAAATGTGTTAAATTTAAATTCGGGCAACCAGCATGAATAAATAATTTTAAAAAATTATTTCATTTAAAGTATCCAAAAAAATACAAAAATGAATTAAATTTTTGTATATTTGTTAGTATTTAGTGATTTTTTTTTTTATAAATTTCATATGTTTTAAGTGTATTTGGATTGAGTAAATCTAAAAACTGAAAAATATTGATTAAAATATTTAAAAATATCTAAAAAAGGCATTTAGAATTCGTGCATCTAAAAAGTAAAAATGAAAATGACTAAAATACAAAAAACAAAAGACTTAAAAACTAGTTTTGAAAATTCAAAACCAAACAAGTTTTTGATTTTCAACTTTCTAAAAAATTATTTCAAAATATACAACCAAACAAAATTTGAAATTTTGTAACTCTTTTCAAAAAATTGTCTTTCAAAATTGATTCTGAAAACTAAACCAAGTGAATCCAATTTTTTTTGCAACTGATAATTTTCAAATATTACAACTGTGACCCCAATTCCTGATAAGTATCACTCAATGTTGCCGTTACCGTTATTTTGTAATCAATACCAAAGAGTTTCCCTATACTACTTTTCAAAATAAGGGTTTCTTTTGTCTATCGCATATGAGTAATACTAGGGATATCAAATTTTCTATCAAATATTTGGTCATTTGTTTGGAAGAAAATTTAGAATTTATAGCATTTTTCATCACTTATTCCCAATCATAAATCATGATATGAGTAGCTTTCTCTATATGGTATTTCCAATCCATAGAATACCGCAATACATATTAAGTGTCATCCTTTGATGTATCTTGGTTGTATATCTGATTTGATATACTTGAAGGCTTGTAATATTTATGTATTGTATGAGCAAAATTCGGGCTAATTTTTTTTGTAATATTTTTGCCTTTTCTTAATTCAATGTATTTTGAATGTTAAAATGAATCTAGAGTGTGAATTTGAATTTGAGCAATTTAAACTTGTAATATTTATGTACTGTGTGGGCAAAATTCAGACTAATTTTTTTATAATATTTTTGTCTTTTCTTAGTTCAATGTATTTTGAATGTTAAAATGAATCTAGAGTGTGAGTTTGAATTTGAGTAATTTAAATTTTGACGTGGTCGGTTGCATAAATTGTTGGGATTTAATAATCAATAAGGGAACAACATAACCGGAAGTTGTATTTTAGTAGCATTTTTTAAAAAGCACAACTATAAAGCAAGATGGCATTATTAGAAAATGTCGACAAAAAACTATCAGTACATGAGAAACGTGAGATGATGGTTTCAAAGTTGACATTTTAATAAATGTTGCTATAAGTTTTTCCCGCATTTTGAATGGTCTTGTAAAAACCAAATTTTCTATAATTAATACAGTTAATTAAAAATTTTATTTTTAAATTCTATGTTTTCCTGTCAGTGTGCTTGTAACTAAGATACAAACCAAACCAAGCCTATCGATATTAACTAAACATGAACGAAAAAAAAAAAAAAAAAAGTATTGTTGTTGTTTCGAGGTAACTTGTCTTCATTGTATCGATAACTTGAAAATTTTAACATGGCACTGCAAACCTGTTAATGGAGTATTTTGTCTTGTCCGAATTCAGTTGAAAATCCAACTGATTATTGTATTTTGTCTCTGTTTACATTATTTGTGGATAACTTGCCTGAATCAATGGTACCTAGAAAGCTTCATGATCTGTTCAACAAGTTTGGTGCGGTGAAGGATGCTTTCATTCCACAAAAGAGGAGGAAAGCAACAAATACCAAATTTGGGTTCATGCGTTATAATTGTTCTATTGCAGCTGATGTAGCTGAACAAAAGGCCAATGGTTTGTGGGTTGATGATAAGTCTTTATCAGTTAAAATTGCAGAATATGGTAAAGGAATAGAGGATAGGCAGAGGCAGAAACCACTGCCACCAAGATACTTTGAACCCAGGAAGGCCAATGCTGCAGCAACAAAACAGATCTGGCAACAACGCACTGATGGTAGGTCGTTTGTAGAAGGTCACAAAGGGAGCTGACCCCAGATATCAACCGTCGACAACTATTAAAGTAGATGAAATCGGAAATGGGTGGCTCTACGAAAGCATGATTATGAGACTAACACCACATTACTTTGTTTAGCAGGTGAGAAATGAACTCATAAAAAAAGGGGCAATGAATGTTTTGGTAAGAGAAGGAGGTGGGCGAGATGCTATCATCTCATTCAGCTCTAACGAAGAGATGGTGAGCAAAATGACTCTGTTTAAGTCTTGGTTCCATGACTGGTGTGAATATATCACAGAATGGAGACCAGGTATGTATCTCCAATAGGAGAGGTGTGTCTAGGTCAGTTGTTATGGAGTGCCCCTCAACCTGTGGAACTCAGATACTTTTCGCAAGATAGGGAGACTTTGGGGAGAGCTGGTTATCCTAAATGGCGATGTTAGTACCCCTAAATCCTTTCGTTGTGGCCGGTTCAAGATAGTTACAAGTGTTATGGATCCAATCAATACAAGCCTAAATCTGGAGTGCAAAGGAAGAGTCTATCCAATTAGAGTCTTTGAGGAGCAAATTATAAAAGAGGTTAGCATCAGTTACAATGGATTGAATTATAATGCCACAGACAAAGTTGTTTGCTCCAACATCAATGGGGTACTTCCTCTCCCTACAGAATCCAACTCGGTGCATGAAGATGCTGACAAGGCAGTTGATGTGGCATTAGCATCTAAGAGGGCTTTAAGGGATTTGGCATCCCAGATGAAGATACGAGCTGAGCTGGCTGACGGGGGGCAGTTTAAGCCATGTATCAGCGGTGGATGAGACCAGGGATTGCGCGGGCATTTCAAATGAAATAGGCATAGGTGTTGTGGAATCATCATTACCAGCAGTTAGTCAGCATCAAAGACAGTGTAATCATGAAATTCACAAAGGTGTGGAAGCTCAACTTGTGGGAAACATGCAACAGTCAGTAGGGGGCACTCATGAAACTCATATAAGTGTAGTAGCATCTACAATGCATGGTCAAACTCTCACCCCAGGTTTTATAAAAAGCCTAAGCCAACCTCTTAAGGAAAGGCCTAGTATCTGTTTGGAGGTAGCATTGGGTCATGATCCATTTGGGCCATAGCCTATTAGGCCCTCCAGTGCTGGACTGAAGCCTTCATCTGTAAGGCCAGTTTGTGAATCATCTTGGGTGGGCTCTCAAACAAAATTAAGTGTCAACTCCAGCCCAATTATTTCAAGTTCCATTACTCAACGATTGAAGTAAGGCAAAAGGAAAGGTTTTAGAAGTGAAGGTTTCAAGCACTGCCTACTAGCTGGTAGGTTCTCTGGTTTTGCTAGAAGAATAGAGCAGAAGGGTGCAATTTCAAATAAGGGAGTCACCAAAAGCTCCAGAACAGGTTCCACAACTATACCTACTTCAAATCATAGTCCAGAACTACAACAACCCTCTGGTATTGGATTTGTTCAAGAGGCTTTACAACTGGGGCAAAGGTTGGGTTTAGACTTCAAGGGTCAGGAATCTGAGGTTATTAGAGAATTAGAACAAATGGATGAAAAGGATAAGGAGAGATTGGAAAGAGAGAAGGGTAATGTGGAATAACCTGCTACCACTAGGTGCTACCAGAGTCATTTCTATTCATATGAAGGCTTTAAGTTGGAATATCAGAGGGCTAGAAAGGCATGAAAAGAGAAGAAAGATTAAGAAATTGTTATTAGAAAAAAAGATTGACATGGCTTTGTTCCAAGAAACAAAAAAAATCAAGTCTAACCAACTTGATGGTGAAAAGTGTCTGGCCTAGAGATAGGCTTGAATTCATGAATATGGATGCTGAAGGGTTGGCTGGTGGTCTACTTTGTATATGGGATCCAGTCATATTTGAGCTTACTGAGTGCTGTTGCAGCAGAAACTTTATTCTCCTATCAGGTAAGCTTTTCAACTCCTTTGACTGTGTACTTGTTAATATTCATGCTCCCAATGACATCATAAGGAAAAGGAAATTTTGGGAATCTCTGTTAAATTTCAAAGCTTATTTCCCCAAACCTTGGTGTATTGGTGGTGACTTTAATGAGATTAGAAATATAGGAGAAAGAGTAGGTGTATCACTCAGGGATAGGGGTATGAAGGATTTCAACAATTTTATTGACAGATGTGAGGTAGTTGATCTTCCATTGCTTGGTAGAAAATACACCTGGTGCAATGTATTTGACGGTCATAAGTGGAGCAGAATAGATAGGTTCCTTCTTAGTCCTGAATGGCTGGAAAAATTTAAATTCAATTAGTGGGGTCTTCCTAGAATCTCATCTGATCACTGCCCTATTGTACTTATGGAGGATGCTAAAGATTGGGGGCCTAAACCATTTAAGTTCTTAAATGCTTGGTTGTTGCATTTGAATTTTGCATCTTTTGTGGAGCAAATTTGGAGGGACTCACAGTTCTCAGGGCTTGCTAGTTTCATCCTTTAGAGAAAGTTGCATACCCTCAAGTTGGCTTTAAAAAAATGGAGTAAAGAGGTATATGGTGATGTTTCAACTAAGCTGCAAGCTATTGAATATGAACTTCATCAGATTGATTTGAAAGCTGAGAATAGGCCTCTGGTGGAAGAAGAGCTGAAGCAGCAAAGAGAGAAAAGGAATGAAATGTGGATGTTGAGCAAGAAGTTGGAATGGGAATGGCTTCAAAAGTCTAGGCAAGATTGGAACATGAAAGGTGATAAAAATACAAGATTTTTCCATGTTATGACTACTAGTAGGCAAAATAGAAATTCTCTCAATTCCATCACAGTGGGGGATGTTGTCTTTGAGGAACCAGATCAAGTCAAAAAAGAAGTGTGGTCATACTTCTCTAACCATTTTTCTAAAGCTTGGAAGAATAGACCAGCTCTTGTAGGGGATTTCAAGAGTGTAAGGCTTAGTGAATACTTTCATTTACTTGAGGTAGAGTTCACTAAAGAAGAAACCTGGGCAGCTGTAATAGATTGTTATGGGAACAAAGCTCCTGGGCCGGATGGATTTAACCTGATGTTTTTTCAAAAGTTTTGGAAGATGCTTAAGCAGGAGGTGCTTAACTTTATGAAGGATTTCCATACTAGTGGCAGATTGGCAACAAGTTATAACAGTACCTTCATCACACTGATTCCAAAGAAAGAGAAAGTTGTCACTTTAAATAAGTTTAGACCTATAAGTCGTGTTGGTTCTGTGTACAAAATTCTCTCTAAAGTCCTTGCATCCAGACTCAAAAAATTTATGCCCATGATTATTGGTGACTCACAATCAGCTTTCCTGGTAGGTAGAAACATTTTGGACGGAGTTTTGGTTGCAAATGAAGTTGTAGATGGCTGGCTTAAATCCAAGAAATCAGGGCTGCTGTTCAAGTTAGATTTTGAAAAGGCTTTTGACTCTATCAATTAGGACTTTCTTCTCTCAATGTTAGCAAACCTTGGATTTGGATCCAAATAGATTTCATGGATCAAGGAATGTGTCTCTATTGCAAGAATTTCAATCCTTGTTAATGGCTCACCAACTAAGGAGTTTCATCCTCAAAAAGGCCTCAAACAAGGTGATCCTCTATCCCTATTTCTTTTTAACTTGGTTGTAGAAGCACTAAACATTCTTCTTCAAAGAGCTGGGGAGTTGAATCTACTCAAAAGGGTTATCATTGGAAATAATCAAGTTCAGCTGTCCCATCTCCAATTTGCAAATGTCTCTCTTCTGTTCTGTGAAGCTGAGATATCAGAAGTCCTTAGTTTGAAAAGGATCCTCAAGTGTTTTGAGGTAGCTTCAGGTCTCAAAATCAATTATCATAAGAGTGTGGTTTGTGGGGTTGCTATTTCTATCACTGCTCTTGAGGAGTTTGCATATATGCTGAATTGCAAGACTCAAAGTTTACCACTCAAGTATCTTGGATTGCCTCTGGATGCTAATCCCAAAAGAAAGAGGATGTGGAAACCAGTTGTTGATAAATTCAAAATGAGGCTTGCTGAATGGAAAATGAGGTTTCTCTCCTTTGCAAGGAGGTTGACTTTGGTGAAAGCAATGCTATCTTGTTTGCCAGTATTTTACTTATCTCTGATTAAGTTACTTGAAGGAATAGCTAAGGAGATAAACAAAATTCAAGCTTTATTTTTATGGGGAGGCCCAGATCTACAGAGGAGAATTCATCTTGTAAAATGGTCAGAGGTAACAAAGAGTATAAAACAAGAAGGATAGGGCATCAAAAGAATAAGGGATGTGAATGTGTGCTTACTACTCAAGTGGTGGTGAAGGTTTGCTTGTGATCATGATTCATTATGGAAGAGGGTCTTATGTAGTAAATACAAGTTTCAATGAGGGACATGGCTTCCAAATCTCAGCTCAAACAACAATTATTCAAGAATCTGGGGTGGCATTGTGGCAGCAGCTGATAAGCAAGAATCTCTCTTAATGTTCTATGTTAGTAACCTTCATTTAAAAGTTGGGAATGATTGTAGAATCAAGTTTTGGTATGATCACTGGTGTGGGGCTCTTTGCCTCAAAGATGGGTTTCTCAGACTCTTTCAACTGTCCAACAACAAGAAGGGACTGCTTAAGGACTTTGTGATAAACTCAGCTGCAAACTGGTTGCTTACCTTTAGGAGATCCCTCTTTGAATGGGAAAATGAAGAGCTTCACAGACTTCTTGTCATCTTAGCAGCACCTTCTTCTTTGAATCTGGGTGTAGAAGACAGTGTAGATTGGGTAGCATTAAAACCTGGTCAATCCCTTGTTTCCACTCGCTATAAACATTCTAACCTTGCCTTTGGTTACTCTATTGGTTCAAGTGGTTTGATTTGGCTCAATTATCTGCCACCCAAAGTGCAATTTTTTGGTTGGCTCGCATGGAAACACAAGGTTAAAACATTTGTATTCTTGCAACGAGTTGGTGTATTGGATAGGTCGGCTTCTACCTCATGTCTCTTCTGTAAATCACAGCAGGAATCAATCCATCATGTTCTGATTCACTGCCCTGTGGTGTGGAGGACTTGGACTGGGTTGTTACAATGGTGGGGAATCCTTTGGGTGGTCCCTGGTTCTGTTGAGAATCTGTTGCAATGGTGGGCAGGGTACATTTGCAAGAAAAATGAGAGGAGAATCTAGCGTGCCATACCATTGGTTACTCTCTGGTCCATCTGGAAGATCAGAAATGAGTGCCTCTTTCAAGCCTCTAACTAAACATTCAGGTCTTGCAGGATCTCATTAGCATCAGGCTTGCTATCTGGTTAAAGTCCTCTACTAAAGATTTTTCGTTCTACATTAATGACCTTCTCTTCAATATTTCTGGTGTAAGGCATTGCCTTCGTTCATAAGGTGTTTTTTGGTTGATAATGTTCATGCCATGGAAACCTGATCTGCGTTGAGGTGTGAGGCACTGCCTTTATTCTCGAGGTAATCTGATCTGTTGCCAATTGCGAGGGTTTGATGGCATTCATGGCAGTAGTGGTTTATGCACTGTATGTGCATTAGTTCATGGCAGTAGTGGTTCATGACAGTAGTGGTGTTTGGTTGCTGGTCTCTTTGTTCTGGTGTTTTGTCTGCTGGAAAGTGTGAAGGTCTGCACTCCTCTGGGTGTTTTCTGGTTGCTAGTGTTCATGATCTGAGTTGGGTCTGCATTTCAAGAAGCTATGTTTCTTTTGTTATTCTTGCTTTTTCTTGCTCTGTTTCTTTTGCTTTTCTTGCTTGTTGGCTTCTCACCAACTAGAGCTTGGAGCTTATGTTAGCTCCAAGCTTCTCTTTATTGATGTATTTTGCCATATTTCGTATGTTTCATCAATAAAGATTTCTTTTGCCGTTCAAAAAAAAAAAAAATCTATTGGATATTATGTTTATGCTATTGGATATTCTCTAACATTTTTGGAGTTTAATAACAAAGAGAGTAGATCAAATAATACAATACATAAACATTTCCCCTTTCTTTTTATCATATACTTGTATATTGTCTGCTTAATAAGGGATATCATGTCTTTCACCCAGAAATCTAGTACAGAATTCATGCACTAAAATCTGATCAAAAAAACCAAATTTGTCTATATTTCAAACCACCTAAAAGATAGTACATGAATGCCCAAAAACTTTTTCTATCTTTCTATCTCTCTGTCTTAAAATATAGACGATCATCTCACATTATTTAAAAGAAATGCCTCAGACCCCAGTGGGGGTCACTGGGGGTCATGTGTATAGCCCTTCCATTGGCTAAAAAAAAAATTATTTTTTTTTTTTTAGTTTTCAACGAATTGTGGCCCGCCACCTCACTGGGGGTCGACCCCCAGTGGGGGTCGATAGCATTTCCGTATTTAAAAATCTTAAAATATAAGAATTTTGAGACATAATTCAACAGTTATAAGTTGTTTAAGTTTTTTAAAGAGGAAATCCCCTCAAAACAATTTCTTTGGGACATGAGGTCCATATTTTGAGCAAGAGCCTTTATTGAGACAGTTTTGCCCTTCTGTAGTGAAAATTTCACAATTTATGGTACATTTGAAATTAAAATTTTGAATTTTGAAAAACATTCACCTTGTTTGGTTTGACTCACTTATCAGAAAATTGGGTCTTTTGTTTTTTTTACTGAATTTTTATTAATATTTTAAATAATTTTTTTATTTTTTAGATACACAAAATGTAGATATACTTAAAAAGTATAATATTTGTGAAAAAATAAAATAAAATTCACCAAATACAAAAATATTAATAATAAAATAAAATAAAATAAATAAATTAGAAAAGTAAGAATTTAGTGAATTTTCGTATTTTGTTGTATTCAATGAATTTTTTAAAGCTTTTTGTACAAATTTTATACTTTTTAAGTGTATCTAGATTAAATATATCTAAAAAGTTTTTTTTTTATTTTTTATTTTTTGAAAAAAAAGTTAGTGAAACATTTCTCTCAAACTTTTCATATTAAGAGAGCTCTAATATTTATTTTTTTTTTAATTACTTAACGTCCCTCAATAATATTATTAGAAAAATTTTTAATTTCTCTATAACGAGCTAATGAGAATCAATTATAGGCAACTTGGCAATTTGTTAATTCCATTGCAATGAACGAAGACTGAGTCTTCTCAACTCTCTTTTCTTATCCTCCTTGGGAACTTAATGGTAATAGAATGCCCAGGCATATAACATACCATTGATCTAGGGAGGATAAGAAAGAAAAATTGTGAAAGAAAAGGACGGACATGAACAGTAGGCACAAAACAAAGGTATTTTTGGCATTGAAAATTAAAAATTATTGATTCCATCAATACCCACCTTTTTAATTAAAATAATAAAATAAATTTCATTGAAGATTGTGAACTCCATTACTCTAATTAGTAATTCACTTCACCTATTAAACAATGTGAACAATGTATAATATGTCCGCTTGTTAAGTAATACTTATTTTTATAAAGTCATGTCTACGCTTCCGATAACATCAGCCTAAAAATTAAAAATTAAATTGATAGTCTGCAAGCCTTAACTAATTAACTGTTTCTTATATATATGTATTAAAAAAAATTAAAACTATGCCCTTTGCTTTTTATGGAGGAAAATACCTACTTTATGTTTATGGTCACAATGACATCAAGTTAAAAATTTTAAAATTAAAAATAAAAAGAAAGAAAATTGATAGGCCACCAGACTTGACTAATTAACTATTTCTATCTCCAAAACAATGGTAGAAAGAAAGAAAAAAAATTTCTATTCAGTTTACTTCTTTCCCACACAATAAATTTCTTTCTTTGCGGCCAACTGAAAATGAAATGTATCAAAACTTTACTCGACCGCCTCAAGAATTAAAAATTAATCACCATCATTAATCAACATCATTACGTGTTAAATCATCCAAGTGTCATCTATATCTATACTAGTTTAAAAATGGTTATTATTACAGTATGTTTAAAATTTGTATTTTGATAATTTTTAAAAAATTAGAATATTATTCTATGAAATTGAATAGAATAAATCATTAGATATATGATAAAATTATGCGATGTGATATGTATCATTTTTTTTGATTTATTATACACCAAATGATGTAAACTCTAATTCTATTATCATATCATTTTGGATAAATTTATGAGTTTTTAACATTTTTTCCAAATGTATAAAAAAAAGTATGGTGTGTACATTTTCTCAACAAATAAATATAAAACAAATATTAAGATAATTCTCTCAACTAAAAAAAACTACTAAGATAGTTTCACTGAACTAATAAAGAAACAGAAGGAAATACATATATATATACAAATTACTAATTTTATTAATACCTAAATCATACTCGCATAATAAATTACCAATTCTATTAATAAGTAAATCATTAAGTAACTTAAAATTTTTTGATGATATGAAAAATATTTTTCATTTAACCATTTTGTTAATAAATAAATCATTAAGTCAATTAACAGTTTTTAATGATATGAGAAATATTTTTCAATAAATAATTTTGATAATTTATTATTGCATAAGAGAATAGTTTTTTTTTTCCTCCCTAAGTATTGTGTTAAATTAAAATTTATAACAAACAATAATTGAAATTTCTAGTATTATAGGACCAATTAAGAAACTTTATGGGTGTATTTGTAATTTGTTAAAAAATAAAATATTTATGTTTCATAGTTGACCAAGAATGCTTGTGTAATTACAAAAAAACTTGTTTCATAATTAATCAAGAATGTTTGCATAATTATGAAAAAAACCTGTTTCATAATTGACCAAAAATGTTTACATAATTACGAAAAAATATGTTGCATAATTGACCAAAAATGTTTGTGTAATTACGAAAAACCTTGGCCACCATTAGTAAATTATTTAAAATGAAAAGGCAAAATCGAAAAGAAAAGACGAATCTCAACCAACTAAGCAGTTCTTATATATCTATATTATTGGTATGCAAGATTGAGCATCCCCACTTACTGATCCGTCCTTAAAATTGATTTAAAATTACGGTGAAATACTAATAAATATCAAAATGTGATCTTATAAATTGTTCCCCCCCCCCCCCCCCCCCCCCCCGCGTTATAAATCCAAATGTCTCATTAAAGTAAAAATTATATAAAAAGATAATCATTTACATATTTAGATATTTTTGAGGCGTAAAAATGAATTTCTACAAATATGAAATTATACATTTGGGCAATCCACACTATAAAGGTTTTGGGTTTCCCTCATTCTAGAACCAATTTCACATTGCAAACTAGAACGTAACACTCCAATGTAACATACTAAAAAACTTCTCAATGTTTTTTTCCCAAACGTAACAACATTACACTCCAATCCAATAAATGTAACACACTAAGAAAATTCCTTAATGTATTTTTTTCCAAACGTAACACTCTAATCAATATAACATACTAAAAAACTCCTTAGCATAATTTTTACAAACATAACACTCCAATGTAACACACAAAAAAATATAAAAAAAACTACTTAGTGTATTTTTTTTTCAAACGTAACATTCCAATCACTGTAACACACTAAAAAACTCCATAATGTATTTTTCTCAAACGTAACACTTCAATCAATGAATTCTAATGTTTAAAAAAAAAAAAACTCGTTAATATATTTATATTTTTCCAATGTAACACTTTACACATATATATGTAGAATTTTAGGTTTGTCATATCAATGTGATTTTTACATGTAATTTTGCGTGTGGTTTTCTTCGATGTTGTTGTTTTGTTTGTAGTTCTGGATAATGATGTTGGGTTGGTCATGGTAGTGTGGATATTCAACCCATATTGCTAACCATTTACTAGAAGATAGGGATTCCACACCAATCAAATCTGTGAATCCTTCACCGAAATCCCACGAAATCCTCTTTCTTGTTCCCAAATTTCCTTCCTCAACAGAAACCCAAAATGAAATCAACATGGGCAAGGCTATTAACGTAAAAAACACCCCATACAATATATGAAATCCACCTTATCAAAATGAATGGGACTAATCATATCATAAGAAATCTCATAGGATTAAATGGATCACAATTATTCCGAATGAGATTTTGATAAATTTTCCTTAAAATTATAAAGAGAAAAAAGAAAAAAAAAAATGATGGAAAAATATTTAGAAGTATTAAATATTAAGATAAAATAATTAATGAAAATTTGTATAACTTTGAACAAATTTTTATCATTAAAAATACATAACATTTACTAATTTGATTAATTTGTAATATAATCTTCAAAAAAAAAAAGAGAAAAGTTTGTACATTCTAGTGTATTGCAGCACTAGACTCTTTTCAGGCGGAAAAATAATGGGCTTATGTTGAGCCCATATTTCTGATTGCTAGTAAGACTCAAATTCAAATGACCCACTGGATAGACAGACAATCATGAATTTTCTAGCCCATGTATTCCTCTTTGAAGCAACTGTGGGTCTAAGAGCATCTACAACAGCTCCTTTATAATAGCTTTTTGCTATTATAAAGGGTTAATTTTTCAGAAATCCTTCACGCAGGAGATGTCCTCCCAGATGTCTCCTTGGATGTCCCGTAAGTGCCCTATAGCTAAAGAAGGAAATGCCCAAAATTGGCCTGACCGGTCAACCGGCCGGTCAACCGCCATTCTTTGTTTTCCTTTGTTGCTTTACTGCTGCTTGCTGGTGTTTGGTTGGCATGTGTTTTTCATTATCTTATTATTAAAAAAATCTTCAAATTTAAAAGCAATTAAAAATATTATTTTAATAGAATAGATAAAAAAAAAAAAAAAATAGGGAGTTTGTTGAGGAAAGTAAATGAAAAAATGATTCCTAAAATAGAGAATAAATTTTTTAATAATATTTTAAGGTAAAATTTAAGTAAACTACTGGAGATGCTCTAATCCATTAACTTACACACCTTTGCATCACTAATGCTGCCTCCATGGATCTACTGGTCTATATTTTTTTAATATTTATATTTATTTTATTTTCTTATAATTAAGAAATTGTCATAGTCAAGTAAACTCGAGATTCAAAAACTACCTTCCAAACCTATGACATATGGTTTTTTAAAATATCTCAAAATGTATGAGAGATACATTTTCTATCAATGGTTTAGATTGTCTCATCTAAACTTCAACAGTTGAATGTTTTCATTCCCACCCAAATGCTCTCTCTCCTCCCTCTCGGATCAAGATATGCTCCTCTCCATGGCATCATCAATGGTCATTGAATACTTCTCTTGCCCATCATCTCATCACTTGGAGACCCCCGTGACCTCAAAATGATGTGGACCAATCATGTGTTTTTGTTTTTTTGTTTTGTTTTGTTTTGTTTGTTTTGTTTTTTTTCTTTCCTTTCTGGACCAATCACAGGCGAGTAAAGATTGTGGAGGTTGCATTTTTTTAGAGTATGTAGCATTGTTGTTTGGTTTGGATAACCATTTTAGGTTTCCTTTATTTGGAAGTTGTCCCTTAAATTTAAAGTGATCAAGAAAAAAAACTCCAAGTTATAACTTATTTATTTTTATAGAATTGAGTCCACTATATTGATGTTTGTTTGTTTTGTTTTTTTTTTTTAAATTGATTATGGCATGTTTAGAAAAAATAACTAGATTCTGCATAATTAAGACTTTTTTCCTAAGTAAATTGTGTAATCTTATTTGTCATTATACAATTCTACTATTTCTTTCATTACTGCATTCAATTTTGTATTGTTGCTATTGTATTTGGAATAGATTTGAAATATTTGTCAACTAATATAAAAAATCTTTGCAAAATTTCCACCAAGGTTGCTCACGAAAATTGCAGGACAAGTCATTTTTTTATTATATATATATATATATATATATGTTTTTATTATGTAGATTATCTTTAGATGTCTATATTTTTATCTCTTCACATCTTGATTGTAACACATTAGGTATTTTTTATTCGCAACACTTAATTACTGAAATTAATTTTGGGGAAATTGCAAATTAATGGTAAGACCAAAAAATTTTTACAAAATCATGGGAAACTTTATCACTTAAAATATTAAAGTTGATAAGCTTTACCATTGATTTGCATTTTTTTTTTTTTTTTTTTTTTTTTGAAAACTTACAATAAATTATAATTTTCTCATTAATTTTTAGATTTTATTATCGATTTTGCTAGCAATGGTTTTACTTCGAAAAGTAGAGAGATGAGTTGACTTTTTTATATTCCTTTTAAATTCTCAAAGATGTTCAAGTGATTTTTTTTTTTTTTTTTTTTTTTTTTTTGGAGGGGGGGGAGAACATTTGACTGCTATGTATAGTTGCTACTTTTTGTACAAGTGATTTAGTATTTTTCATGGATGTACAAGTAATTTAGTATTGCCCAAAAAATGTTCCAATCATTTAGTATTGATTAAAAATATTGTTGATTGCTCCATAACTCAATGTATAGCCTTATATTGAATTCCCTAGGTATATTAGTTGTTTCTTAACTTAATTAGTTATGTCTGAAAGTTTGCTTAACACTTGTAAGTTTTTGGTTGATGTCAAATTGTGTTAGGAATACATTTTCTTAAATCTCATGTCACATTGTAAGCAAGTTTTTTTTTTTTTTTTTTTTTAAAAATCTATATTTTTCTCACGTAGTTTTAAAAAAAAAAAATTTGATTAGGAAATGTCTATTTTCAAAATATATAACTAAACATATTTTAAAGTTCTAAAAAAAAAATCTTTTCAAAACTAACCAAACCTGGATTCATATTTTGACTTCAAACTTTTAGCAACAAGTAGAATAAATTACATTTTAACACAACGATTTTATATTCAATTACATTTTAATTTTATTATTATTTGCATACACTAGTGTGTGTATATATATATATAGGATAAATTGTAAATACACCCCATGAGATTTGTTTAAAATACGAATCGCCCCCTGTGATTTTGAAAATTACACTTCACTCCTTAAGGTTTCTAATTTCATAACAAATCGCCATTTTTATTAATAAATTATCAAGTCAATTAATAGTTTTTAATGATATTAGAAATATGTTTCAATTAATAATTTAGGTAATTTTATTATTCTATAGGAGAGCAATCCATACTTTAAGCAAATCTCAGAAGATATATTTGTAAGTTACCCATATATATATATATATATATCATAACAAAATTCAATCAAATCTATCATCGTCTATAAAATTTTCATTCCAAAACTTGGTCCTAAAGTATTATTAGAATTTCAAGCCCACCAAACAAATTCATATAATAGATAAAACAAACAAATAAATAAATGTTACAAAATTCAATATCAATATATATATATATATATATTTGTAATAATAATAACAGCAACCTTATATTTTGGTTGGCACAAGCATATAGTACTCATTAAATCCTAGTTATCTTTTTTTTTTTTTAATCTCAATCAAGAAAAAAAAAAAAAAACCCCTAGTTTTTATACTAACCAGATATGGATGTATTTTGTACAATGCATTTTCTTTATTACAGCAAAATTAAAACTAAATAAATTGTTTATGTACAATACTCTGCCAATATGTATACATGAAATAATTTAAATAATATATGGATAAAATAAATAAATAATTTAAATAATGTATTAATAATTGGATTGGGCTTACCGGGCTGATTTGAACTTGAAGACTATTTCCCAACGTCTGTTCGATAAATGGGTCTAACTTTTTGGTCCAATATGATCAACTCCCATGGTCAAGCCAAAATGCTTACCAAAATTTAGAAAATGGCTAGAACTTACAAAATCTTGGTCTAACGATTGTCACAAAATGGCAAAGTCAAATTTTGTGTCAAATTTAGCTCAAATTTTTCTAGCCCATGTATTCCTCATTGAAGCAACTGTGGGTCTAATCCATTAACTTACACACCTTTGCAGCACTAATGCTGCCGCCATGGGTCTACTGGTCTGTATTTTTTTTATATTTATATTTATTTTATTTTCTTATAATTAGGAAACTATCGTGTCAAGTAAACTCGAGATTCAAAAACTACCTTGAAAACCTATGAACAGGCATACGATAGTAATAACAAAAATGTTTAAGTTTATCATCGTTTATAAACTTTTCATTCCAAAACTTGGTCCTAAAGTAATATTAGTATTTCAAGCCCACCAAACAAATTCATATAATAGATAAAACAAACAAATAAATAAATATTACAAAATTAAATATCAATATATACAGGGCCGGCCCTGAATTATTGGGGGCCTAAGGCAAATTTTTAAAATTAGGCCCTTCATGTATCATTACCTTAAAAAAAAAATTGTTTGGATAAAACAAAAAGGATAAAAATTTATTTCTATTACATTACAATTTAACAAAATTTAGATGACAAATATATAAATATATATAAAATAGTTGAACTTCAATTAGTTGAATCGAATCTTTATTTTTTAGCTTACCAATACTATAAGAAATAAAATTAATTGGGAGTAAGGATGAGAATTTTCGACAGAACTCAAGCAATATATAAAATTAGTAAGTTAGGATTAACTATTTTTCAACATGAATCTAAGTATGACACGATTCAATAATATGAATTATTAGTTATATATTTTAATGTTCACTAAGGGATGCGATGGCTTTTTTTAATCTTTTATTTAACTCCATCTAACTGAATAAAAAAGTATGTAAAATAATAACTAAGGCTAATATCTTTTTTTCATTTAAGATATGCATTTTTTTGTTACCTATTTTAGAGTCAATCTAATAAAAAATATATAGTAATAATGTACAATTTTTTTAATTAGAAAAATGCAATTGAATTAAAATCAAACATTCTATGAATAATTTCATTTAGTAAAAATAAATTTTATAAAATTCAACTTATGGGAAAAATTTTAATCTCTTCATACACTTGTTAAGTTATTTTTAACTAAAAGTAAAAGTTTTCACATTAAATATCAATCAGACAAGAATCAAAATAACACCATACAACAACATAAAAATAAATGAATTGAACTAATTTGAAAGTAATTATGAAATAATACGACATAATACACTCCCCTGATTAGGGGCCCTAAATTTTGTTCAAAATTGGGAGATCGAGGCAACCGCCTTAGTGGCCTCACCCCAGGACCGGCCCTGAATATATATATATATATATATTTGTAATAATATTAACAGCAACCTTATATTTTAATTGGCACAAATAATTGAAAATAAATTAATTGAAAAAAAAAATTGAAACTGAAAATGTAAACTCATTTTTTGAGTTTACGTTTCTTTCTCAAATTTATAAACTGAGACAACCATTTATAAACCAAAAAAATTATCAAACAAGTTTTTATGACAATTTTTAAAATTTTTGTAAATATAAACTGAAAACTAAAAATAGAATGGTTACCAAACAAGCCCTTAGTACTCATTAAATCCTAGTTATTGTTGTTGTTGTTGTTGTTGTTTTTTTTTTTTTTTTTTTTTCAATCAAGAAAAAAAAATCCTAGTTTTTATACTTACTAGATATGGATGTATTTTTTACAATGCATTTTCTTTATTAGAGCATCTCCAACCATGCTCTCTAAAATGCCTCTTCAAAGTACACCAAAAACTACCTTCTTTATTTTGCCTAACTAGTTTAGCTAGTGTACACTTCAACCATACTCTCTATTTTAGCTAACCAATCAAACTAACTTAACTAATTTTTTTAAAAAAAAACTATTATAAACATTAATAAATAAATAAATAATCTTTTTATAACATGCTGCATATATCGACGTGGCATTTGCAAATATTTTTTTATTTAAAATATATAATTAAATTATTTATAAAAAAAATATTTTCAAATAATCATATTATTTCAACGGTCATATTTTGAAACCGTAATATTCTCTCAACGGTCATATTTTCAAACGGTAATATTCTCTAACGGTAATATTCTGTAACAAACATATTTCTAACGGTCATATATTTTTGTTTATAAAAAGGATTTACTCTTTCATTTACTCTTGCAAGCTAGGTGAAGGCAGAGATTATCTATTGGGTGTAGAGATCTGAGTTTGATAGCCCATTTTTTATATTTTTTAGGGTTTTTTTTTGTATTTGCTGAGCTTATTGTTAAGAGAGGTTTGCAGATATGTGGTGGGTGGGTAGTGGGGTGCAATGGTGGTTGGAAGGTTTGCAGAGGTGTTTATATATATACGGGGTATATGTTCTGGTTTGAATTTTGTTTGGTTTATGTATTTATGGAAAGACCAATGATATGGGCAGGGCACCATATGGCTTTGTTGAAACATGATTACTACTCATATTGAATCAATTTCATACTCTCCATTAACAATAAATGAAAAATCCTAGTATGACAATATTTTGAGAACCCAAATTCTAATCTGTCTTTTCTTCGAACACCTTCAGTGCATCATCCATCTAACCAAGTTTCTATGAAAGAATAAAATCAAGTGTCCATGAACAAAGAGAAGTATATGATAATATTTTGAGAACCCAATTTATGATCGGTCTTTTTTACCTCAGAAACCAAACGAAGATTGAGGAAGCATAAAACCATTAAAAAATCTTCAAAAAAAAAAAAAACTAAATTTCCATGAACAAGGCACTAATTTCAGTACACAAACCCAATTTTTGCAAATGGATTACCCTAAATCATGTATTCCTTTGCAGATAGATGATGGGAAAGAACAGGGAAGTGGAGAAAGAGAAAGAGAAAGAGAGCCATACTTCTGATCATCAATGGGCTGGAACAGAGATGTTGCTTGCAGCGATGGAGGCCAACACAATGGCAGGAAAAGTGCTTTGCCTAGCAATGGACGCTGGCTACTTGTGGAGAGCCAAAACGAGAATTGGCAAAATGCCTCCTCAGATGCAGAGCGCGTTGGAGCTTCGAAATCCAACTTCAATAGGCAAAATGCCTAATTCTTCCCTTTTGGCTCTTGCGTTGGAGATGCTCTTATAGAAAAATTAAAACTAAATAAATTATTTATGTACAATACATACGTATACATGAAATAATTTAAATAACATATGAATAAAAAAAAATTTAAATAATGTATTAATCATTGGATTGGGCTTACAAAATCCCGCTCCAATGATTGTCAGAAAATAGGAAAGCCAAATTTTGTGTCAAATTTGGCTCAAATTTTTTTTTGTCACGTCACATTTTTTTTATTTTTCCCCAACAAAGTTCACTACCTCTACAAATCAAAACTCAATAGGAAATTCTAAAACTGTAGAAAATTCTACAAATTATAAAAAATAAAAATAAAAATATTATAAATTATAGTTACAAAAGTTAGATTACTCTAGTACCAGAATTTATCCATCTTCGAAAAATAAGAAATCAAAAACTTGATAATCATCAAGATCAATGAGAGGGAAAGGTGGAACATACAGAAATTAGTTGGATAATGGTGATATGGAACTAGATTTGGGCCAAAATGATAAGTTAACATTAATGTTGTATAGCCGAAATATGACTTTTTTGCACCGTAGCCAGCCCAAAGAAAAATAAATAGATTGGATGGATGAAAGAAAATTGGAGCTAGTAAGGTTATACTTTCAATATATGAAAGAGTTGGGATAGTGATCTCTTAGAATGGGTTGAATCATTAACCATGATAATTGATGAGGGTGATATATATATAGTCATAATTAATAGCATAACTAATACCACAATAAATCATAACTAAATACTATAAATGTCATAATCATGACACATGGTTACACATCCTAAAATTGAGAGTATATTATAGAATTTCCCATTATATATATAAAAGAAACATGAACCTCTTTGTGTTCATTATTCAATTTTTATTTATTCTTTGTTTAACACAAATGGCAAGGAATTAAAAATAAGAAATTACTGGTAAAGGAATTATAGTTAGTCTCAGAAATGCTCTCTTGTGTGGAACCTGTTAAAACAATTCTCATTCACAACCCATCAAATGATGGATCTTGACCCCCTAAATTACCCCAATAATTCCATCACAAAGAGTTACAATACACATTTAGTGGGCTATCAGCCCATGAAGGAACACCATAATGATTCAGCCCATCAATGTCAATACCAATCCATGACTTCTTAGTAGGGCTTCAAACGAGTAGAACGAGCTCAACTTGTTAATATTAATGAAACTTGAGTTCAGCTTGATAAGATTCTTTTAATATTATTTAATATATAAATAATGTATTTATACTATTATTTAATATATAAATAATATATTTATTATATAATTTAAATAAAGATAAACAAGCCGAACTTATTCGAACTCAAACTCGACTAGTTTAATAAACGAGCCAAGCCAAGTCTATTCGTGAACAGTTCAGTTCATTTACAAGCCTACTTCTTAGACTCCATTACTATTATTTTTTTTCCCTTAAAATATTAAGCAAATATTTAGATTTATTTGTCATCATTTAAGTGTTATTTTTTGGTTTCAAACTGGTTATAAGTTTTATTGTGTAATTTATTTATTGAGATATTTTACGTTGATATGAAATTAAATAAGAAAGGTAATCAGTTCCTTCAAAATTGAGTAATTTCTCAATTTCGTTACATCAAAATGGCCTTGAAAATTGATAAACATTGTATTTTCAATAAAATTTCTAAGTTTCAAAACGAGTAATTTTATAGTTTCAAAAATTTTGAGATTTCTCAATCTTTTTTGACAAATTTTCATATTGGATCTTGTTTGACAAATTTGCTCAAATAAATTTTAGACAACTAAAAATAATGATGGTGTTTGGGAAGTGAATTTTTATGTAGATTTTATTAGATGTAGGTTTTTATGAGATAAAAAATTTTTGGTGTTTGGGAAGATAGTTGAGTTTTTATGTGGTTGGATGTGATGTTTGTAAAAGAAAAAGTGAAATGATTATGGGATTGGATGTGATATTTTGTTTGGATGTGTTTTTTTTTTTGTTTTGCAAAACTTTTGTCTTTTAGTGAAAAAAATGAGAAAAAAATTTGGGAACTTGCTTCCCAAACACCACCAATATGTAAATAAAATCAGGATTACTAAGATGAGGATGCTAAGGTGGATGTATAACAGTACTAGAAAAAACAAAATTAAGAATGAGTATATTCGTAAATGGATAAAAATGATATCGATAGAAGATAAGTTAAAAAAAAATAAAATGAGATAATTTGATCATATACAAAGAAGATCAACAGAATTAATAGTGATGAGATGCGATACCGGTAAATGGAAGTGTTAGAGGAAGAGATAAACCTAAATTGACGTGAACTAGTGTAGTAAATAAATATATAAATCTCCTTAATTTAACTAACCAAATGGCCGAGTCAAGTGGAGAAGAACGATTCACATAATTAACCCCATTTGATTTGAAGGGAGACTTGGCTTAATTTGATTTGGATTGATTAAATTTCTTCTAAATATCAATATTTAGAATGAAAGTATAGAATTCTAAATTTATCTTGTTTGATAAATTTGCTCATATAAATTTTATCAAATATGGATGTTTAGAATGAAAGTTTTCGGAATTCTACAATTTTGTAACCAAATAATAATTTATACAATTATCTTAAGTGAGGCCCAAATTTAGTGTAGTGAAGTTTCTACTATGTAAAATTTAATTGATTCAAAAAAAAAAAAAACAAAAAACAAAAAAACCTGCATGTTTGCCATTTCAACTAACTCTACAATCCTACAATTACTCAAATTTTAATTGATTAAAAAAAAAAACCCTACAATCACTCAAAATTTTCATCCCAACCAACTCTATACTCCTACAATCACTCAAAATTTTCATCCCAACCAATTCTACACTCCTACAATCACTCAAATTTGGTATTCTGAAGAATAATTTTTTTTTTTTTTTTTTTAAACAAAAAAACCCACGTTTTCCATATATATTTTCCCATCTCAACTTACTCTATACTTTCACAATCAGTCAGTTACTTTAATCATTTTTTTTTTCTTTTTGGTTTCTTACTCTCTACTTTCTGGTTTCTCCTCTCTTTTTATAATGGTATCCAATGATAATTGCAAATAATTGAGAATTCCAAATGGCAAAAACCTTTGTCTCTTTCATTCCAATCGTTTCAAATCACGATTGAAGCATTGATGGTGGTCCTGACCTGTGAGTATTCATCGACAAGAAATTCGTTTCCACCAACAAGAAGTTCCTTTTTAATTGTTCAATCTGTAAGTCTTGAAATAATAATAATAATAATAATATAGCATGTCACATAGAATTTTACAAGCGCAACTAAAAATTTGAAAACACAAAAAGCAGAAAAAAAGAAATTCAATACAATTATATCAAGAAAAATAAATAAAGCTTAACAATAAATTCTCACTTCTAGTTGATCTAGAAAAACCAGAAACATACTACAAGCAAAATTTTTCACCCAACAAAAAAAATTCTAAAATATTATTTGCTTTGACCATTAGTAAAGCCACTGCCAAATCTTTCTTTCATCATGTATTCATTCATTCGAAACACATCAACAACAATATATATTTGGTGGAGAATATAAAGCAAAAACAATTAGTAAATGATTTGGATTCAAAGAGGACTTGATATACTAATGATGCGATGACATACCACCATGACCAATATATGACCAAACATCTATAGAAACATCAATCATATCATGTGCATGATTTGAAGGATTTGAGTTAGATGAGGAAAAAAATAAAAATAAAAATAAAAATGCCTAAAAGCATGATCATGAGGCTTAAAGCTTAAATAGGTCATTAATCTTACTTTATATGTAAATAGTGTATTAAAATTTTAGTTATTTTAACATCTTATCTATGTTAATAACAAAGCAATCATTACCCACCATTTACCTTTGTTAGGTTTTTGTAATTGGTAATTTTATTTAATAAAACTCATTTCAGTTGTAATTTTATCCGCTCTTTTGTTTCAATGAAGATGTGAGTGTTTAGATGCAAAATCCAACCCAAATTGTGCCTATACAGAGGAGTTTATGATCTTGAGTCTTTCATGTTTGTCACTTCGGTGACTATGTAGGAGAATCGAGCTGAGTGGTTTGACCTGTCACGCCCCAAGCTCCGTGACAACGCCGCACACTCATATAAGTGAGCATGCAAGGCTAAAAATCCACTCACATAACCCACAATGTAAAATACTCAAATTAAATCCTTAATTGTCATAATGCCAAAATCCATAAAAATAAATAGTTCTTATATGAAAAAGTCCACCAAGTCCACTAATTTAATCCACTAACAAAACAATAATCTAAGTACTTAAATCACAGTCCTACTCTCAGCACTTTCACATGTAAAAATCCCACGCAGCTCTACTCTTCAGAATCTGAAAAAAAAAATAAGGGTAAGCTAGAAAGCCCAGTAAATAACCAACCATCACTACTAGCTGGATCAAGTATACAAAAATAAATAAATAAATCGATAACCAATAAATATAATTTTTTTCTACAGTTCAATAAATAAACAATTATTTTGTAAGATAGTTTCGTAGCTAAAAATAAACAGTGTAGCAATACATTTTAATTGAAAAGACAATGAGGTAGTTCGATGAAATTTCGTTGTTCAAAATTGATGGTTCGATATTCAAATGGTTCAATGATGCAATTCACAAAACCCAAGTCTTGGTGACTACGGTCACTTAGCCCGTGACAAAGCCCAGAACCACACATAGGCCGGTGGTAAAGCCCCAAAAGAAACTAGTTTCTGTGCCAATAAATAACCCCTATTGGCTAGGGTCCAAATCATAGTCAGACTAGAGTGATGTTCAAAATTCAAACAACACACAACTTTTAAATAAAATATTCGATATTTTCAGAATAAACATTTAGTACAATTTTCATAATAGTTCCACAAAATATTCAAATAATTTTCATAATAATTTTCGATGCTGTTTTATACTTGACCCATATTTTATTTTAAGAGAACATGAAGGCTATAAATAAATATTTATGATTTTAAACGATTCGATAGGAATAAAAATGAACCAACAGTGATAGAGGGTTACTTACCTCAAACGCTTAGAAATAACACTCCAATCACCAACTCCAAACACCCAACTCCACCACTTCAATCACATAAACCTAATAAATAGAACCTCAAATAAATTAATATTTTGATGTCTTTCACACATCAACAAGAACCCATTATATATATATATATATATATGCGCTTAAAATCCAAGAGACACCAAATCAATCCACCCAATTCAATAGCCAAACACACCTTACCTAATATACAAAACCCAAAAGTCAAAACACACCCTGATCCATGATACAAAATTCCATTGTTTCTATTACCCATCCAAAGTTACACTTACACATTGCACCCAATTCTCAAAACCTAAGTAGGCACCTATAGATCTTCCAAATCCCTTTAATGCATTGATTGTTAAATTCCTCAACATAAACTTAATAATTAACAGTAAAGGCAGATTTTACCTTAACCAATGAGTGTCCCAAAATCACCAACGTGTTGCCTTCAATCCCTATTGTAGCTTCACTTGAACCTCTCTTCTCTTTTTCTTTTACCTTCTCAAACCCTAGCCGCCTATGGAGCAATTCACAGCCTCTGTTTTGTTTGTTTTCCAAGACTTAAAGCCACAATAGGTGGGCTTATTAACCTAATTTCTCAAAGTTACAAAATTACCCATCTAAGTAATAGGAAATATAATGCCATCTCATAACTAATTCTTTGATATTAATAAATGACCCATATAAATTAATTTAATTACTAATCTATCCAACAAAATAATCTTACACACAACTTGGGTTTTACAGCTCGAGTAGTCATTTGTGCGCTTGAACAATGAAGAGGAGCATCTAGTATCTCTGTTTGCAAATTGAACTTCTGGTAAGCAAGTTTTACCGGTCGAGCAGTGAATGTTGTGCTCGATCGGTCAACCTATATGCTTTGCACCGCCTTTACTCACACCGCTTGAGCGGTTTTCGCGATCCTATTTTCTATAATTTGCGTTGTTCGTTGTTTTTAGGGTTTAACCCATCCAAACTTTTGGAGAAAAAGAAAAACCAAAGTGTGGTATATTGAAAGGTGTTTTATAAGTGTTTCCTTGATGATTTGATCAATGAATCTACAAGCTTCATATTGAATTCATCAAGGGGTTGTTTTTCTATTACGTTTACAAAAGAGAGGTTTTTTTTCAATGGATTCCGAGAAACTTGGTTTTGAAACTTTAGTGGATTTCAGAGTGGCTCATCATCGTGGATTCGACATTAGTGTTGTGGATTCAACGTTGGGCAAAGCAGTTCCGTGGTGAAAACGATGTTGGAAGAGACATATCGAGTTTGGTTCAATTCGGGCGTGGATTCGCTAAGTAATTAAGAGTACTCTTATGTAATTCATTTTTGTCTTCTTAGTGGATTGTTTTGTGACTTTGCCTCGTGATTTTTTATCATAATTGGAGGCGCTCCAATTATGATTTTTTCCAAGTTAAATCGTTATGTCAATTTGTTATTGATTGTTTGATTGAGATTAGTATTCATTATTTAAAATTGAAACATAATCACGAATCAATACCACGGGAATTTTATATTTTTCAATTGATATCAGAGTAAGTCGATCAATTTTTGTTTTTCAAATCTATTGGAGCGAGATTTTATTTGATTTGTGATAATGGATTCAATTCGTGAGGGGAATTCTACAATTCGACCACCCCTACTTGATAGATCTAATTACTCTTTTTGGAAAGCTTGGATGAGAGCATTTTTGAAATCTATTGATGAAAAAAATTGGCAATCCATCATGTGTAGGTGAACCAAACCGACGATTACCATTGATGGAGTAACATTCCCCAAACCAATTAATAAATAGGACACAACTGATTACCAAAATAGTAGCTGGAATAGTAAAACTATCAATTCTCTCTTTTGCACCATCACACTAGAAGAGTTTAGTCGTATTTGTAATTGTAAAGTCACAAAAGATGTTTGGGATATCTTACAAACTATTCATGAGGGCACTCCTTCGGTTAGCCGTTCAAAACTTCGAAGGCTCACTTCTAGTTTCAAAAACCTTCCAATGAAAAATAGTGAGACCTTTGATGAATTTTATGCGAAGTTGAGTGACATTGTAAATTTCAGCTTCAATTTAGGTGAAAAAAATACAATAATCCAAAATTGTGGAAAACATTTTAAGGTCCTTGCCCAATTGGTTCCAACCAAAAGTTATGGTTATTGAGGAAGCTCAAGATTATGAAAACCTCACGCTGGATCATTTGATTGGAAATCTCCAAACCTATGAGGTACACATGAATTTCAAAAAGAAACAAAAAGATGATATTGTTTTTAATAGTGCTCATCGAGTTGGAAAGGATTCCAATAAAGATTGTGAGTTTGATTCCAAGATTACGGATGCTTTTGTAAAACAATTTAAAAAGTTTTTTTTTTCTGAAAAAGATGGCTAATCTTTTAGAATCAACTCATAAATCTAAAGACAAAGATAACCTCAGAATTGATTCTATAACCAAGAAGAAGAAAGGAAAATACATGGGAACTCTCAAAGAGTCCAATGCTATGAATGCCAAGGTTTTGACTAGGGCTAAGCAAAAAATCCGTGAAATCCATAATCCGATCCAGTCCAGTCCAATTCAGTAGGTTTGGATTGGTTTTTTGAATCCGTGGTTCGGTTCCGGATTGAAAAATTAAAAATCCGTAATTCATGGATTGGTTCCGGATTGAATCCCATGGTTTCGGATTGAAACTGATCCGAACCGTATACAAATAGTCTATATTTTTATTATATATTCTTTTGCATAGTATCTTCTCTTATTTCATATAAAACTTAAATCCAAACCTAAACTTGCATAGTATCTTCTTTTATTACTTTTATTTGCTAATTTTTAATGTTAATTTGTAATGGTCTAAATACTTATGGTGGAACTAATTTTCTTATGATTGTTTAAATTCTAGAACAGTTTGTCGCTATTATGAAAAGACATGTTACTATTGTGAAATTAATATGGTGCTATATTTATATTTTTATAAAATTAAAGTGTTATATATATATATATATATATTTTTGTTAGTTAATTATGTAAATCCGTGGTCCTAAACCGATCCAATCCGTGTTTAAATGGATTAGTTCGGATTGGTTCCACGATTTAAACGGATTGGATTGGTTCCAATTTTTCAAGATCTGTAGATAACGGATTGGTCCTGGTTTTACTCTAATCCGGTCCAATCCGGACCATGCTCACCCCTAATTTTGACTACTTTGCTCAAGAATGCCCTAATCGTTTGAGGAAGAAGAAAGTTTTCGCTATCACTTTGATGATAAATCAGAGTCTTATAAGAATGAAAGTGACAACGAGGCTCAAGGTGAAGAAGAGTATGAATAATTTCTTTTTTTCATGGCAGTTTTCGAAGCTGAAGAACAAATGGAGTATCCCAAGAGGCCAGTTGAAAATGTCACTGATGATGAATCTTTGGGGAGTGATGATAAAGTAGATGGTGAAAAGCTTCAACAAGCTTATGAAAATTTGTATAAGGAATCTCTTAACTTGTCCAAATTGAATGACAAATTCACTATGAAACTCAAACCTTGTGAAAGTGAGAATGTCAAATTAAATGAGGAGATTTCCGAGGATTGGAATGATGCCATCAAGATCTCTAATGATCAACAAGCTCTGTGTGCAAAACTCTTGACTTGTGAGGCAAAGATAAATGAGCTACAGCAAATCTATGCAACATATGAAGAAAATATTGAAACCCTCGAGATGTCTCAAATTGCCTTGGAAGAGCTAGTTGTCAAGAAAGAGGAAGAGCTCAAGTGTGATATGGCTACCATTGGTCTTTGAAACAAAGGATCAAAAACTTTAGACAATATCATTGGGTCTCAACAAATGTTTAGAGTGGCATCGGCTTTTGTGGTGACAAAGAACAAAAATGGAGTGCATCTACATCTTATGATACAAGAACTCAAAGAAAGGAAGAGCAAACGATTCAACACGAGGATGGACTTCTCAATCTTCCTAGAATTGGTACGGTCAAAGAAAATAAGGTATACATTATTTTTATTTGTCATCATTATGGTATGTATAGTCATATTCACCTTTATTATTATGAGTTATATGGGAGAGTGTCTTATAGAGGTTGGAGAAGTTCTAATATCTCGTGGGGCAAGACATATTTCATTGGTCGTAATGAGGTTAAGGAT
The DNA here is from genome assembly GCA_022316695.1 of Camellia oleifera. Lineage (NCBI taxonomy): Eukaryota > Viridiplantae > Streptophyta > Magnoliopsida > Ericales > Theaceae > Camellia > Camellia oleifera. The sequence goes on along the minus strand of CM039308.1, from coordinate 15,725,251 downwards.
CATATTAGACCTCATTGTGTTGATTTGCTTGAGACCAAACATGAAGAGAGGTTGTGTTTGCCTAGACCTAGGAATATGAGGTTGGAAACCAAGTCGAGACGGGCTCCTATTGAGCGAGAAAGGAATCACAATGTCAAGACACTACCCAAAAACCACAATTCTCACAACTTTGTTCGTACTAAAGCGGTTTGGGTGAAAAAACTTGACTTATGTTTCTTTCTTTTTTTTTTTCTTTTTTTTTTTTTTTTTGAGTTTTTGTTTATTTGTTTTTGGGTCTTTTGTGTGTATTTGTTCATTTCCAGAAGTTAGTTGAAATGAAATTAATTACCATACTTAACAAGAATGGAATATTTCCCACATTACTACTTGCAATCGCTGTATAGAACCGAACCTTCTTCCTACTTTGGATGATTGAGAAGAGTCTAAGTGCCAAAGTGATCAAAATTGGCAGTGAAATATATTTAAACTTAGCATTTATTTATTCATAAATTTATGTATTTTGGTTTCAAGCATTCTAGAACTTAAACAATCTACAACAACCAGAGATGGATTTTGTTTTGCTAAAATAAAAGTCATAACACATCTACTCATCCAGACTTTCCTTCAGCTAATGTCCAACACCACCACGTGTTTACTGGTCTAATTTTTATTAGATTAACACTCAGATGTCAGAACGAATCATCTAAGATGTCGTGCAAGCGGAGGTGGAACCACCCCAAAGAAAAAATAAAATACAGTTTGTACTTTTTGTTGGTATGCGAATAGAACTTTGGGTGCAATGCAAAAATATTTCTGGAAGACTACAACCTTGATTACATGCATGTATATAAACTCATATTTAATTGCTTCGTTGACTTCAAAGTTTCATACCTTATTAATAAAAATATTATAACAGGACCAATGGAAATATTAACCTTTATATTTATATAACACAACAAACCTGTAAAGGAACACATACTACAATTTAATCAAAATATTTTCCCCTTTTTTTGGTAGCAATCAATGTTAAAGTTGACATTAATAATAGTTATTAGTTTATATATCGTGCGCAGTTACTTCAATTTGTGATTTATATTTTTTGGGAAGCTTTGATAGGAAAAATGTTAAGTGTTAGGGGTAGTTTGGTCTTTATGTATTATTCTTATTAGTATAAGTAGTTATGTGTAAGGGGGAAACCCTATGTTTTTGAATCAATACAGCAGCCTTCTCTCTCTCGTTCTATTCTCTTCTTCTTATTATTCTTCTTCTTCTTCTTCTTCTCATCTATAAATTCAACATGGTATCAGAGCACTATCTTCCTCCTTGAAGATTGTTGCTTAGGCTTCATCCTGTTCCTGGTACGTCTGTTATAGCAAAGCAAAGATTTAAAAAAAAAAAAAAAAAAAAAAAAAAAAAAATACAGTATGGTCGAAAATTAATGGGTAATCACCCTATAATCTTATTTTGATTGTTTGGTCATTATTGGTTGAGTTTTCTAATTTTTTTGATTTTTCGTCAAAATTGGGTGATTTTTCGAAAAGCACTGTTTGAGCCAATTTTTTCTGGTTTCGTCCCTTCTTCTCCTATCCTTAGGAGCCGACTGGAACCCTAGAGGGGTTTATTGTCCCTGGTTTGATGTATTTTGGCCCTATCTTGGTTTTTTATCGCTGTTTCGATGCTCTGCTTCGGTTTTCTGGCTTGTAGTTGATCTGGTTGCTCTGTTTTGGCCTTCTCTTGGACTGTGTTAGCCTTAGAAGGTGTTTTGGTGTGCTGGTTGGGTGATTTCTGGCCTTGTTTGATATCCAGCTTGTGTTTTTTGCACCCTCTTTTCTTATCTCATGGCTGATAACTTGGGTCAGGACTCTAAGGGCAAGGAGGAGAGTGGACTGAGTCGTGGTCTGACTCTTGGTGATAGTCCTTCTCTCCAGATTAGTCCGGTCAAACTTAATGGTTTTAATTACTTGATTTGGTCCCGCTCCTGTAGTCTTGCCATTGCCGCCCGGCGTTTGACTGGCTATATTACTGGTAGTACCGAGCCACCTACTGAGGATAGTGCTTTATCTGCTCAATGGATTTCTGAGAATGCATTAGTTATGACCTGGCTCATCAATTCTATGGAGCCTACCATTAGTCGGACTTTTCTCTTGATGGATACTGCTCACAAGATCTGGCTAGCAGCCTCTCAGATGTATTCTCAACAAGGGAATGATGCACAGGCCTATGAATTGCGTAAGAAGATTAGGGGTTTGGATCAGAAGGATCGCTCGCTGTCAGTCTACTATGCTGAGTTGAGTGGTTTGTGGCAAGAGCTAGATTTTTACCAGAGTTTTCAGCCAGTTTGCTCCAAAGATGCCACTATGTTTCAGCAGGCTGTGGAGAAGGAGCGGGTTTATGACTTTCTTGCTGGTCTGAATTTGGAGTATGATCAGATACGAGTTCAGGTGTTGGGTCGCTCTCCGTTTCCTACATTGCGTGAGGCTTACGCCCTGGTTCAGCAGGAGGAGAGTCGTCGTAGTGCTATGGTGCATGTTCCTGTTGCGGATCGGTCAGCGATGGTTGTTGGTCCCAAGTCACGTGATACTCCGTCTTTTCCGTCTCCAGGTGGTGGTAAGGGTCCATTGGTTGATCGGGACCGGTTGAAGTGTGAGTATTGTGGGAAAGATAGACATGATAAAGACCACTGTTGGAAGTTGCATGGCCGCCCTACTCGAGGCCGTGGTCGTGGTGGTGGTGTTCGTCCTCAGGCACATGTTTCTGAGACTACTGCTAGTGCCTCGAATGATGCTTGTTCTCATATTTCCCCGGATGAGCTTCACACTCTCAGACGGTTGATGGCTCGACTTGATTCTTCATCTGCCTTAGCTTCTTCCGCTTCTGCCTCTTCCAACTTTGCTCACACAGGTATTTCTGCTAGTGCACTCAGTGCCTCTTCGTCGTCTCCTTGGATCATTGATTCCGGAGCTACCGATCACATGACGGGTACTTCTAGTTTTTTCCATTCTTATTCACCTAGTTCTGGGCGAGATAAGGTTAGAGTGGCTGATGGCACTTTATCTTCGATCTCCGGCCAGGGTTCTGTTCATTGCACCTCTTTACTTTCACTTTCATCTGTTCTTCATGTTCCTAATTTCTCAACTAACTTACTTTCTGTTAGTAGCCTTACTACTGCTCTCAACTGCTCTGTAACCTTTTTTCCGACTCATTGTGTTTTTCAGGAACTGGCTACGGGGAAAATGATTGGCAGTGGTAGAGCACAAAGTGGTCTGTACTTTTTGGATGCCATCCCTACTTCACCTTTATCCTCTCAGGCTCTTCAATGTGCTTCTGGCTCCTCCCTTCGTCTCCTTCATCAGTGGCATCGCCGTTTGGGGCATCCTTCATTTAGCATTTTAGAGAAACTTTTTCCTTTATTAGTTCGTGATTGTCCTAGGAATAACTTTGTTTGTGATACTTGTGAGCTTGCTAAGCATAAACGTACTTGTTATCCTTCCATTAATAAAAGAAGTACTTTTCCTTTTATGCTTATTCATACTGATGTGTGGGGTCCTTCCCCCGTTGTTTCTACCTCTGGTTATCGTTGGTTTGTCACATTTATTGATTGTTATTCCCGTGTGACTTGGCTTTATTTACTTCGTACAAAAAATGAGGTTTTCTCTTGCTTCAAAAGTTTTCATAAAATGGTATCCAATCTCTTCAATGCTACTATCAAAATTCTTCGGAGTGATAATGGGACGGAGTATGTTGATGGCACTTTCCGGGCATACCTCGATGAGCATGGCATTCTTTATCAAACTAGTTGTGTTGGCACTCCTGAACAGAATGGAGTTGCTGAACGTAAGAATGGCCATCTCCTTGAGGTTGCCCGCTCTCTTTTGTTTACCATGCACGTTCCTAAGTCTTTTTGGGGGGATGCAGTTCTTACCGCGGCTTACCTTATTAACCGTATGCCATCTAGTGTCCTTCACTTCCAACTTCCTCTTGAGCTTCTTCCTGTGACTTATCCCACTTCTTCCCTTCCGCCTCGGGTTTTTGGTTGTGTCTGTTTTGTTCATCTTCACCCTCGTACTCGTGGGAAGCTTGATCCTAAGGCTGTCCGGTGTGTCTTTCTTGGTTATTCTGCTACTCAGAAAGGCTACAAATGCTATGACCCTCACTCTCATAAGCTGTATGTTAGTATGGATGTCACCTTCCGTGAATCTGAGTCCTTCTTTTCTGGCCCTCCGCCATCTCCTCAGGGGGAGCGTGGTAGTATCGATGAGATTGCGGATGAGACGACATCATATCAGCATGAGTTGTCTTTTTTCCTTCCTACTCAGAGGGCTGTTATTTGTGGTGAGGGGGAGCCTAGAAGTTCTGTTGACGAGGAGTCGAATATCGGTGGTCGTTTGGACAAAGCTGATCTTAAGACTTATTCACGGCGCCAGAAAGAGCCGGCTTCTCTTGTGCCACCAAGTCAATCATCATCTCCTATGCCAGTTCCACACCCAGTGTCCACTAACTCTTCAGGTAATGATCCTCATCTCATTTCTTCACCTGTTGTTGATGGTCTTGTTACGGATGATTTGAGTCTTCCTATTGCTCTTAGAAAGGGGGTTAGAGCTTGTACTCAACACCCTATTTCTAAATTCGTGTCATATGATTTGTTGTCTTCTCCGTATCGTGCTTTTGTTTCGTCCCTTTCTTCTGTGTGTATTCCGCAGGGTTGGAAAGACGCCATCAATGATCCTAAGTGGAAGTTAGCTATGGTAGAAGAGATGCAAGCTTTGAGTAAAAATAACACATGGGAGTTGATGTCTCTTCCAAATGGGAAAAACCCAGTCGGATGTAAGTGGGTGTTCACCATTAAGCACAATGCAGATGGGACGATTGAACGGTACAAAGCAAGACTAGTGGCCAAGGGATTTACCCAAACATATGGAATAGATTATCAAGAAACTTTTGCCCCGGTAGCAAAGATGAATTCCATTCGGGCTATCCTGTCATGTGCGGCTAATTTGGGATGGCCTCTACAGCAACTAGATGTGAAGAATGCTTTTCTTCATGGGGATTTGGAGGAGGAGGTATATATGGATGTACCTCCAGGATTCTCATCTCAGTCTACAGTTGGAAAGGTTTGTAGATTAAAGAAGGCTTTGTACGGTTTGAAACAATCTCCTAGAGCCTGGTTTGGTAGATTCCTCAAGGCAATGCTGGGATTTGGGTATCAGCAAAGCAATGCGGATCACACCTTGTTTGTCAAACGTAATGTACATAAGGTAACAGTGCTTATTGTATATGTGGATGACATAGTTGTGACAGGTAATGATGAGGAGGAGGTGACCCATCTCAAGATGCAGTTAGCCAAGGAGTTTGAGATAAAAGACCTTGGTCCATTGCGATACTTTCTTGGGATTGAAGTTGCTCGATCTGATAAAGACATCTTTATTTCGCAAAGGAAGTACATTCTAGATCTTCTTGAGGAAACGGGCATGTTGGGCTGTAGACCAGCTGATTCACCAATTGAGACTAATCATCATCTTTGTAGTGGAATTGGTGAGCCTGTGGAGAAGGAAAGGTACCAAAGACTTGTGGGAAGACTGATATATCTCTCTCATACTCGTCCAGATATTGCCTATGCAGTTGGGATAGTGAGTCAGTTTATGCATGATCCTCGTGCAACTCATTTGGATGCAGTCTATCGCATTTTGAGGTACCTTAAATCTGCCCCTGGAAAAGGAATTTTGTTCTCTAATCATGGTCACTTGCGGTTGGAAGCATTCACAGATGCAGATTGGGCAGGCTCTATAGATGACCGACGCTCTACCTCCGGTTATTGTGCTTTTGTAGGTGGAAATTTAGTTACATGGCGAAGTAAGAAGCAAGCGGTCGTTTCTAGATCTAGTGCTGAAGCTGAATACAGGGCTATGGCACATGGAACATGTGAACTAATGTGGCTTCAATCTTTGTTGAGTGATATAGGGCTTGATTGGAGTGGTCCCATGACTTTGTATTGCGACAACAAGGCTGCTATTAGTATTGCACACAATCCTGTTCAACATGATCGGACTAAGCACATTGAGATTGACCGACATTTCATTAAGGAGAAATTGAATAAGGGTTTGATATGTATGCCTTTTGTTAAGTCTGAAGATCAATTGGCGGATGTTTTTACTAAGGGTCTTAGTAGTAAAGTCTTTCACCCCATTTGTTACAAGTTGGGCATGAGAAATATCTTTGCACCAACTTGAGGGGGAGTGTTAAGTGTTAGGGGTAGTTTGGTCTTTATGTATTATTCTTATTAGTATAAGTAGTTATGTGTAAGGGGGAAACCCTATGTTTTTGAATCAATACAGCAGCCTTCTCTCTCTCGTTCTATTCTCTTCTTATTATTCTTCTTCTTCTTCTCATCTATAAATTCAACAAAAAATGATTTTAACAATTTTGTTTAGCACCCCTTCTCCCTCCCCCCAGAAGAAAAAACCCTTGTTTTGCTCCTGACTGAAAATGCCTAAGGATATGTAAGGTAATCTTCCAGTCTGAGAGTTAGATTCCACCCCTTACAATAAAATAAAATAAAAAAGAATAGAGCCTAGCAGTATTTAGGTATCTCCAATTTGATCAACTATTTGCATGTAAAACAATATGAAAGGATATTTCATATGGCAGATTTCACCAACTAAAGAACTTTTGTAGCAGGGGTAAACGCAGAAAACTTTAAATTACTAAAAATCTTATTCTTAAATATGCACAGTTAAGAAGAACCCCGTGATTAAAAACTAAAATAAATAAAGGCACTATTTTCTCAATTCAGTATCTTGTGCACCTAATCACCATATCTTCTTTGCATAACAACATTTATCTGCAATGTTTCCCTTGATATCATTCGCTCAGCAAAGTATGTACGTAGCTGAAGCAACACCGAAAAAAGGAAACAAAAAATCAACTCTATTTCATCACTATAATTGCAAAGAGTAAGGGGTTGTTTGGGGTGTCCTAAATAAGTGTACTTTTTGTCTTTTTGGACTAAAAAATTGAGGAAAAAAAATATAAATGTTTGGGTAACTTTTTGACTTTTTATGAAAAAATGTGTATTAAAAAATTGTATAAATTAGTGTGTAGAGAAAAATTAGGATTGAGAGTTGTGCAGTCATAATTTTTGACTTTTGGTGAATAGTGATAACTTTTTAACTTTTTGAGTAACTTTTTGACATTTTAACTTTTTGGCAACTTGCCAAACTTGGCCTAAATATATTATCAAGGTGTAGTGGGAATGAAGCTAAAAAATAACCCATATCTTTAAACCATCAGAGTGCCAAGAGCGTTCTGTAAATTTGGTTGATTTAGTCATTGAAACTAATGAAACCATGCTAAGAAGCGCAAAGACATGACACAACATGAACACAATAACATAACAATTTTCAAAAAATGTAGGAAACAATATATGGGGGACCCACACAAAATATAGAAGTTTATTATTTATATATTTATTACATGTCATATATACCAATATTTCATTCAAAGACGATTTAAAAAAATGCAACCAAACATTATTCCTAAAATATAAAAGAGGAGATTAATATGTATATCTACATTGTTTTTCTTTGATAATTGGATCCCAAGTCATGTGTCTAAGTCCCACATGTATCTTCCAAGCGTTTCTGGGTATAAAAAAAAATTAAAGTCACATATGGACGTGTCCAACACGTGTCAAGATGTGTCCAAAACGGACACAACACCTTCTTAGAAGTGTTTGTGCCTCCTAGGAATCATGTGTATTCTGATTGCCTACGCCACTCCGCTTATCAGCAATTCAACATCATCACATCCACATTGCCTTCTCGCATGTATGGTACCTGATTGCCAACACCACTCCACTTATCAGCAATTCACTATCCTCACATCCTCTTATGGCATTGGCATGGCGTGGTGGGTGTAAAACTTTTGAATGCTAAGCGATGCACATGTACGCTTGTTTGGTTTTTTTAGGCTACTGGGATGCCTCCACTTATTGCACCAAACTACAGAAGAGTGCCACCAGAGAGAGTTCATGGTGTTGAGCAACTCTGCCCTTGGCCAATTTTATACTAACCTGTTAGTTCTGCTAAAACTCATGACTATAATTTGTACATGCTACTAACTGTAATTAGTAAACTAGAAAGTGATGCCCACGAATCATACTTTTTAAGTCATACCTATGAACCTATGTAAGTACAGATTTTGGAAAACAACTATAAATACACTTGTATAGACTTAAATACACCTATACAGGTGTTCATCTACTAATATTGCCTCTATACATTCATATAGCTTCACTTCCGTATGTCTAACCACTGCTACCCAAACAAACATCAGATTTAATCAAATAAGCAAAAAAGTAGATCAAAGCTGAAAATGTATTACCTCACTACAAGGTGGTTCCAAATCCAAACTTTTCTCGGTGGTTTCTCTAGTCTGCTTAACTTTTGGGATATGAGCAATCCTTCCGGACATTGAATTGCCATTTACATAAGCCTGAAACAAAATGGGTACAATTGAAAGGGACTCTGAAATCATATCAAATGCCTGATTGACTAATTACATAAAATCAAAACCATATGTAAAACAATTTGGTACCCCTGTATTGCCTCTCCAGCCACATTTTGCTCGAAAACAGGTCCACAAAGCTCAATTCCTAACACAATAAAATGCCCATGACAGATATAGCAAGCAACTGTCGGGCAAGAAAACAGAAAAAAATAATAAAAGAAATATGCACAATTTACCCAATTGCAGTGATGAAAAGGGATAAGCTCTTCTTCCCTGAATCCCCACATTAGTACTACAGTAAAAAAAAAAAGCAAAACATAAGTAAACATTTATACTAGAAGAAAAAAGAATGATCCAATCCACTTCTCTTCAGTTTTAATAAACAAATTTATAACACCTCATGTTTAATGTACTTTTAAATAATTGGTTAAATACTACTTAAATAATTCCTAACACATAACAAGATTGTACATTCAAACAATTAAACAAACACAACTATATAAGTGTAACAGCACATATTGCATAGGTTTCAGATAAAACAAACACAATATAGCTTCCAGGAACAAATTTTGGAACAAACAAAGCATACCATTGGGCAAATTAAGTGGTTGTACTGCCCTGGTTTACACAGATTGCCATCAATCCCAAGCTCCTCCATTTTCCTCCTCAAGACCTTCACTTCAGCCAAGTCAATACCATTCTCTTCTAGGGTCTCCCCATAAAGTTGATAAACTAAAGCAATTCAAATCACTACACTGTCAATAACCCTTCAAACAAAAATATATACATAAAAATACAAAGAAACACATATATGGGGTTTAAAGGGAAAAAACCTGGTGTATGGATATTGGCATCAGAAACAGAGGAAAACCCAGGATTTTTAAGAGAGAAAAGTTGAATCTTTGATATGGGTTTAGAAGGAAAAGTAGAGAAAATGAATCTTTTGGATTGGAAGAGGTGGGTTTGGGAACAAGGGGTTGTGGGGAGTACAGTGAAAGGTGAGAATTTGAGGAAAGGTTTGGAAGCCATGAAAAATGTTGGAAGTGAAGAGCTTGTGGAGAGGATAGCGATGAGGGATAAGCATGTCGAGAGCTTCAATTTTGCTTTGTGCATTTTTGCTTCAGTAAGCTTCCATGGCTGAGGCGCAAGAAGGGCGAGTAGGGGTTCTAGGACTTACTAGATAGAACACACACACACACACACGCGCTCACTCACTCACTCACTCACTCTCTCTCTCTCTCTCTCTCTCTCTCCCCCAACGCGCGCGCAATGATTATCGGGTCGGGTGGGTTGACGCTATTGACGTTGTTACTCAAGATGGGTCGGACTCAATTCTGTTCAAAATCCCCAACCCAGCCCAACGGGTTGGTTATTTTATGTTGGACTTTGAGACCAAGGCCAAGTTTGGCACATAGTCAAAAAGTTAAAAAAATTAAAAAATTATTCAAAAATTTAAAAAGTTAATATTATTTATCAAAAATTAACAATTACGGCTGCACAACTCTGAAGTCGAATTTTTCTCTACAAATTAATTTTTACAATTTTTTATTACACATTTTTCCATAAAAAGTTAAAAAATTAACCCAAACATTCATATTTTCAACCTCCATTTTTTAGCTCAAAAAGATAAAAAATACACTTATTTAGGACACTCCAAACAACCCCTAAGTCTCATCCCATTGGATTGAGGGTTGTTGTTGTTATGAGGAGTTTAGAGGTATTTTCTAAGTGTATTTTAATAATTGGGTAAATTACATTGATATTTCTTGAGGTTTATATTTATTACAGTTCTTTCCCTCATCTCTTGGAAATTAAATCCCCCTCCCTGAGTTTAAAGTTTCATTACAGATTATCCCCTAAGATTTAAAGTTTCATAACGATTCCTCCCCTTACCGTAATGATCATCATACATAAAATTAAATTAGTAGGGGGTGAGTGTAATTTTCCAAATGTAAGGGAAGAAATTGTAATAAACATAAACCTCGGGGGGTGTCAGTGTAATTTACCCTTAATAATTCAAGTCGTTCATATTGTAAGATTTATCAAGTATATTATCTATATAAAAAATCAAATTAATCGGATATTGGTAATCCCATTATCAAGTCCTAATTATTTTTAAAAAATTATTAAAATCATGTTAACCATTAATTATTTTTTTAAAATTTACTCTTATTATGAGGCTACAGATGTCCAATTTACTTGATTTTTTACATGGATGATTTACTCGACAAACCTTACAATATGAATGGTTCGGATTATCGAAAAAAACTCAGGACATGCCCTCAATGGACCTCATAGCAGTCTGTTGTGCTATAAGATATAACAGGAACCCCAACTTCCATCCTATTTTAGTAAAGATTAACAGTTGGCATAATGAGTGACCTCATTTGGGAACATACTTTTTTAGTAACTTTTTAATTTTTTGGTTAAAATATGATGTAAAAAAAACTAGTATGTTTGGGATGACTTTTTAGTTTTTTACAAAAATATGTGCAAAAAATAGAGAGAGAATGGAATTTTTGACTCTTAGATATAGTTTGTTTGCTTTTTAATTTTTTTAGTGACTTTTTGGCTAAAAAAGCCACTTGCCAAACGAGGCCTAAACTCTATAAATCCACTCTTATCTACCCCAAATGATGATGTGTAATTGAGATTAAGGCCTTATTTGGCATAACCTATCGTAGTATAAACAGTCAAAAAGACACTTTTGCCCTTGCTTTTGGATCATTTCTATCATATGTCAATTATTAAAGTGAACATATTACACAGCTCTCACCTCATTCCTACTTCAAACATTTCTCCTCACACACTACAACATTTTCTTAGTTTAGTGACATTTGAAAGTGCCACAAAACTATTCTTCTAATGACATTTTTTGGTCTTGTGGCATTTTGAACAAGTGCCACTTCTATCGGTGCCACAGTAGATACGAGTGCCACAGTAGATACTTGCAAGTGTCACTGCACCATCATGGCTAAAAACTTTCAATGACATTTTAATGTCATGGTAGATATTATTTGTGGCACTATCAAGTGCCATTAAAAAAAGAGTTAGTGACACTTATAAGTGTCATTACACCATCAAGACTAAAACCTTTCAGTGACACTTTAATGTCATGGTAGGCACTATTCGTGACACTATCAAGTGTCATTCGTGACGATAATTCATTGTAGAACAATTTGATCCGCTCTTGTGGAGACTCGAACCGCCAACCTCCTGCACCATAAACCTTATACACCACACTCTTCCCACTACACCTCTATAGCACCACATGATTATATATGCAACATATATTATTTATATAGTACATACATCTATAGTAATATGTATAAACATAATTATTTTATTGAACATAATTTATGTAAAATAAACTATTTACTACCAAAATAAAAAAAGACCACTTTTGGCGGCTAAAAATATTTTTTGGTTGCCAATTCTATACTTTTGGCTACTAATTATTTTTTAGTTGCTAAAAAACTTAATTTTTGCCGACCAAAATCGGATTTGGTCGCCGAAGATGCACTTTCAACTACCAAAATTTTGGTCACCAAAAAATTTTATTCCCGCCTTAGGATTTTAGTTCTCCCGCGCTAAAAATGACCACTTTTGGCAACTAAACTTATTTTTTAGTCGCCAATTGTAAACTTTTGGCTACTAAAATTTTTTTTGGCACCAAAAAGCTTTACTTTTGACTACTAAAATTTTTTTAGTCGGTAAAACCCATATAATCAGCAACCAAACTTATTTTTAGTCGCCAATTGTAGACTTTTGGCTACTAAATTTTTTTAGTCGTCAAAAAGCTTTAGTTTGGGCTACTAAAAATGTTTTAGTTACTAAAACTCATATAATCAGCGACCAAACTTAGTTTTAGTCGTCAATTGTAGACTTTTGGCTACTAAAATTGTTTAGTCGCCAAAAAGCTTTACTTTTGGCAACTAATGCTGTTTTGGTCGTTGAAACTTATACTTTCAGCGACCAAATTTTTTTGGTCTGAAAATTTAGTCACCGAATATGCTTTTTCCTGTAGTATATATTGAGTTTAATTCATTCATTTTTAATCATTTACTGCATTTTAAAATTTTAGAAAATATATTGGCATTTTTTATTTTTTCAAAAATGTCATTATAAGTTTGGAAAGTTTTTGGCTTAGTGGCATTTCTCAAAATGCTATAAAATATTTGTTTATGATACTTTTCACCTAAGTGCCATAAAAAGTAATTTACACCTACCTAGTGTTCTGACATTTTTAAAAAAATGTCATTGCAACTAAAGTTTAGTGGCATCTGTTGGTAAATGTCACGAACATAATTTTTTGTGTCATTATTTTATAAAATGCCATAAAATTGATGTGACATTTCTTTATTGAAATACCACTAGAGCCTTATATGTTTTGTGGTTCTATGGCATTTTTCTAAAACATTTAATGCCAATTTTTATTTTTGTGGCATTTTCTAAAAACATGCTATTAGTGTAGTGTCACTAAAGTGTAAATTCGTTGTAGTGACATTTTTGTTGTAGTGAAATGACACTTTTTTTTAATTGAAATGCCACTAGAGCCTTGTATGTTTGTGGCTCTATGACATTTTTCTAAAAAATGCCACCAAATATTCTTTTTGTAACATTTTTTAAGAACATGCCACTAGTATGGTGTCACTAAAATATGTTTTTGTTGTAGTGTTGTGATACTTGTTCATTGAAATGTCACTAGAGTCTTTTATGTTTGTCGTTTTGTGGCATTTTTCAAAAACGTACCACCAAATATCATTTTTGTGGCATTTTCTAAAAATATGCCACTAGTGTAGTGCCACTAAAGTATGTTTTTGTTGTAGTGTTGTGACACTTGTTCATTGAAATGCCACTAGAGCCTTTTATGTTTGTCGTTTTGTGGCATTTTACAAAAACGTGTCACTAAATGTCATTTTTGTGGCATTTTCTAAAAATATGCCACTAGTGTAGTGCCACTAAAGTATGTTTTTGTTGTAGTTTTGTGACACTTATTCATTGAAATGTCACTAGAGCCTTTTATGTTTGTCGTTTTGTGGCATTTTTCAAAAACGTGCCACTAAATATCATTTTTTGTGGCATTTTCTAAAAATATGCCACTAGTGTAGTGCCACTAAAGTATATTTTTGTTGTAGTGACACTTACATCACCATCCCATCACCCTGGCTATATCAACGTGGCACACGATGAGCCACACAAAAAGTTGAAATGAAAATATTACCCAGGCGCTGCAGCTATGTCAGCGCGTCCACACAAGGGTAGAAACGTAATTTTGCTATTTGTTATAATATTTTATAACACAATTTTTGAAAAAAGTCAAAAAATTATCTTAAACATATATATATTTTTTCCAAATTTTTTTAGTCAAAAAGTCAAAAAGTGCACTTATATAGTACATCTCAAGCAACCACTAAATTTGTGTAGTGTCAATGTGCACTACAAGAAATGTCACTTTTGGCTACCAAAATATTGGTCGCCAAAAGTCTGAAATTTGGTCGCCGAAACCATTTAGCGACCAAAATTTTTTGTCGCTAAGCTCCACGTGGAGAATAAATCCAAATTACAAGATGATAATTCTGAGTAATTTATAAGAGCATCTCTAACGGTAGTAGGCATTTTACCTATCTAAATATTACTATAAAGTATATATTTTATTTTGCCTATCAACTATTTTACGTTTTTACTCCAACTATGCTCTTTATTTTAGCTATTTATCCAAATACTATTAATTTTATAGAATGCCACGTCAACCACAAAGATTGAGGGAAATGATCTTCATGATTGAATACATTTTGCCTAGCGTTGAAGGCTAGCTACATGTAGCTAGTGAATATGAGTTGAGCCAAAATGCCTAATCATATGGCTAATGCATTGGAATTGAAAAAAGTGAATCACACTAGGCATTTTAACTAACAAGTATTATATGCCTAGTGCATTGGAGATGTTCTAAAGGCTAGTTTGGCATAACCTAAATAAGCCAAAAAGTCAAAAAGTCACTATCTTATTTATCACATCATCTTATTTAAATCACATCACCTTTCTAACACATCACATCAAATCCAATCCAAACCCACCAATAAGTCAAAAAGTGTACTTTTTTAGGACATCTCAAACCAACCCTAAGTAGTTAAGTTTGAGTTTGTAATATTATTAAATTAAAATAAGTAAAAATAAAATAAATTTTTTTATTATAAATGTATATTATGCAAGTAGTAGGAGTCTTGTCTATTAAACCTAAGATTCAAGGTTCTAGTTCTACTATTGCCAACTATTTAATTTTTTATTTCAAATAGAAAAATGAAAGATACGGAGAAATCACCAAAAATCATGAGTTGTTCATTTTAATAATAATATAAATAAATAAATTTAGAAGATAGATAAGATAAGAATTTACGGCAATTAGAATTTTTTAGTAAAAAAAATTAATAAGTGACTCAAAAGTTAAATAAAAAAAACTCAAAAAATAAAAATAAAAAAATCATTTACAAACACTTTAGTTTTTTTTTTTTTTTATCACATATTTTAGTAAGAAAATAAATTTAAAAATTACTTTTCAAACCAATTCTAACTACTGTAAAGGAGAGGATATTGTACAAATAGAATTAGGCTATGAAGGGAAGGAAAATGTTTGGGAGTTTTAGAAAATGAGTTCTAATAGCTCTAATGTATGTGTAGGTCTATTTGATATGATGTTTTAACTTTATGTGTTTTTTATTTTTATTTTTATTTTTCATATCACTAGAGCTTAATCACTACTGATGAAGGGAATATGTTAAAAAATTAGTATTTGTAAATAATGTAAAACCATGCATCTAATATTTATAATTAAGAAATTATCTAACATGTTTGTTACGTTATCTATTAATTTACAGTGTCTGGCCACTCTATGGGTTTGCTCTTCATTTTTGAAAAATATAAATTTTAACAACAATGATACATCCCTCTAATTTTGAAACTCTAATTGAATTCTAATAATGTGAAAATTCAAACATTAAAAAAAAGAAAAAAGTAAAAAGAAAATCAAAGCCAAAATATCACATCAAAAAAATGATTGAAAGCTCTAATAAGGGAGCTTTAGTGAGCTCTAATGGAAGTGGACCCCACTATGATGTGATGTTTTGGCTTTGATTTTATTTTTTAAAATTTTTTTTATTCTTTGTCACATCATTGAAGCTCCAAAATTAGAATGATATATCATTGCTCGTATCACATCAATATGTGGAACCCACTACCTAGAGCTCATATTTTAGAGTTCCTAAACATTTTTTAAATTTTGATTTTGATTTAAGGGCATATATGTGTATTGCTCAAATGATGTGGGTATTGTTTATTAAACTGAATGTCATGGTTTTAATCCCGTCCAAATTAGATTAGAAGGTGTTGTTGGGTCTATATGACTCTACCACGGAATTCGTATTGATAATCCAAACCGTTCAATATGTATGGTTGATTGAGTACGTCATCCTTGTAAAAAATTATGTTGATCAGATATCAAAATCTATTTGATTCGATCACGTTTGTGTCAATGGTAAATATAAATTTTAAATTAAACTATTGACACAAATATGATTTGATAAAGTGTATCTCGATATCCGATCAACGTAATTTTTATAAAGATAAAATACTCGATGAATCCTATATAGTGAATGGTTTAGATCATCAAAATAGACTCCATGATGGGCCCACAGAGACCCGACAACACCGTCCAATTAAAAATCCAATTGAAAAAGAGCCTGTTCCTTAAATTATAACTTCCTTGCTATAAAATTTTGTATTTTAAATAAGTTCAAAAGGATATTTTGGAAAATGAAAATGCGAACACTAGTGACAAATTAATAATATCATGTTGAAAAATAAACCTTTCAAGTCTTCCAGTTATAATAGTATAGAGAGGTAGAAGATAGATAGTGGTAAATGATAATGAAAAAAAACTGAGTGACAAATTAATAATTACGTGTTGGAAAATAAACAATAATAACCCCTACGCAATGGTAAATAATAATGAAAAAAAACTGAGTGACAAATTAATAATTACGTGTTGAAAAATAAACAATAATAACTCCTACGCAATGTAAACAAAAGGAATAACTCTTCTTGCCCTTCACTTTTTTAATGCTATTATGCTTTAAAAAGTTTTTATTTTTTATTAAAATGAAATAAAATAGATTTATGACTCAAAAGAGAGAGAAAATAAGAAATAGGCATGGATAATAATAACTTTCAGTCATGTTTAATTCACAAGACTAATAGTGAAAAGATTAATAATCTCACCAAATTAGTGTGGTATTCACTATTTAATTCGATTTGTAAGATAAATTAACCGTTTGTCCATTGTTTGATTTGTATTAAATAAGAAAACATATGAATGTAGAATTATAAATTTATTTATCGTCTTTTCTAATCCTACTCTTCATCAATATTTCTTCACAATCTTTATTTTATCAAAATTTCTTCATAAGCGTGGTTTTCAAAAAAAATATAAATAAATAAATAAAAGCAAAATAAAAAAACGCCATGTTTGGTTTTTTTATTTATTTATAAATATAAACTAATTTGATGAAATAAATATCAAAAAATATTTTTAAATTTTTAAAAATTATTTTTAGCCTTCTAAAATATAAAATTATATAAAAATAGAAAGTATTTTAATTTTTAATCAAGAGTAAAAGAGTTCTTATTTTATTTTCCAGCTCAGGATATATAATCTCACCCTTATCCCATTACTAAGAATCCAACAAATTTGTTAGATTAATTATCCATTAGATTAGTAATCCTGAAACTAAATTTCAAAACAAATATATGATTATTAGGCCTACGGATTAATAATCTCAATCTCATTCTCTAATCATGTCAATCAAACATGTCCTTCAAGTACTAATAACTACCCCAAAAAAATCAAATAAATAGCAAGGAGTTATTTGTCTTATGATTTAGAGTCCGAACTAGTAAGTAGGGGTGCAACTCAAGCGGGTTCGGTCGGGTTGGAAGTTTGCCCAAGCCCAGCCCGAATTGTATTTGGCAGTGCCCAAACCCGCCCAAGCCCGACCATGAACCCAAGCATTACTGCCCAAGCCCGGACTAAGTTTTGTATTTTGAACTCAGGTTAGCCCGAATTACCCAAATTGCCCGAAATTCACAAGTCTAGAAACCTGTAGGTAGACCAAATGAAACTCTCTGCTTGTGTCCACCAGACAATTAAGTACCATGCTCACCTATCATGGTGTCCAGTCCCTAAATCCAATATTTAAAATACAAAGGTAAAATAAAGAATTAATAAGCTTATGAAAGTGAATAGATAGAATACATAAGAAATAATGTAATCAAAAGGGCAAAAAAACTTCAAACTTGAGGCAGTTATATATTATAAGATATAGGCCATGTTTGGTAGAGCTGTGGGAAACTGCTTATAGCTTATGCCCAAACAGCTTATAGCTTATAACTTTCAGCTTAAGCTGATTTCCAGCTTATTCTCAAAGCATCTCCTGCCCCACTCAAAGAATAAGCTGATTTCTGACTTCCACAAAGTTATAAGCTATAAGCATAAGCTAAACCAAACATATCAAAACAACTTAAATTAAGCTGAAAGCTGAAAATAATCTCTAACAAACAGGGCCATAGTTGGGTTAATTTAATTTAATTTAATTTATATGTATTATATAATTTATATAATATATTAAATTTAATTCGGGTTCGGGTTGCTCGGGTTGGCCATTGATTCTGCCCAAGCCCGGCCCGAATTACAATTCGGGCATCAAAAATCTACCAAAGCCCGTCCAAATTACAAGATATAGTTGCCCAAGCCCTAAAAAAATTTAGGCTGGGCTCGGGTTGAGTCCGCCCGAGTTGCACCCCTACTAGTAAGTACTTTGTGCAAATTCAAAAATTAAAATGAATGGAGGTTGCAAATTTTTTAGGTACAAACAATCTTTTAAGGCCAGTTTATATGAGGCTCTACCCTGTTTTAATTGGCTTGCTAAATTAGTCTATTTATCAGGCCAAATATAGAGTTATCAATTATCAGATTATAAGTATTTTTATAAAATTTCTGACCAAATAAATTGTAAAAATTTTCCATTCATTTTTTTCTTGGTTTTTTTTAATCATTCAAGCAATAAGATCAATTTTTTTTGACATAATTGGGTGCATATATAAACTTATCAAGTTTAAATTACTTATCGTACTACATCAGACACTACAAGAATTTGCACATTTTGCGACCACTTTTGCCGACCAAAAAAATTTTGGTCGCAAAAAAATGACATTTGGCGACCAAATATTAATTAGTCGCGAATGATCATTATTTTTGGCGACCAAATATTATTGGTCGCAGAAGGTTATATTTTGGCGACCAAAAAATATGTTGGTCGCATAAAGTGGTATACTTTTGCCGACCAACTACAAATTTGGTCGCGGAAGGTCACATATTTTTTGGCAACAAAAAATTTGGTCGCGAAAAATTTATTTTCAGCAACAAAAAAAAATTAGTCGCCAAATTATTACTTTTAGCGACTAATATTTTAGTCGCCGTTGATTGAGATTTGGCGACTAAAAGAATTTGTTAGCGAAAGAACCTGTTTTTGCAACTAATTTGAGAGTTTGGTCGCCAAAAGTTTGGGGGAAATTTGATTTTCAGTGGGGCGGGATTTGAATTTTCTTTCTCTCAATTGGTGCCCACTCTCTCTACCAAGCCTCACTGCCAAGTCTCAGCCTTTCTTTCTCTCTTTCTCTCTACCTAAGAATCCTCCTCCACATCTTCTCTTTCTCTCTCAAAAAAAACTCCCATATTCAGTTTTGTATGGCAGTTCGCTTGCTAGCATACAAGGTAGCTGACCTCTGCCTAGGCAAGCTGCCTCTCAGATCTCTCTCAATCTCCGCCACCATGGCCGATGCCTTGTCCGCCCTCAAATCCTCCTCCGACACCTGCCTCAGCGTATGGACCTGTAACCACTCCAAATCCGCCGCCGAGGAGTGTCGCTGTGTCGGAAAAGTCTGCATGGTTGATGACATTTGCTACCTTTGCAAAGACGAAAACCTCTCTTCTCCTCTCAAATCCCCTGTTTCTGTCTTGCTCCCCAAACTTCCTGGTCTCGTCAGGCACGTCGAACCCTCTTCCAGGTAACCCATTAACATTTCAATTTTGTTAATGATAGTGTAAGGTACCCTTCAATTATTTTGTTCTGTTTAGGTCTGGATGGAGTGCTGAGCAACTTGTTTGTGAAAATATATAGAGTTTCATAGTCATATTAATGCAATTTTCTCTTAGTTTTAGAGAGGGTTTTTGGCAATATAAGATATTATCGTCTTTTGCACAAAGTGAAATCTCTTGGGGTTAATATATTACTATTGTTGCATTTATCACTTGGAACCCATTTTAGCCACTGTCTTTTTCCCCTTCCATGGATTTCAATCTTAAAACTCCACTTCTCTTTTCGGACTGTCAAAGTCCTGTCTTTGTTTCTCTTTAAGACTGGAAGTTGATCTTGAAGATCTTGACAAGTGGTTCATATGTGATCGATTACTTGAATAAAAGCAGCATCTGGAATTTTATGCCACTCATAATTAAAGGTCTAACCTTTTCTCTTAGAATTCTCAGGAATAGAGGCAGCCAGTTGTATTGTTTTGTTTTTCTTTTGCATTTTTTATTTTCTTTCTGTTTTGAGACAACATAGTGCTTCATATTTGTGGAGAGAAGTATCACAAGTTTTTATAATTGCTGATTTGAAATTACAAAGAGCTGGCTTGATGAATGAGATCCTTTTAGCAGACTTTTAGAAGTCTTGTTGAGTTTGATTCCAGCTCAATCCAACACAACTTAAAACAGAATTCATCTGCCATCATATTATCTAGAGCTTAAGTGGAACTAGAAAAAATAGTGTTCAATGAACAAAATCCTTTGCAATCGTATTATCTAGAACTCATGTGGTAATGACTTTATAGGCATTGCTTGCACATCTTCTTGAAGTTAATCAAGAAACTTTGGAGTCTCTCATTCATAGCTAGTTTTTGACACCGTTAATGATAGAAATTATACCTCTAGATGTTATGACATAATCATTGTGGTTGTTTAACTTGGAGTTTATTTATGCGCTGTGTTGAAAGTTATCAAACTAACTTGCTTGCCTGCAAGAAAACTAATGTGTTGGTCCATCTCCATCAACAGAAAATGATCTGTAAAAAAATGTTAAAACTCTCATAATCTTAAAGACCAACTTGGCGAAAATCTGAGTTGCCACACTAGGCAACATTACCAGAGTCAAATTTTCACAGTTAAATCAGATCACTTGGTTGCTCTTCTTTCCCTTGTAGGCTTGTGAAAACAGTCACTTTTGTTCCAAGTTTGATTCAAAATTAGACAATAATGATATGATTTGAACCCCTTTCGCACATTGTTTGATTCTTTAAAATGAAATTTCATTGTCCCTTCATTGCAATTCATCCTACATTCTGTCCAAGTTGGTAAATGGACAGCTGTTTGTCCTAAATTGGTCTTTAGTTATACCAAACATTGAACTGCATACAATTTTATTTTATTTTGTCAATTTCCGTATAAGTCCTGTGCAGTGGAGTTGTATATTTTCTGCTTTTATGTTTTTGAGGATCAGAAATATATATACATCTAACCTACTCGCCTAAGGTTATGGGGGAAGGAGGAGTCACTAACCGACAAGAGGCAGGTGAAACACGTAAGAGCTAAAGAAGCTTTTGCACACCAAGAATTGAATTGGGCTAGAAGCCCTTGGCATATTATCTACTTTTGTTGGGTTTATATAATTACTTATTGCAAAACCTTTATGGATTGACTGACATAATGTTAAATTGGCACCACAAGAGCTATAAGCTTCAATTCACATGATGATGAGGCCTGATATGGATGGCATATATCCTATTCATAGAATGGGGGAGACTTGATAAAGGTGGAACAAAAGAATAGCATTTGCGGTATCCAATGTGGATGATGGCTAATTGAAATGGGATAATTTGATTTTAGGATAATTGAAATGGGATAATGGGATAATTTGTGTGTTCAAATCTCAGACTTGTGGCATGTTTATGTATTGCAGTTTGATTTCAGTGATTGGTGCTTCATGATGATTTAGGTTCGAAGATGAAAAAATTGGTCTTTATAGCAGACAGATAGATTGGTGCTTTGCCTTGCTATTTTGCCCCTTTTGGTTCCTAGTTATAGTTATAAAACCTTTAGCCAGAGACTAAGTTGCCTTGCATTGTAGATTGTATGCAGAATGGTTAGATTTTATTCTAGGGGTGGGGTTTTTAAATTGTGTACCCTGGTTTACAAAATTATACTATTATTGAATGCAAATGAGTCAATGTACATTAGTTAAAGTTGAAATGCTGATGATATTAAAATGCTATTATGGTTCGAACTGAATCATGTAATAGTTGATGTTGGATGATTGCTCAAGGACTAGTTAAAGTCCTTGATTCACTCAATCATATAGTATATTGCTTTGCTTGATAATAAATGAAAAAAACTGTATGTCTGTTTTATTAGTTTTGCATGTAACCATTTCATTAAATGCCTATGTTACTGTTATTCAGTGTTTGGTGAGTCGGTAGCTTTGGAATTTGGAAGAGTAGAGATATTTGGTGTTTCACACAAGGGTAACTTGTGATGACCAGGAAATTGATATATCTTTGAATTTCTTTTTCCCTCCTAGTTTTTTTAGGGATTTTCTATTTACTGTTTTTGTGCCTTGCATTCGTTAGTGGGTAAGTTAAGAGATTTTTTTTTTTTTTTTTTTTTTTGACAGTTGCAATTTCAGACATCAAAGTTATTTTACTGCAAGTTACATATGTGAGTTACCATTTTGCTAGCATTCACTCAACTGGTGGCATTCACTCAACTGGTGGGAAAATATGAAGTGGGAAAATATAAAAAAAGAACAAAAAATGGGAGAATGTGGCTTGGCCCAGTGGATAGGAGGGCCTTGATGATTCAGCTCATGTGGTTGGGTTCAATCCCCAGCATCCCCTTCCGCTTTCCTTAGACTAGGCTAAAGTAGGAATTTCTGACCATGTGCTTATGCTTTTGTAGCCTACCCTATCATTGTTTGAGTCTGCATGAATTAGTTTCATGAGATCATAGTTTTTGGATCTCTTTTTGTTTGCTGCAGTTGCTTATAATTACCTTTCTTTTGACAAGTAAAATTAGTCTGTAGAAGGCGCCAAAAGTGGCGTAACTTTGTACAATTAATAGCCTTCTTTCTTTTGATACAAGCAGGTATTAAAGCCTCTGCTACTATTCAACCATTTCTTTTGCTCCACATTAATATCTGTCCGAAATTTGTCTGTAGCATAGAAGATGCACTCCATCTGTTTTCTGCACCAGAGACTGTTGAAGGCTATTGAACATCAGCGGCAAAGGTTCAGAGTTTTATTCTTACTGTTTGATATTGATCCTGGCCCAATCAAGCAAAGTCTAAATTTCATGTATGCATATCCTTGTATTTACATTATATATGCACTTCAAAAAAGTAGAGTTAAGCTTCACTGTGAACTAGATTATGGATGGTTTACAATTAGTGCAAGAGAATTTTGGAAGAAAACTAGGGCTTGTGAGTTGCTAACGGAGGACTTGAGATGGGTTAAAGTGTCAAGGTGTGTAATGGAGAGATTTAAAGGTCTTAGCAATTTTCTTGGATGCCGTGTGGAGGGACTTGAGTAGGGGTTGTTTTGGGTTACCCACTGTTTTTTCTTAGAGTCTTGGTTAGGCTGCTTTTTGTTGTTTTTAGTTTGAACCAATGTAGATTTTTTGTTCTTTCTTTTTGTAAATTTATTCTACTTGTGTACTTGAGTGGTGCCCTTAGTTTATTTATTTATTTACTTGTATATATATAAAAAAAATCCCGTTTCAAATCTCAGGCTGAGGTGGTGAATGCTAGCAAGACTGTTAAGATACTGGAGCTTTCTGAGATAATGATATTGCATTTGATGCGTTTTAATTATGGAGGAGAAGGATGCACCAAATTGCATAAACCTGTCAGTTTTCCTCTGGAGCTAGTTCTTGGACGTGAATTACTGTTTTCACCTTCGTCTGAGGTGAAGTATTCTTAATTTCTGTTACTGCTCCGTTACACTAATCAATCATAGCTGACAATTACCATGATAAGATTATTCTGTGTCTGTAGTTTTCTTATTTTGACATGACTTTGATGCCCTTTTGAATTGCATTTGGGGAAATATTTTCTCAACTACTATTGAATTATTTAAATTACTCTTATTACCAAAGTTTGATGCCACTGAACACTTTCAGAATGGGTTTCGCTTCCTTCGAATAAATTACCAAAGGTTTGAATTCATTAGACCAGGCCATTAACTGTCAGAAGTAAAAGGTGCAACACTTGTATTCAATTTGTCAAATGCACTCTAGACATTTTTTTTCCTGTTCTATGAGCAGTGTCTACACATCAGTTTAGAAGTTTTCTGAAGATTTGGACCTTTGCATGCACTCAAAATGCTCGATTTATTCTTTTGGTTGTCAAACAAAGAAATTTTGGGTTTAGATTCTAAATTCGATTATGCTGGGTACAGGGTCGAAGAAGTTGAAGGTTTTGTGGAATTCTTGGCTCTCAATCCTGCAGCCAGTTACATTACTGGACAGGTTTTGAATACTATTAATCATGTCTTCCTTTTTGTGACAATGAGCTTTGCTTTGAAACATTATCGCACACAGAGCTCTGTACTTTCATTTGAAAGATTTTAACCCAACACCCGGTGTGGGAGCTTCTTGATGATAATTGTGGCTGTGCAGGTGTTCACTATTGATGGAGGAATGGTGATGTAGGAGGTCATCAAATTTGCTGCCTAATCACTGCAAAACTTACCTTTCCAGCTCAGATGAGTAGAATCACGGCTCTTCTTGTTTATGTCAAAAAACAATTGAGCTTATGCAAGCAGTTTTTCTTTAATAAAGTGAGAAAAAACAAAATAAAGGAATGCTGAGGAAGTTTTTGATAGAATTTTATTGAGCATGTTAACGAGACCAAACAAGTGTTGTAAACATAGTTTCTTGAATGAAAGACTGAATCTAAACTTGCGGCAACCATGTTGATAATATTGACTTGATCATCGATGATATAGCGAATTTGGGCTCGTTAGATCTCTTGCTAATACTTTCTCTCAGATGAGCTACACTCATCGGATTGTTTAAATTAGTCGAAACATTATTCTTACCTAAATTTGTCAAATTATGTGGAATTTTCAGTGCAGGGAATTGTTGGTAGGTTCTAAGATAGGGTACGTCTAATTAATTTAATTAAGGAGCTTCAGCCAAAGGTCTCTCAATATATGTGAATATAGGTCCTCACTCCAAAGATTTCATAGCTAAGACACCTTTTATGTCTGAAATACCCTTGTAATTGACAAGACTTTTACTGATCAAGTGTCTATATGGAAAAGCAGCAGAGGCCTGATTGATAAGGTGGTCTTGGACCATGATTGCTCTGGAGAAACATGTACTTACTATCAAGTTGGAGATGTATTTGTTTGTGAGAAGACTGGGCAGGTTCATGGTATGAAACACTAGTGGTTATTGAATGTGGCAACCTTGTTTGTTTGTTTAATAGATACAATTACATAGATTCATGATATAATGGTTTATGTTCTTTGTTCATGCAGTTTGTGATGATACATGTAGAGAAGCTGTTTTGGACCCTACAAATGAGCTTTTGGTTTGTACAATATCTGGACATTGTTTTGATAGATTGCTGTCACCAGCTGAAATGGAACCAGACACTGTAAGAGAGATCTCCTCTAGCTTACTCTTTTGGCTTTTAGTCATAAAACACACTTAGACCTGTTAAAAATATGAAAATGAAAAAAGAAGAACTAGACCTTCACTGTGCCTGTCTATAGCACACGGAAGCTTCTCTTTTATGATTCAAGTGTTTATTTTATAACTATCCAGGAAATAAATATAACTGCTCAACAAAAGTGGCACATGGTTTGCCCATAGATTAAATATAACTGCTTCTCTTTTATGATTCAAGTGTTTATCTTGTGATGATCATCTAACAATTTTAAGGTGGCACATGGTTTGTCCATAGATTAAATTTTGTCTTCTAATGTACTGCATCAGATATGTATATATGCTTAATCAATTGTCTGATTTATCTCTCTGAAATTCTCAACCAACTCTAAATTAAGACTCGAATTGTGAATCGACCAAAATTATTTGCTTTTATATTAGCCCAGAGTTCCTCATTACCTTTTTTTATTTGGTTCAAAAAAGAAAATAATATTTTATTGCATTATAAAATATTAGAAGGTGGAATGAGAAAATATAAATATTTTTTTTGGGTCAATGTTTTTTAGTTCAGCCATATTATATATATGTTTATATATATATATATATATATTTGTAAAGTTTGTGACAATTGACTTTTACATCATCCTTGTGGCTTGCTGCTATCAGGTTGTAACTGCACCAATGTCTACTATAAATGCTATTGCTGTTGAAGCGTATAAGTGGATCAAAAGTGGATGATAAGTGGATCAAAAGTTGGGAAAAGTGGATCAAAAGTTCACGAACCAGACGAGCACCCTCCCCAACATATTTCTTAAAAAGTTCACGAAGCTAAATTGCACAAGACTACTTGGCAGTATAAGCATTTTTTGGAGGATTAAATATTTTTGGATGGATGTGTATGGATAACAAATATTAGTAGTTTTATTTGTTGATAGCTGCATATGGATAACAAATAGTTATGTTTCAAATTGTTATGCTAGATGAATGTGACTTGTGAATGAAAACTTAGAATAATTGTATTGTGTTGAATGTTAATGAATTATGTATTGTGTTGAATGTTAATGATTCAATTAATTTGAATGATGCTTTAAAATTATAGGTTTATTATGGATTGAATGAATTATTAGGAATTACAGGTGTATTGTTTTCCTGCTTTGGCGACCAATTTATTAGTCGCGACAAATAAATTATTTTTTTCGCAAAAAATGACAATTGCCGACCAAGAGTTTTGGTCGCAAAAAATACATCTATTGCCGACCAAAAATTTTGTTGGTCGTGGAAACTCACTTTTGCCGACCAACAGTTTTGGTCGCGAAAAGTAACAATTGGCGACCAAACTAATTTTGGTCGCATAATGTCACAATTGGCGACCAAAATTTTTGGTTGCGAAATGTCACAATTGGCAACCAAACTTTTTGGTCGCGAAATGTGTCAATTGGCGACTAAGAAATTTGGTCGGCAAAAGGCGACTTTTCGCGACCAAAGTGTTTTAGCGACAAAATGAATTAGTCGCGGTAATTAAATATGTAGCGACCAAAAATTTAGTCGGCAAATCCAACTTTTGCCGACCAACGAAAGTTTTGGTCGCGAATTACTTTTGCCGACCCTCAATTGGCGACCAAACTAGCGACCAAAAAAATTGGTCGCGGATAACTTTTGCCGACCAAAAATAGACTTTTAGCGACCAATTTTTTTGTTGCTAAAAGTGTTAATTCTTGTAGTGAGAAATTCTAATGTGCCATATGTCTGTTCAATGACATGCAGTCATATGGTTACTTTGTCTTTATTGTTTTTGAAAAAATTTCGTTATATGTACTTTTTTTCGGGTGGCTACATTGTTACTTGATATTTCTGAAACACTAAAGTCTAGTGATCATTTCATTTTTAATTTATATTTGTAAAAATTTTTAAAAATTATCATAAAAAACTTGTTTGATAATTTTTTTGATTTATAAATGGCTGTCTCAGTTTATAAATTTGAACGTAAACTCAAAAAATGAATTTACGTTGGTTTTTAAACATAAATTAAAAAATTTGACTAGTAAATTTTTTTTTTCAATTAATTTTTTTCCAATTATTTTTTTTTCAATTATAATGTGTATGATCCTATTGTCATAAATAATAAAAAATAAATATAAATATTTTAGATCTGAACAAACATATTTTTTAGTTTATATTTTAATTTTTTTTTAAACATTTTGTTCAAACCAAATGCGTTCAAAGTTTATGTTTTTCTAAAAATAAACAAAATCAGTTTATAAAATTTTTGTAAACATAAACAAAAAACGTAAATGTTACGTAAATAATTTCTCTTTCATTAAAATTATGAAAAAAACACTTTTCAGAAAATTCTACTTTCTTGTTTTCTGTGTTTTTTGTTTTTACTGAATTTTAAAAATATTTTCAGCAATTTTTTTTTTACGAAAAGTAAAAAAATTGTGAAAAAAACATTTTAAAAATTCACTAAATATAAAAAATACAAAAAAAAAACAAGAATTCAGTACATTTTTTTTATATTTTTATGTATTTTTTAAAATATTTTTTCACAAAATTTTTACTTTTTAGATATATCTAACTAATGTACATCTAAAAAAGTAAAAAAAAAAATGTTTAAAATTTAAAAAATATTCACTAAAAAAAAAAAAAAAAAAACACACAAAAATCAAAAAACTTAATCCAAAAAATTCAACCCAAACACACTTATTGATAAATCTTGTTTTTCTAATGAAGTTCTTATCAAATCTATTAGCACATGAATTAGCCCTCTTAACAAAAATTAATAAAACTTAACAAAAATTTTGTATAAAAAAATAGGATTTATTTGATATTTCTCAAAATTACTTTCCATTTTTTCATAGTTTGCTTTCATTTTTATTTTGTTGGAATAAACTTTTTTTTGTTTCATTTATTGTTTATTTTTATCCACTTAAAGTAACGGTTAGGTTATTAAAATAAAAATAAATGAGTAACGGTTGGTTTAATCAGCCGCCATTGGCCAAATAAAACGTTATGAAAACTGAAACCCTAGAAACCACAATTGAGCGCCAAGTGGACACCTAATTATTAGGAGTTTGTTACTGAACTCTCCTTATTCATCTCCAACTCCCCACGTCTCGCCCATCTCTCTCTCTCTCTCTCTCTCTCTCTCTCTCTCTCACATAACATTGTTAGTTTGTATAGTTTGATAAGGTTTTTAACTTCTCAGGTCCACTCTCATTCAACAAACAATCACTAATCAAACAGGTTTAAGGACAGTATCTCACTCTCTTCCTCAGGTATCTCTCTCTCTCTCTCTCTCTCTCTCTCTCTCTCTCGTATCTAATGGCTTTTTTTTGTTTCTTTACGTCTTTGACCTCATTCTTGCATTGTCTTTTTTTCTTTTATTTTTTCCTAGAAAAGAAAAGAAAGTTTCATTTACTTTGTCACTTTTTTGTTTTTTTGCATTTTCAGATACTTAGTCACCATGGCTCTGAGCTTTTACTCCAACTATGGAGCACTAGAACATCTCAACCAAGACACAGATAGCTTCCCACAACCACAACCACAACCAGAGCTAGCCATGGATTTTCTTGGCTTCCAAGACAGTTTTCTCATCCCAGACCCAACCACTTACGAGTCGATAATCCTCTCAGAAACAGCCTATAGCAATCTCTTCCCATACTTTTCTCCAACATTTGAACACAATTCTTCAAACTTCGAACTCTTTCCGCCACAAGAACTCGATTTTTATCCATACCCAAAACGCCAAAAGAGCTATGAAGATCAGTACTACTCAGACTTAATCGCGCCCGGTTTGTTAAATGGGTTTGTTTCAAATAACCCTCCTATGCTGCCTGAATTCTCCCCGGAGCTTCATGTTCCTCTGCCGGAGTTCCATAGTCCGTTGGTTTATAGTTGTGGAAGTGGTGTTGAGAGTATTGAGAGTGTGAAGAAACCGAATGGAGGATGTTTGTCGGCTCAGACCATCGCTGCGAGGCAGAGGAGGAGGAAGATAACAGAGAAGACTCAAGAGCTCGGGAAGCTTATTCCGGGCGGTCAGAAGATGAACACTGCTGAAATGTTTCAAGCTGCTTTTAAGTATATCAAGTTCTTGCAAGCCCAAGTTGGAGTTCTTGGAATGATGGGTTCAATTCAGGTCACTTTATAATCTCTCTCTCCCTCTCCCTCGTTTGCATGATTTTTATTAAAATAGTTAAATAAAGTCATAAACTGCTCCAAGCAGTTACAGCATAAGCCAGCTTCGTTTATTCTACTGTGTTTGTTTTCTTTACAGTAGTATAGACTGATAGATGGATAAAAGATATATAGTACTGACCACGTAGTAATGAGAGATGGTTTAGAGGGAGGGGTGAGGGAGTTAGAAACTAAATTATTTTGGTAGACGATTTTCTTACATTTTTATTGAAACCGTTATTAATTAAAATAGTTTAGATAATTATAAAAATATATGTTTTTATTTGTTTGGATAATTTTAATATAAGAATTAACGTTACACAATTTTATAATGTAGTATATACGTATAGTTTAGTGAGTTTGTCTTGATTCGTAATAGTATATGAAATTTTGAACAGAATTAATAATACTTAAGAAAATCAATGGGATTACTAATACACATGTACACATACATTAGGCCAGAATCTAGAGGTTTTGATTTTGTTGAAAAAAAAGTGATGGTCCAAAATTATTAAAAAATAAATAATAAAAAATTAGCCAAGTGAACAGAAATAAAATAAAATCAGTTGAATTTTCTTATTTTTCACTGCAACTTTGTTCATAAACATTTTCATCCAATTTAAGTTTTAGACGTGTTTATATTGGAACGAATTTGTTATATGCCCGATCATTAAACTATTTACACAGTCACCCAAGACTCATAAAAAAATATTTATTGTCGAAGGCCTAACTTTTAAAGGCTTGGTTAGATTAGGCATCACTTTGATATTTAGCTTATCATATATATATATATATATATATTCCATCAACATGAATTGTTGTTAAAATGCAACATTGGCAATGTGTGTATGTGCAGGACAATGAAGAAGAACCAGAGAATAGTCAAGAACTACAAGAACTTGTTACATCTCCACGCATTCAAGAGAAGTTGTACTCCTCGGAGAAGTGCATAGTTCCCAACCAACTTGTTCAAACCCTAGTGAATGACAATGAACTCCAATCGAACTCTCTCGTGTTGAAGGAACTTCATCAGTATATTCCGATAAGTGGCTGATAAAAACAGAAAAAAAAGGATGCACAATCTTGTTTATGCACCTTTTTTTTTTTCCTCTCTTTTTTCATCGTCATTTTTGTTGTATTTTTTTGTTTTTTTGTATTTTTTGTTTTTAGGTAGCTATTTTACATCCAAATCTTTTTCTTGTAAATTTCTCTTTTCCAAGAAATTGAATAGTGCTATTTCATTATGCCTTTCATCAAAACTGCTTTAACTGATTGGCAATATTATCAAATGTCCCAAAAGAGAAAGGAAAAAAAAGTAAAAAAAGAAAAAAGAAGAAAGGGTATAGACATGGTTTAAGTGCAAACAAGAATGTAATAATGTATTTTATTATTGATGACACGATAAATATTATGTGGATATCTATGATGATCCCTAACGGCAGAGGTAAAATGAAATGTGAGTTAAATATCAATAAAAGCTTATGCAAATTTGCATATTAGTAGGGATAATTATAATTTGAGCAATTGTCTTAGGAGGTCAATGTGATTTTTACTATACAAAAAATGTGATTTAAAATTTTAGATAATTTTAACTTAATTTTGCCAATCATGAGTTATGAATATTCGATTAATTTGAGTTTTTATATGAATAATAAACTTGATGAATTTTATAATATAAATAGTTTGAATGATCAAAATAAGTCCGAGAAAAACCAAAAGGCCTAATAACCCGTGTCTCACAATAAAAACTTTGTTACAAGTGGTGACATCACGTCATCATTAACACGTGATATCACTATTCAATTATAAATTACCATGTAAGGGTAATGGGTAATTTTATAGTACACACCCTCTCATCTGTGTGTTTAATTATTACAAATGGCACAACTTAATACTATAAGAGTTATAATTAAAAATTGAGTTATGACCAAATATCACATGAACCAAATAATTTTTTATTTTATTTTATTGTAATTAAAATAATATTATAACTAATATTATAATGTGTAACAAGTCATAATTAATCACACAAAGGACATAATCAAAGATGTATACAACACACATCCCAACCATAGAATTTCCAAGTGTAACTTTTTTATTTTTTTTTTGAACAGCAAAGAAGACTTTATTAATACAAATGTGAGAGTTAATGGGGGTGAGTTGGATGAAGCAGTTACGCTTTGATAGTAAAGTTTGATTATCAATGTGGAGTTAGTAATGCCAGGATACTAAATTTTTTATTAAAAATTTTATCAAATATCTCATATAATTGCAGGTCCTATATAAGTGCGAGATCCACATTTATATAAGATATTTGATAAAAAAATTAAGTAAATTATGTAAATGGTCTCTATAAATTACACGATGTGTCAATTTGGTTCATATTATTTTAATCTGCTCAATTTTATTCCTTAATTTAATAAACTGTGTCATATTAATTCAATAAATAACAACCATTAAATTTAGTAGATGAAAACTCAAACAATATGTAAATGCCAAGTTTTACCATTGGAGAGTGTAGTGACCTTTGTGGTATGACAGTACACTTAAGTTTTAGGAAAAAATACAATTAAGTGGTACTTTTGAAAAAATAATTATAGATTCAATCTGTTTGGTTTTAGAATTTTTAAAAACAGCACTTTGAATTTTGAATTTATATTTTTAAATTTTTTGTATTTTTAAAAATATTTTAATTAATATTTTTTACATTTCAGATTCACTTAATTTAAATACATTTAAAAAGTATAAAATTTTTACAAAAGTATTCTTAAAATGGGGCATTTACATTAAAGTTTCATTTTGTAAACATATACTTCATTATTTATAAGATAAGATTTTTTACTCCTTCAAGTTCCATTAATTTTTAATAGACGAAATTATCCTTCAAACAATGATGATTCATTATTTATAATTGTTTATAAAAGAGTATGATAATGTGATATTTATTTTGATTTTCAAATTTTCAAAACATAATAATTTTTACAATATATATTTGTAGAATCAACTTAACAAAATTTATCAAATAAGACTAATATTAAATATAACGTTTTCTAAAAATAAAAATATGCTTTCTTTTTAATTTATAAATTTACAATTTAAACAATTTTCAATAGTAAATTTTCTTTAAACAATTTTTAATAGTAAATTTTCGTAACTTACTTAGCTAATCATATTTTACTTGGTCTAGTTTTTTCTTATAAAATATATGGAGCTGATTGACTTAACTAAGAGAAAATTTGATACAAAATTGGGGAAAAAAATTATACGAGGAAGTTACACTAAAAAACTATGGTAGCGTTTAGTTTAATTTTCAAAACTCAATTCTATTTTTAAATTATGATTTGAATCAAAATTTATAACCAAACCAATTTTTAAAATACAATTCAAAACTCCTTTCTTCTATTTTTTTTTTTTTTTATAATTACTAATCAATCACTTTTTCTTTCTCATCTCTCATTTCTTCTCTCACATTCTCTTACATTCTATACATCAATCAATCAATCAATAAAAAAAAAGTACAAATATCCCAAAACTATTATCAAAACTTATAATTAAACAAATTTTCTCTTTTCAAACCATAATTCAAAAACTCAAAACTCAAAACATAACTCCACACTGAAATCATAATTCTGAAATTAAACCAAACGGACCCTATAAATTTCATCAAAACATTTAAAAATTAGATTGCAATTATGAAATTTATCTAAAATATATAAGTCATAATATTTGAAAAATATTTCAGTTCAAAAAAAATTCTCGGTTTAAAAAATCGAAAAAAAATTAATTTATAATTTTCTTAATTTCTAAGCATAGATTAAAATTTTAAACAAATAAAGTATTACTTCCACACATAAACATATATAAATAAAATGAGAATCTCAACTACGGAATTAAGAAAATTGAAAAAAAAATGTCTTAATAGACGAAACAATTATATGTAACATTTTTTTTTTTTGGGTGCAAAAATTGAGAAGTTTCTTAAAAATTAATCAACTTGTTTGGTTTCACCTTTTAAGATTCACTCTTCAAAAAATTTTAAAAAAAAATTCCGTATTTTTTTTTTTGTTTTTACATATTTTTTTAATATTTTAAGTAGTTTTTTTTTTAATTTTTAGATACACCTACCGTAAATATACTTAAAAGTATAATATTTGTGAAAAAAACTTTTAAAAAATCATTAAATATAAAAAAAATTACAAAAATTACAAAATTTTAGTACAATTTTGTATTCTTGTGTAATTATTAATTTTTTTTAAATATTTTAGTTTTTAGATACATCTAAGTAAAGTACATATAAAAAAGTAAAAAAAATTATTTAAAATTTTAAAAATATTCACTAAAAAAAATATATGAAAAATAAAAAAAAAACTCAATTTTTAAAAAATTAAAACTAAAACAGTGGATAATATTCTCAGTTAATATTGTAAAAACCGAGAAATTTCTCAATTTTACTGGATAGTTTTGCAAATTGAGAAATTATTAGTTTCATATAGCCAAAAAAATAATATTTTTTTAAAAAAATTTTATATTCAATATTAGTCTTGTTTGTTAGATCTCACTAGTAGTTGACCCGTGCAATATACGGGTTAATTGGTTTTCCTTTTTAAATAATATTTTATAAAACTAAATTAAATTATTTATATATGTCTATATAAAAATTATTTTTAGAAATATTTTGCAATGTATGCATTAAAAAAGAATAATATTAATTTTATCATTATATAAAATATAGCATAAATAAATATAAGGATATTACACACAAATCCTAATTTATAAATTTATTCTCCATTAAGTCCTAACTAAGATTTTTTGGACTTTAAAGTCCCATTAAGTTTTTAATAGTTAGAATTACCCTTTAAATAATGATTGTTTATCATTTATAATTATCTATAAAAGAACATGATGATTCGACATTTATTTTGATTTTCAAAATTTTAAAATATCAACTTTCAAATTGAAAAAACTAAAAAAAAAAAAATATATGTGCAACTAAAAAAACTAATATTTTTTTGAAAGATTGAAAAAACTGAATTATTTTTTGTGCAAAATTGAAAATTTTGTATCTATAAAGGAGGGTGATGATGGAATACTGATGTGCAAAATTGGAAAAAAAACAACTTTAAAAATGAAAAAACTGATAATGTTATCAATTTTAAAACTGAAAAAAAAAATGTTGTGTTTGGTTTGAGTTTTTTGAATTAAGTTTTTGGAAAACTGAGTTTTTTGTTTTTCATGTTTTTTTATTTTTAGTGAATATTTTTAAAATTTTAAGCATTTTTTTTTTTACTTTTTTAGATGCACCTTATTAGATGTATCTAAAAAGTAAAAAAATTGTGAAAAATATTCTAAAAATTAATAAATACATAAAAATATAAAAAAAAATATACTGAATTCTAGTATTTGTTTTATATTTTTGGAATTTAGTGAGTTTTTAAAAGGTTTGTTTTACAAAATTATACTTTTTATATGTATTTATATTAGGTGTGTCTAAAATTTAAAAACAATTGCTTAAAATATTAAAAAAATTTAGTAAAAAAAAAACACAAAAAGCAAGAAAGTAGAGTTTTTTGAAAAGTATTTTTGAAAAATAAAAAAACCAGCAAAGTGAATAATGTTCTCAGTTTTATTAGATAATTGAATCAAACCAATGAGTAGATAGGCAAAAACGTATAATCTCATACTCTGTGTTTTTTCATCAGTTAGCGAAACAATTATATGAAACATAACTATGTAAAATTGATAATATTCTTAATTTTAAAAATTAAGAAAAATTGATAATATTCTCAGTTTTACTAAATAGGACTTATTAGTTCAAAAAATCTTAAATAGGACCTGAGCTACCATAACATTTATAAATAGGACTTTTAGGTAATTCAGTCATAAATGTATAATAATTTTAATTGAATTATTTATGTATATATCTATGTATCGATATACACTA
Organism: Camellia oleifera; assembly: GCA_022316695.1. Taxonomy (NCBI): domain Eukaryota; kingdom Viridiplantae; phylum Streptophyta; class Magnoliopsida; order Ericales; family Theaceae; genus Camellia; species Camellia oleifera. The sequence goes on along the minus strand of CM039308.1, from coordinate 15,689,882 downwards.
CGCCAAAACAGGGCATTAACGGCGGTAACGAAAACCGCCGTTAAAAAAACCGCCACTAAAGTGTCTTTAACGACGGTAGTAAAACCCTCTATTAACGGCGGTAACAAAACCGCCGCTAATACCCGCCTTTAATGGGGGTAAAAAACCGCCGCTAATGCCCAATCATTACCACCGTTAATAACGGCGGTCTTTGCCGGCGAAGCTCCGGTGAGCTCCGGTGAAACCATCTACAATAAAGTAAAAGACCTGTTTAAATATTTATTTGGGGAATATATTTCATGAAAAGTGGCTATGGCAGAGTGGTTGGTGTAGGTGGATGAAAGGTCTTGGGTTCAAAACTTAGGGAGTGTGTAGACACCCCATTTTTGACCGACCTTAAGACTCAGACGTCACCGATTGAGCGCTCGATGATGTTGCATATTGTGCTCGTTCAGAAGTCTCAGAGTCGCGGCCGTGTGCCCTGCCTCCTCACTTCCGAACTCTCTTCTGTGCCTTGCCTCGGTTTGCGAACCGGACTCGGTTTTCTCTGTTTTCTTTCCTGAGGGGAGGGAGAGGTCCCGTAGACCATCTCTCAGTGGCCGTGGGCTACATTTCGTGGGCGTAGGCCATTTTGCCCATTTCGGAGCCCGGTTCCCGGTTTTCGGAGCCGTCAGGCCGTGTGCCTTGGTTCGGGACCACCCAACCATCTCCGATTCCTCCGATTTTTGGCATGCATCTCATTTACTCCCTTTCGAGGGACACTGGGGTCTTAGATACCCACTTCGTGGCCAAACACCACTTTCGGTGCTTAATGGCCAGTTTTCGGGACCCCGAACTGCGTGTTTTGGCCCCCGAGCATTCGTTTTGCATCGGTTTTTGTTCATTTTTGGCAGGTACCTCTGTTTTATCACCAGGAAGATCACTGGAGGGTGGGAGGCCAGCAATTGTCTCAGCAACCAGTTATGCTCCTCCGGCGCCCCCCGGAGCCCGTTTTTCTCACTTCCGGGTTAATGTTGAACACCCTAGGGCCATTTTCTTCGAGCCAAAACCACGTATTTGTGTTGTACACACATGGGAGGATCCTAAAAACACATGGCCGGCCAGTAATTCTTCTTTTCATTTTTGAACCCCTCCTAAAAGTGGCTTGTTGTCTCTCCTGTTTTAGAGTTGCCAATTTTGAACCACATGGTTGTAAAGAGGAGACCTGGGAGGACACCAATATGTGAAGCTCGGCCATTAATTCAATTGGACCATTTTACCCCTTGGCCGGCCGGCCATAGGGGGTGGCCGGCCGGCCACCTGCAACAAAGATACCTAGCCGGCCGTGCTCCCCTCAGTGCATACTTTACAGCTGTATAGCTGTTTCTCTCAGAAAATATCTGTATCCGGGGGATATTTTGGGAGGGAAAGCTTGGGTGCATTTCCCTCCACTTTTACACCCCTCCTTTTGTCCATATAAGGAGCCTCCCAGCTCTGTCCCTATGGTTGAAAAAAATTGGTTTGAGGATACACACACATCCCTCTCTATCTCTCTCATTTTTCTCAAGTTTTGGCTCCATTTCTTCACTACCACCAAGCACCACCACTACTACTCCATTCCAGTAGAAAGGAGAGGTTTTCCAGCAGCTAAGAGGCAACAAATTTGGTCCAAGAAGCAACCAAATTCTTGATCTTCAAGGGTAAGTCCACTTCACCCTCTTTTGAGCTCATTTTTGCTTCATTTCTTAAGCCTACTTGCTCACTGTTTTGGGCTCTGACCCTAACTGAAACTAGGCCTTTTTTGAGCCATCATTCATGTTTGTTCAAGGGCTCAACCCTGTTTGAGCCCTCCATCTTGCACTTGTTTCAATATCCTCTTATATGCCATTATTTTGCATCGAATATTTGGCCTATGTGTGATCTGTTTCCGAGCATAATGTAAACTGTAAGTGGGCCTATTTTGAGCCCCTCTTCAACATTGAAGAAGGGCTCAACTCTGTTTGGGCCCCCTATCTTGTACTTGCTTCATAATCTCTCCTATTTACCGTAAATTTGCATGGTTTGTTTGGCTTATATGTAAATTGTTTTGGAGCATGTCATGAACTGTGAGAAATCTTATTTTGTGTCCCTCTATAACATTTTAGAAGGGATCAACCTTGTTGGGGATCTCCATGTTATACTTGTCATTATACCCCCCTTTGACCCCCATTTTTGCATGCTCTTTTAAGCTTATCTAGCTTCTGTTTTCGGCCATCATCAGAGCTGGAAAGAGTCATATTTTGATCTTCTTGACATATTTCATTGAGGGTCTTTTCTGGTTTGATGAATGTTTGGGGTACCTCATGTTATAGCCTTATGTATCCTAGTTTTTGCATGACATTTTTAGCATGTTTTCATACTGATTTGGGGGATGTCATCTACTATAAATGTTCATATTTTTAGTCCCTCTTCAGTGTTGTAGAAGGGTATTTTTCCATTTGGGCATTGCATATATCACTTACTTCAATACCCCTCTTGCGGAGCCATTTTTGCATATTTGCCTAATCTTATGTGTGCTTGATGTTTAGCCCTTTTTATGACTGAAAAATGCTTGTCTTGGGGCTTTCCTTGCTACTTTATTTTCATTCCATGTCCATATTGTGCATGCATTGCATCGCTATAGGCCATTTCGGGCGCCTAAATTCGCATTTCGGGATCATTCCATGCTTCGGGTGCACTTTGGCCATGTTTCGGGACTGTTTTCCCCCACATTTCAGTGCTGAAATTCATTTGCATGTTTGCATATCATATTCCATGCCATTTCATGCCTTAGGGCCATTGCCTCGGTTTGCGTGCCCGTGTGCACGCATTTCGAGGCATCTCACTTTTTATCTGCCGGCCTCTTATGTGAGTGTGGCTGAGGCTCACTCATGTTAGTGTAAGTCCATTTTGCATTCTGTATGCCATTTTAGTCATCATCGCATTCGTGTATACCATTGCCTCGATTTGCGTGCCCGTGTGCACGCATTTCGAGGCATCTCATTTTCATCTGCCGGCTTCTTATGTGAGTGTGGCTGAGGCTCACTCCATGTTAGTGTAAGTCCATTTTGCATTCTGTAGGCGATTTTAGTCTCATCGCATCGTGTATGCCATTTTCTCGGTTTGCGTAGCCCGTGGGCACGCATTTCGAGACATCTCATTTTAGTCTCATTGTATATCATATTTCAGGCCGTTTCATGCTTTAATGTCATCGCCTCGATTTGCGTGCCCTGTGTGCACGCATTTCGAGCACTTCACTTTTTATCCGACGGCCTCTTATATGAGTGTGGCTGAGGTCCACTCATGTTAAGTGTAAGTCCTAATTGCATTGCGTATGCCATTTTATGCCTTAGGATCATTTCCTCGGTTTGCGTGCCCGTGTGCACGCATTCCGAGACATCTCATTTTCATAGCATTGTGTATGTTAGGATTGTATCTTAGTTGCATTTCATACATATCATGCATATTGCATCGTGTTCGGGATAGGAGTTAGCCCGGGCACGGGAAACGAGGCACGTTTCGTACTCCGAGTGACGGAACGGGTCTCAATTCCCAAGTCACCGACACTCCGGATTACCCATGATGGAGTTAGGTTTTGTTGTAGCATTCATGTGCATTCATCCTATATTGAGTTGTGCAATTCGGCTCCTCGGCCATCATGCATCGATATGCGTGATTGGTGGCACGAGGATCGAGGCATGCATATATTTGTGAAATACATTGCTATGCCCCTTTCCTGCTCTCTGTTGCAGCAAAATGAAGAATTGGCAACTTTTCGGAGCCTAGCACGCATTTCGAGGAACATTGCAAACAGAGGCTAATTGGGGCATCTCAGTGGATCTCCGCGTAAAGCAGCCCAAACATACATCATATCATTATCCGGAGCGGAGTCAAGGCAGCCCCCTGGCTTGCATGCCAGTTTACAGTTTTTCTTAGTTAATTTGTTAATTAATTAGAAATCTGTATTATTCGGACTGTATTATTCTTTTATTCCGGACTGTATTATTTATTCGGACCCTCTGCGCGAGGGCATAATTGTAATAAGTGTGGGTGAGTGTGATGTATGTCTTCCAACCCCACGTCTTTTTTCCCTTTTATTTACCCGCTTATGATGGTTAGATATAGGGCATATTTCAATTAGCATACAGTATGACAGCATGTTTGCATCATTCATCTGCTTTGCACGCACCGGGCTCGGCGCATCATACAAACTGCATTTGTATTTCAAATTCGAAATTGAATACTTGATAGTTGTAGCATTTCATATACCATGTTTAGAATAGTCGAGCCTGCTATAGTTTGCATCTTTGCATGTGTTGCATTAGGCAATTCTGTATATGTAGGATCATGCATGATTCCTAATGAAGCTTCTATTTTGGCTTGGAGTACTCGGTGAGTTTTATGCTTTAGCATCCTTGCATGCGTGTGAGTGCTGCCATAAATAGCATGCTTACCATGAGGCTAAATGCTTATGTGATATAACTGCCTTGGATGCCTGTGGGTGGAGGTTGAGTTACTTGGATTGGGACAATTCATCAAATGTTTGTTTTAAGCCCACTAGATAGTGGCAAAATCATGTTTTCTAAGCCCACCCGAGGGTGGCAAATCCACGTCTTAGCCTACCTGCGGGTAGCACCATCAAACCATTTTCAAACAAACAAACATGAAGTGTCTTGTTCCAATTCAGGCGATTCAGTCTATACTTGTATGCTGTGCGCATCACATAGTAACCTAGGCTAATAACCGGAATAAGAACTCACAATGTTTTCAAAATCAGATATCATGGTTAGTAGAGGCCGGTCTTTGACCGGGCGAGCGGGGGTGCTCACGAAGTGACCTTCCCCAATCGTACCCAAGTTCCCGAGCCGAGGCAACTTTGGTGATGACGGACACGTGGCCTTTGGCACCGAGTCAGGGTTTCCTAAATTTCCCATTTTAAAATATTTAGGTGGCGACTCTGTATCTGGCGAAGCAGTCCATGTTTGGCACTTCTTTCAAAAAAATCTGTTTTCAAAACGATTTGCCGGATTTGGACTCTTCGGTTCAAGATTGAGAACCGTGACATTTGAGTCCTTCGAACTGTAGTAGACCCAATATTGAACCAGAACGGGGGGGGGATTCGCACTCCCTTCCCCCGGGATGCGTTCGGGGACGTCTACAGTTTCTGGCGACTCTGCTGGGGATTTAGAGAACTTGACTCGAACTCGTGATATCTGGTTTTGACTACACTTGTGTGTTTCTTTGCATTGCATTTGCATTGGTGCGCCTAGGACACCGTGTTTGCCATATGCCATTCCCGAACGATTTGCCGGAGGCTTGTCTTGTCAAGGCATGTCCATAAGGCTGATCGGCTCTGGGCTCTGACAGCATGGGAACACAAACCCCGGTTTTACCGGGGCACCCTTTTTGACCATTCGACCTAGTGCATATTCGGATCCATAGTGACCATTCCAAACTAGGACAGGTTGCTTACCCGTTTATAGGTTGTTTGAAGCCGCTGCGTGCGTAGTGAAACCCTAGTTCCTGACAAAATAGGACAGGGAAACCCTACCCCAACATAGGGGTGTTTTCAGCTCTCACTTATCTGCTATGTGCTTGTTAGAGTGTGTCTCTACAGGGAATGCATGTATCAGTTGAGTTTGGGCATCAGGCCTGTGGGCATCAGTCAGTATCTGAGAATCAGTTGTCTGCGGATATCCGATTCAGTTTTGGGGAACAGTGATACAGGAACAGTGATCAGTGATGGAGGACAGTGTATTTTCAGCTTATTAACTGTGTGTTGTATGCCCGACTGTGCGTTGTGTGTATTTAATTTAAGCTGTTATGCTGCCCGTTTTTCTGGCATTTATTTTCTTTTTGCTTTATTATCTTTTTGCTAGGGCAGTTTTTAGCACGATTGCTTCCGAACCAGCAGATACTCCCCAAGCACTTTGGACACGAGGTCGCCGACTCAACCGATCCGAGGATCTCGTTGACGGACATCCAGTGTTCCACTCTCTACCCCCAGTTATCAGAAGAAGGCCGAGGAGGCGCAGTGTGTCAGAACAGGGATTACCGGGACAGAGGGCTGCTTTGACAGTAAACAGTCAGGTTGAAATTTCTGTGTCTGCCATAGAGGTACATTTACCGGTCATTCAGATGGAACAGCAGAATACATCAGGGATGGAGGCGATGATGCGCCAGATGCATGAGAGCATGAAACAGATGCAAGATGATGCCGTCCGCCAAGCGGAATTTTCCAAACAACAAGCCGCAGTCATGGCCCAGCAGGCCGAGCTGATCACTAGGCTGCAACAGCAGAACGCGGCATCTGCTTCATATCAGGCTCCTCCTCCACCAGCGGCTCCACTACCTGAGCAGGCATCTACTGGTCAAATACCCTGCCAAATCCTCAGAATATCCTCCCGAACACCCAGAATACCTTACCCAATGTCCAGAACACTCAAGAGGACACAGGTCTTCCAACGGGGCTGGCTCCGCCCCCACTTCTGCCGCAACTGTCCAAGAATCTTACACCCAACCACCCGGACTCTCCATTTGAGTTCGAGGTAGATCATACAGCTCTGAAACTGAGTAAGCTGGAAAAGCTTTTCAAGAAATCGCAGGGGGTGAAGGCCATCCCAGACATCGAAGATGGGTACACTGATGTGGCCGTAACATTGCCAGACAGATTCAAAATGCCACAGATTGACCGTTTTGATGGGTCCGGAGATCCCATGGTCCATCTCCGGCTATTTTCAGACATCCTGCGGCCAATGGGCCTAACCAGACTACAGAAACTCTCGCTGTTTGGCCGAACCCTGTCAGGAGTGGCCGCCAACTGGTATGCAAAGTTGGATAATGATGTCAAGAGGAATTGGGACGAAATGGCTGAAGCCTTCGTTGCGCAGTACTCGTACAATACCCAGATCGAGATTACAACTCGTGATCTCGAAACAACGAGGCAGGAACAAAAAGAGACTTTCTCTGATTTTGTGTAACTCGGTGGAGAGCAAAGGCATCGATGATGACCTTGAGGCCAACAGATAAAGATCAAATTCGGATGATTGTGCGCAATCTCCAACCAAGACTTATGCAGAAGATGATTGTAGTTCCCTTCCCCACCTTCGCAGATCTACACGATATGGGGGTACAAATCGAGGATGCGATGAAGCAAGGTCTGATCGACCAGGACCGAGAGCAGCCCCGAAGGACATTCAACCGCAATAATAACGCAGGCCCGAGTGGCGCTGCAAACACAAGGACTTCGGAGGTCGGTATGGTCACCACCACTCCCCCTCCCCATCCAAGGCCTGCGGCGGCCACACCCTTTTCCAGCACATCCGGAGAGTAACACCCAAAACACAGATTACCAACCCCGGGGCCAAAGAACCTTCACCCCACTATACATGCCCTTGTCCAAGGCTCTCGGCGTTCTAATCAAAAAGGGGCATCTGAAACCCCTAGAGCCGAGGCCACTACCAAATCCACTCCCCCCTTCCCACAACCCAGCCAAGTACTGTGCGTACCACCAGCAGCATGGCCATGATACAGATCAATGTTACCGGCTGCGTCACGAGATTCAAGACCTCGTTGACAAAAATATCATTCTACCTCCCGAAAGACCCAACGTCACAACTAACCCACTCCCCGCACATAACCAAGATCCACCACCCAAAAGAGTCAACCTCATCCAAACTGGGGTCGTTTCCTACGATCCTAGTATCTATATTACTCCCTCTCACCTACCCAAGCCGGAGGTGATCCTTCCTGATTGCACTGACTTGTGCATGTTGGACACCTTCACAACCCAATCTGAGCCAGAGGTGGTGACCTCCGAAGATGGAACGGGGCAGGTTTCAGAGGAGAGCAGAATTGGTGAGTCTGGGATGGGACAGCCTGGGAATTATGCTGGAAGAGCTTATGATCCAAGCGGATATATCTTATCGGTGAGCCAGTCTGAGCTGAGTGTGAGGCTGCCAGAAAAAGCTGAATTGTGCATGATTCGGGGGACGGACTTGAACAAGGGGCAGATGATCTGACAACGGTGGAAGAAGATTTTGCCAACCTCCAGTTCTTCAACGACCAAGAAGCAGGGGATGCAACAATCAATTGGTTTGAATATGGGGAGTCGGCAGAGATTGCCGGATGGTTAGATGATCAGCCAGATGTTGTGGAAATTCAGCCAGAGCAAGGCCCGGCAGGGGCAGGGGTATCAATGATGGCCGGAAGGGCCGAGAGTCAGAATGAATTGCCGGAGAGCGCCGGTACAAAGAATTTCGCTCGGGATCAAGATATTGTGAAAACCGAACAACAAACCCTACTAACACAGGAGGAGCAAGAGAAGAGATGGGATTCTGAGAGAATCCGGAAAGCCAAGAACCATGAAGAGGTTGAAAGTGCTGCGAGCACAAGAGCAGGACATGCTGTGAGCATGTGGGATGAAAGTACCGAGAGTACGAACTTGCCGGAACCAGATAGGTGTTTGTTGAATGTCAGTGGGATGTGGTGGGAAGACGATGACTTATGTCTTGCCCACACAGACGAAGATTGGGCAGGTGCTCAACCAGATGATACTTGGTACCTCGATGAGGTGGACCACATGACCAGGAGCGGGCGGTACTTCAAGCCCCCACACCTCGACCAACCTGAAGCATCTGGGAAAGATAAAGAGGCAGAGAAACAGAAAGAGAAGCAAATTGAAGAAGAAGCTGTACTGAGACAGTTAAAGAAAATACAGGCAGACATCTCCATCTGGGGACTGCTTATGGCTTCAAGGGTGCACAGACAGGCTGTCCTATCTGCTATGGACAAGGCCAAACTCTCCATCGAAACTACGCCAGAGCAGCTGGTTGGGCTGGTTTTTCCGGGAGGAGGTTCCCCGGCATTAACCTTTTCAGACAAGGAATTGCCGCCTGAGGGCGTGAATCATAACAAACCCCTCTACATCTCCGTGGAGTGTAGAGATAAGTGGATACCGGTGGTACTTGTTGATACCGGGTCTGCTATCAATGTCTGCCCAGTCAGAACGGCATATGCAATCGGGTTAAAACCCGCAGACTTCATACCAACCACTCAGGTGATCAAAGCTTATGATAATACCAGTAGGGAAGTGATGGGGACTGTTAAGGTTCAGACCCAGGTTGGTCCAGGACAACACAACATTGAATTTCATGTCTTGGACGTTCCCGCAACCTTCAACTTGCTCTTGGGGCGGCCGTGGTTGCACCAAGTGAAAGCAGTCTCTTCCACTCTGCACCAGATGTTGAAATACCCTCACGGGAAGGGGGTTGCAATTGTTTTCGGAAATTCAGTCCATCCATCCGCCGCCAGAAGTGTCTACGCCAGTTTTGGAGATCGAGCACGGCACGGAGGATGTGTTCTTATCAGGGTTCACTTTGGCAGAGGCCCGGGTAGTGCAGAATATTATGGCTGTGAATGAAGGTGTGTACGTTAGTGCTCAATCCGTCTACCTCATGAACAAGCTACAACATATCCCCGGGATGGGATTAGGAAGGAAGCGGCAGGAAAGGAGTCGCAGCATTGGCCGAAGTGCCACACAACCCGCATACCTTTGGGCTGGGTTATCTGCCCACCAAAGAAGACTGGGTGAGGAAAGGAAAGGAAATGGCCGGCAGAGCCAGAGCGAAGCAGGCTGGGAAGCCTTTTGACTTAATGCACAGGCCCATCCAGGGTACCCTGAACGGACGCTTCGTCCGGGAGGGGGAGGACTTTCCATTTTGCGGCTTCCCAGAGCCATGGTTAAACGCGGAGAAGAAGCGCATACCAGGTTTCGAAATCTTCTTCGACCTGCAACTATTCGGGGATGACGTTGCCACAGAGCAGACAGACCCAACAACTGAGGTTGAGCAGAATAAGGCAGTGGATCCTGAGGGCACAGAGTTGGAAATGGGGGTAGCACTGGCATGTCTCCTCTCTGATCCTCCGATCGACCAAGAGTGCTTGGGGGATAACTTCGCGGTTTCCATGATTGGGGATGAAACGACTGCGAGCCGACCAGCAGCTATCTTGGATGCATCAATCGCACCCTCTCTCACTTGGCAGTACGAGGAGGGATTTCTGTCCAGCAGCACCGGGTCAGGTAGTGAGCCGGAATCTGATTCCACCGAGTCCTGTGAGTCGGAATCAGGTTCCAGCTCGACTGAGTCTGAGTCTGGTACTCTTGGGGATGTTAACCCGGATGCCACAGTCCTGTCCAGGTCGTCTTTTTCCTTTTCATTTGAGTCTGTTGTAACCAATGAATCGGACGATTTGGATGTGCCTAATGAGAATGAACTATCTGTGGTTTCCGAGTACTTTTCTGTGCCCCTAATTTATTGCATTAATTCAGACTTTCAAAATTTTGATCAAAACGACGAGGACGAAGTTCCTCCGGTTTTACAACGTTTAATTGAGCAAGAGCAAGAGAGATTTGTTAAACCATTAATGGATGAAATCATTACCGTGAACATTGGTACTGAGGAGGACCCGCGGCTGGTCCAGATCGGGTCCACGTTGTCTTCGGAGGAACGCGAGCGCTTAGTCGCTTTATTAAAAGATTTCAAAGATGTTTTCGCGTGGTCCTACGAAGACATGCCTGGAATCGATCCTGAGATTGTACAGCATCGGATCCCCCTTGACCCCGAGGCCCGACCTGTCAAGCAGAAACTCAGAAGGATTCGCCCGGATTGGGCTCTTAAGATTAAGGAAGAGGTCACCAAGCAAATCGACGCAGGCTTCCTGCTGGTATCTGAATATCCGACTTGGTTGGCCAACATTGTTCCGGTGCCGAAGAAAGATGGCAGGATCCGGGTGTGTGTAGACTTCAGGGATTTGAACAGAGCTAGTCCGAAGGACGACTTTCCCTTACCGCACATCGATGAGTTGGTAGATTTCACAGCAGGGCATGCATTGCTCTCATTCATGGATGGCTTCTCAGGATACAACCAGATAGTGATGGCACCCGAAGATAGGGAGAAAGACTGCATTCACCACCCCGTGGGGGACATACTGCTACCGGGTAATGCCGTTTGGGTTGAAGAACGCTGGAGCTACTTATCAACGGGCCGCGACCACAATACTACATGATATGATCCACAAAGAGGTTGAGGTGTATGTGGACGACATGATTGTCAAGTCCAAAGAAAGAGAGGGCCACTACACCGCCTTGCACAAGTTTTTCCAAAGGATCAGGGAATTCCGGTTGCGGCTAAACCCTCAGAAATGTACATTTGGTGTTACAGCGGGGAAAATGCTAGGGTTTCTGATTACACAAAGGGGCATCGAGGTCGACCCTTCCAAAATCAAGGCCATCCTAGAAATGCCACCACCAAGGACTGAAAAAGAGGTGCGAGGCTTTCTGGGTAAAGTGCAATTCATAAGGCGGTTTATTTCAAAATTAACCTTGACTTGTGAACCACTTTTTGGCCTCCTCAAGAAAGGAAAGAAGTTCCAATGGGACGGCCGATGTCAAGCTGCATTTGAACAGATTAAAGAATATCTACAGAACCCGCCCGTTTTATCACCACCAGAACCAGGGAAACCGTTGATTTTGTATCTGTCAGTAACTGAAACTACAATGGGCTGCATGCTTGCACAAGAATCAGAAGATAAGGTGGAAAAGGCCATCTACTATTTGAGCAAAAAGATGCTGGAGTATGAGACCCGATATACACCGCTGGAAAAGGCTTGCTTAGCTCTGGTATGGGCTACCAGGAAGCTGCGGCACTACCTGTTAGCTCACTCTGTAATGTTGGTTTCACGACTTGATCCCATCAAATATCTCTTCGAGAAACCAGCGCTTACGGGTAGGCTAGCTCGTTGGTTGCTGTTGCTCTCCGAATTTGATCTCACGTACGTGACACGCAAGTCAGTGAAAGGAAGAGCAGTGGCAGAGTTCCTTGCCGACCACCCGGTTGAGGGGGATGAAGCGGTCGAGTACCTATTCCCGGATGAATCAATTTTGCATATCGACGAAGAAACTTGGACGATGTACTTTGACGGAGCGTCAAATCAACATGGGTATGGGATAGGAGTGTTGCTGATAGCACCCGACAATTCCCGTATCCCTCTAGCCTTCAAACTCCGGTTCAAAGTCTCGAACAATGAAGCAGAATATGAGGCGTGTATCGCTGGTTTAGAAGCATCCCTGGAACTAGGGGCAAGACGGCTGGACGTCATTGGGGATTCGAACCTTGTTGTGTCTCAAGCTAAAGGAGACTGGAAAGTGAAAGAGGAAAAGATGATGATGTATCACCAAACCTTGGATTTGCTGATTCCTCGGTTTGAGAAGCTAAGTTTTACTCATCTACTAAGAGAGAACAACAGGTTCGCAGATTCTTTAGCAACTCTATCTTCTATGATAGACATCCCGTGTGGAGTCCGAATGCGTCCGGTCATCATTGACCAGAAATTTGCACCTGCCTATGAGTCGATTGCAGCCATAGATGAAGTTCAGGACGAACACCCCTGGTATTACGACATCTGGAACTTCTTGGAGAAAGAAGCATACCCGCCAGGGGTAAATGCCAAAGACAAGAGGGCAATCAGAAGAATGGCAGTTCAGTTCATCATCTGCGGGGGTAAACTGTATAAACGGGGTCATCTGGGAATGCATAAACTGTGCGTTGATGCCGAAGAGTCAAAGCGTCTGATGGAAGCCATCCACGGGGGTGAATGTGGTGCACACATGAATGGGGTAATGTTGGCACGGAAGATCCTTAGACAAGGTTACTTACTGGTCCACCATGGAGGAGGATTGTATTGGCTTCGTCCGGCGATGTCACAAGTGTCAAATTCATGCAAATCGCATGAACATCCCGCCGTCAAAGCTGTACAACATGACTTCGCCATGGCCGTTTTCTGTCTGGGGAATTGATGTAATCGGAGCTGTTACGCCAAAGGGGTCGAATGGGCATGAGTTCATCTTGGTAGCGATAGATTATTTCACAAAGTGGGTTGAGGCCCAATCTTATGCAGTGTTGAAGGCTTCGCATGTAGCAAAATTTATCAGAAACAACATTATCTGTCGCTACGGAGTCCCAAATGAAATCGTTTCAGACAATGGTTCCCACTTCAAAAAGGAGGTGATCGATTTGTTGGAGAAATACAATGTGGCTTTTCATAAGTCGTCTACTTACCGGCCGCAAACCAACGGAGCAGTTGAGGCCGCCAACAAGAACATCAAGCGCATACTACAGAAGATGGTGGAAACCTATCGGGACTGGCCAGATAAGCTGCCAGTTCGCTCTGTGGGGCTACAGGACTTCGATCAGAACTTCTACTGGGGCGACTCCGTACTCATTGGTTTATGGGATGGAAGCCGTTCTGCCTATTGAGATTGAGGTCCCGTCATTACGAGTATTGGCCGAGTGCCAGATAGCCGAAGCGGATTGGCAGCAAAGCAGATTCGAGGAACTCATGCTTTTCGATGAAAGAAGGCTGAAAGCACTGTACCACATCCAAGGTTATCAACGCAGAATCGCCCGGGCTTTTAACAAGAAGGTTAAGTCCAGGAATTTGAAAGAAGGAGATTTGGTACTCAAAGACAACCGAGCTCCCATCCACGACCCAAGGGGCAAGTTCAGACCCAATTGGACTGGTCCCTACATCATCAAGTCAATCTGGTCAGGTGGAGCTGTGGTTCTGATGGACCTAGATGGCTTAGAGTTTTCTCAACCGATCAACATGGACAAGTTGAAGAAATATTACCCCTGAGAGGCTCGCTAGGCCGAAAACCCGAAAGGGCGACCTAGGCAAAATTCAGAGCATAGAAAATTTGAAATTATAAAAACTGAGCTCGCAAGGTTGAAAACCCGCAAAGGGCGGCCTTGGCAAAAGTTAGAGCGCAAAAGGAGAGTAAAAATACCCGAGCGAACCCAAGCCTGAACTACGAAAGGCTTGATTCCCATCTATGGGATACGTAGGCAGCTTCATCCTGAAGTTCAGCCACAATCTTTTCCCCGATCAACTTTGTCCATTTGATCATCTCAGTCATCTCTATTCATCAGCATTTATCGTGATCTCCGGTACAGTGCTATTCAGACTAGGGGCAACTTTCCGTTGCAATAAAGTGTTGCGGCACCATCCAGACTAGGGGCAACTTTCCGTTGCTATGAATTGCCGAGGCACTTTTCAGACTAGGGGCAACTTTCCAGTTGCTAGGATCCGGGGTTGTGCATCTCAGTGACAGATCTCAGGCGTGTCCAGTTCTGATCCATATCGAAAATAGTTTTGAAAAGTTTTAATAAAAGTTGACTTGGTTCAAATTAATCTTTTCACAACTAAGACCATTTTTGGACCAAAAACGGAGAATTTTCAGTACCACAACCTTCAATTTCTTTGATTTCAAAACAGAGTTCTCTTGCTCTTGCATACAATTGAAGTTGCTTTTTATTACACTCATAAAGAAAACTTGAAAGTACTAATAAAGCAATAAATCCGGGGCATAGTCAAGTCAAGTGTCCCTGCGCCCCCTGCCAGAGCTAGTTGAAGCCTCTGATGCCAAGCCTAGGGCCCAAGTCTGTGCTTCTTCATTAGCCAATCCCAGCACTCGTCAGACAAAGTGCAACTAAAAGTAGGGAGCAGGGGCCAGAAGCTCTCTATTTCCCCACGCCGCGGCTTGCCGAGCCAGCTGTGCGCCTCGAACTGGGAATGTAGCCGGATACTCTATCCCCTCTGGTGGGCAAGTCTGATCATGGCCGAACTGGCGCAGAATACGGAATGGGAAATAGAATACACAGTGAGTTAAGCCGATCAGTCGAATCCCGACCTGCCGGGACATGCTGTAGCTCATTACCGGGAGATTGAGCCAAGGACAGCGCCACGCAATGCGATCTGCCGACAAATTGCACATCCATTCAAACCACCATCCCTCATCAAGGGCGTCGACTAGGCGTGGTCGAAAGAAATAGCCGCGGGCTGAGTAAGCAGGGCAAGAGTCCACGACTTGCAATTTATCCATCAACCATATCTGGGGAGGGATGAAAAATGAGAGAATAAAGAATAGAGAGATGTGCGATGAGAGAAAAGTAAGATGAGGGTTTTGTGAGAAAAACCGAGCCCGAGGGCCGAGTGATGTGAGCGAATACATATGTGAGCTTGGGTGGGAAACATTACCTGCAGCAGTAGTGGACTCCCTGCGAACCTGGTTGTCTCCCGGCAGTAGAAAGCATCCAAGCCCATCAGTGTCTCGGCCAGAGTCATGGCAATGCAACTCTTTCCCTCTTTCAAGCCTTGAGCAACTTCAATCAGACGGGCGCCGGACCCTCCGAAGCTTGAGGCAAACAGAAAATGAGATAACAAGCACAAACAGAGAGCATGTCGTCGGAAGCCTTGCCAATGATGGTCGCTGCGGTTACCAGCATCGGAGAATCGGTAAATCAGGCTCGGGATATCCAACATTCCGTCACAAATCAGGGATCGAGCATCATGCGCGTCGAGTCCGCACATCCGCCCTAAGGTCTGGGCATAGCCAAAATTGAGCTGGGGCAAGATCTCCTCACCTCGCTCGGATTCTATCAAAACTTGAAAATCTTCAAAAGTGGGACATACCTCTTGCCCTCCGAAGCTAAAGACGTGCGTCACTGGGTTCCAAAATCTCATCGCCGCATGGAGGAAAGGAAGATGCAGTGAAGTCCGGCCCAGCGTGAATAGTGCATTCAAGCCGAAACCCCGGAAGTTCAACTTTTCCGAGCCATCTAAAGAAGAGATCCAAGATGTGAGATTTTCTGCGAGAAATGCCTCCATTTTTGTGAGAAACAGTGATGAAATGAATAAGTTCCAAGGTTGGGGCTTTTATAGAGGGTGAAACACTATTCAAGGGACACGTGTCACAATTCTGGAAGCTGCAGGGAGAGGTGGCCGGCCGGCCACCTATTCTAGCAGGCCGGCCACCCTTGATTCAAAAACCTAGCCGGCCGGCCACCCTCCAATCCCCAAAAGCAAATGTGGCCCACCATGCTCGTTGGTCCTATTTTTGCCCTTCCGGAAGGAAGTTTGAGGCACTTTCACGCATCGGGAACGTCGAAGGCCTCCATTTCTCTCAGTTTCGGATACGTTCCATCATCCAGATCGTCCGTCCGAAGTACGCTTTGTTGTATTTTTGCTTATCGAGTTGTTGTTTTGTTTATCGAGTTGTAAGTTTTGTCGAGCTGTCGCATTTTATGTTTTGAGTTCGTTACTCTTTGTTTACACAATTTTGTTAAGTCTTGTTTATTGAGTCGTTAACATTGTTGTACTTTGCTTATCGAGTTGTAAACTTGCTAAGATTCTGTTATTTCTTAGTGAGTCGAGTTTTTGATTTGTTGCGTCGGTTCATTACCTGACCCGGTAAATACACAAGGCACATTTTCATTCAATTCCATTTTGTAGCAAAATGATGCGTTGCGATGCTAAGAATTTCAAATACAAACATCTTTTCAAAGGCTGTTTCATTCCATCATGTTTTACAACAAAATAAAGGTACAAGTTTTACAGGAAATAAAACTGCCTAACAATATGCAAAGTGCTACAAACTACTAGCAAAAAGTAAAATAAAGCAGGAAATAGCATCAATATCCTCGGGAACGGGAATGAGGAGGCCCTCTCATCCTCTTCTGCGGGATAACCTCTGCACCATCATCACCATCCGGGTCAGAGCTATCATCCTCCGGATCCCCCTCAGCCTCGTCTCCACTCCCGGAACCAAGACCGGAGCCTCCCTCCCCAGCAGATGTCTCTGACTCACGGTCTGCGACCTCCTCCTCCTCCTCCTCCTTATAATGGGTGCCCTGCGTCTGCGAGACGACCCTGCTCCTCGAGCTCCTCGAGAAGGCCTAGATGGCCCAGCTCCCTGAGAAGGCCTAGGATGGCCCAGCTCCTCGAAAAGGCCCAGATGGCCCAGTACCTCGAACAGGTCCAGTACCTCGACTTCCCTGAGAAGGCCCGGGTGGCCCGGCCTGCGGCGGAGCATATACAGGAGGCATCTGAAAATGAAGAGTTCAATACATCAGTTCAAATATGAAAAGCAGATGCAAGTACAGTATGCGAGTGGGGTGTGTGTCAGATGTGCTCTACACAGCCTATCAATACAGCAGAATGTTCAAAACCAGTATGTCATCAGAATATGCTAAATACAGGAAAGATGAACAGTACCTGCACGCCCATAATGGCCAGCTGTGCCTCCCTCCGTAGGATCATGCC